>JALKAD010000213.1:186746-202461 GCA_024500015.1 Ulva compressa | reverse complement strand
ACGTACTGCTGCTGCTGCTGCTGCACATGCCACTATATAGCATACAAGTAGTCCCCCACCCCCCTTCGGGGGGTGGTGCCCTACTTGGCCCTGTTTCGCCCTGCGGGGCCTGATGAGGTTCCAGTAGTGGCTAGGGGGGAGCAGGTGACGAGGTGATAGAGTTGTGGCAGCGAAACGCAGTGGCAAGTAGTCGGAACCATCGAGTGAGCCGCCTGTAGCCAAGTATATTGAGCGCAGTGTGGCTGTGGCTAAGTATAACGTGTATTTCTACAGCATGTGCTGGCCCGTGCCGCAACGCAGCCTTGCATAGACCCCGCACGGCCGCGTATGAATTTACTCCGGCCATGCTGCATCCTCGTCAACCTCTGTGTGAACCCCCTGACGAATCAATGTTGATTCAGTAAGCCTGCAGCTAATTATCTTTGGCTCAGTATGCATGTGTCCAATAGTATTTGCTGTCGGTAAAGAGGTGGGGCATGCGGTTGGCCTCACCGCTGTTGCAGCACACTAAGCCGGCCCTCTGCCACCCTAATGGTATGGGTATCTCATGCAGCCCTTATAATGAAGTGATAACTGATCACTTCACTACACTTGCATTATGCACTATATGGCCCTTACGTGTAAAGAAGGGAAGGGTCTTACGCTGTAATGGATGCACCGTGCAGCCATTAGATACAATGACGGTGAGGGGCAGAAAAGGGCTTGGTAAGGGTACAGGGGCATTACCGCAAGGCTGTGGTAAGTACGTAAGGGTGCAGTGAGGGTCTTGGGGCAACACCGTCAGGGCTCTTTGGTGGCTTTAGCTTAAGGGTCAGGTGCAGCATCACCATAAGGCTGCGGTAAGTACGTAAGGGTGCTGTGAGGACTGTGGAGCATTGCTGTGAGTGGTGTATGCTGTTGGCCTCGCGGTGGCGCTGGGCCTGCGGCGCGTCGGCCTCCCGGAGCGCGGCCTGGCGGCGTTTAGCAGCCTCGTCAGCCTCGTTTGCAGCTTAGTTGCTTTCGCTACGTTCCTGTTCTAGACCAGACAGATCTGTTGCCGGTCTTCTCTGTTTCACGTCGTGCGCCTAGCCAATTGCAATTCATCGTGCATGCAGGCGCTAGCACTAGGGCGGCCTAGCTACCACCTGTTAAGTATCCGTACGCAGTTGCGCCCCACTGCTGAGTCCGATCCGGTTCAGGATCGTGTGTGGCTACGAGGGCCGTCCGCGTCGGAACGGATAGCGCTCCGGTTCTAGAAAGCTCGACTGCGAGGTTCTGCAAACTTCACGAACAGGGCCGCATCGGTTCTTATTGTTCACCAATAAACCGGCATGTAGAGAAATCTGATGATTTCTGTCGCAATAGATCCGATTTTCAATTCCGGGCTCAGCTGCGGGCAGGGTCGCGTGTGGCTACGAGGGCCCTCCGCGTCGGAACAGATACAGATCTGGATCAAACCTCTCAGGCCGACCCGTCGCGGGGATCTAGAACCTTCACCAACGGATACATACATACATACACATGGCCAATTAGATGTATTGTTAATATGCTCTGCTGCAGTGCTCCTGATGCATTCGCTGTGAGCACTGTGACTGGGCGAATGGCACAGGAAAGAAGGTGGCAAGCTGATTCTAGACTGCATGCACAGACCATATTGCATGCAATCAGCAGGTTTCACTGAGATGCTGCTGGAGATCATGCATATTTAAATTTGCGACCATGGCCAGAACATAGATCCAGAGCAGAGCTCCACGACGACTGCACACGCACACGTGCTAATTGCGTTTCAGTCCTCGATCCGTGTGAAAGCCTGCCCAGGCCATCGCTGAGAAGAAGCGCATGCGCTGCTAGTGGACGTGTCATACGCAGTATGAACGGAGCGCGATCGGTGCACACATGACGATCCAGGCGCCAGCCACTGCAGTGAGCGCCTGCCTATCGCTTCATGCTCTGGCGGCACGTGTGTGTCTGCGGCTGTCTTGGAATCGCTCGGTCAACGAGGACTAAGGCCCGCCGAGTTCGCGCCACGCTGCGATGCTCTCACGTTGCCTAGGTCAGGCTTGCGACCATGCGGACAGCGGCACCACGCGACACTGGTCGACGTACGTAGCACAACACGTGCGAATTTGAACAACTTCACTGTGCCTGGCCGCCCGCATTGGGCCGCCAGAAGCTGAGCACGCCATTGGTTCTTGTCTGTCCCCCGAGTATGCATGCCGCGCTCTGGGGCCCGCCGGCGTCCCTGCGAGATGCATTCCCCGACATACGTTCGTGGATCTGGTATGTTAGCTTGCATAACATGACACTTCTGCCGACGTGCTGCTGTGTTACCAGAGAGCTTCGGCGAAGGCCCTCTAGAGCACTTGGACATGTTCGGCTCCGAACTGAGCTGCGTCGTCCGGATACTATCTGTAGTACATGCGGCGTTCAACATCACTGAACGCTGAGGAGTCATACAGAAATGCGCCTGATTCGATGCTGTGCAAGTGACGCTAGATTACAGGAGGTCGGATGCAGTAGACACTGCTGGACACCGGCAGCCACCCAGCGTTTACGAATGAGGCCCCTCGCTACTTCCATTAACTTCCGTACATGCCATACGCGGGGTCTGAACATCATTCAAACACACACAGTGTCCAACGTCTTCGTCTGTACCTCTTTTGCGACGATCCGAGTCGTCGCAGCGTCAAATGCTGCGAATCCAAGCCTGTACGTATGCACCGACAGCATCCCCAACTTGTTGCTGCAAAGTCGCACGGATTTCAATTGCTATGTATGGTAGATCAGCAGTCATTGTTCCTGGCAGGTAGAAATATCAATGTGCCACGGCTGCTGTCATAGAGCCAGCGGCAGTGTTGGTTTGCTGCTTCTGCTGCTGCTGCTGTGTGTTGCGTGCACCCCGTTCACCCATGCGGTTCCATCGGACACCAGCAGCGCTACGGGCGCGCAGCACGCCTGCGTACAAGCAGCGACTGCGGATGCCATTTTGAAGGCTGTCGCGAACAGTACCGGCGCTGTCCACGTCTGTGTTTCATCGAAAGATGGGTGCGAACTCCCGCCTAGCCGGCCCTGCGTCTCTCGGGTGCTCCAACTCAATTTCAAATGCAAACAGTTCGATTTTACGTGGAGTTTTCGTGTCGCGGCCTGGGCGTGCAGCCAGAGCAACGCTCAAGCACCTACACATCCCTGGCTCCCTTGCACGGCGTCGACCACTGACACCATGTCGCTGCACACATGTGTATGCCACAGCGAGAATCATGTGTTTCTTTTGGTTGCATCGCGTGCATTGGCGCGTGCTCGATATTCGCTTGGCCCTGCGTCCATCCGCGGTGACTGTTGTGCCATTTGGGCACGCACATTCCTACGTCCTCGAGCGCAGCTCTACGCCTCGAATGACCTATCCTGCCCGAGCTCAGCCACACGCACCATGACGTGTATGTGACATGTTTGTCTTCGAATTCGACGCCGCAGTGCCTTCCCTGCCGTGTCCTCGCAAGCGCTGATACACGCTAGGCAGGCAGCTACACTGACGTGTGCTTGATGGCCAGGTCTGTCACCTTGACAAACATCACATGCATAGACAGTCAGGCTTAAATATGTGAACATGCGCCGTGCGTCTCATGTGTGTGGGAATGTGCACAGGCATTTTGATCAGCCCGTCGTTTGCGTCCCAGCATCCACTGGCAGGCTGCGCTGGCGGGCGCACGCCAGGCACGCGCGGCAGCTTGCACGCGCCATAATACCATTATAACATTGTTCACTTTCACCATCAGGCTGCTACAGCCGCCCATGCGGTGGTGGACAGCAGCGGCGTAGGATGTACATGCATATGCGGTGTGGCAGGGCAGGGCGTATGTGCACAGCCATTCCTGCCCGGCCTGATGCCGCGGCGTCCCAGCTCTCCTGCTCCCCTCTCGTTGTCAGCAGGCCAGTCCGGGCAGCCATCATCTCTGTACACGAGCGAGGCAGTGACACGAATGCCGTCCAGTTCTGAAGCGCAGTTCGGCCGCGGTTTGGCTCGGAGGCGATCATGTGTCAATTCACCAGCAGTTATGACCAATATGGAGATCTACTGCTACGAATATTCCAGGCAGGCACCACCACCAAGGCAGCATGCACCACACTGGCATGTGGTGGTGGTGTGCGGTTGTGGCAGTGTGCTGCAATTGATGGTCTTTTGCATGCTGCTGCTCGCTGCCTGCCGCTTGCTGGGATTCGGTTGCTTGCTTGCTTGTTGCTGCCCTCGCTGCTGGGCTCCTGCGTCGATCTTCACATGACACCGGCATGTGAGTTGATCTCGAAATGCTGTGCGAGAATATCTGAGAATATCTGAGCCCCGCATGCAGTGTGCCCAGTGTGCCGCTTGCATCGGGTACTGCATCAACCTCATCTGTTCGCACATGTGCACACTTCATGCATGCGCGCCCACCACCACTCAGGCTACGCAGACACCTGCTCCAAGGCTTTCATCAGAGGCTTTCAGGCGCAGCGCGTTTTGCACCGAGGTCGCGCTACGCGCGTTGCGCCACAGTACCTACAGCGCCGCCGGCAGCCACAGCATGCTGCCGGACGAATATGCATGCAGTGTGTGCATTGCACACTCCCAGACGAGCACTGAGCACTGAGCACACTAGCGCAATTGGGCCCGTACCAGACAGGCTGGCGGATTGACAGGGAGCGCATGCATGCAGGCAGGAGCTCTCGTTCGAGGCGTCTCCGCCACTGCGGCTGCCGGCAGGGTTCAATCTGACGGTCGAGTGCAGCACGCGCGGGCAGATGCTGAGCCTCTTCAGCCCGGAGGGTGGCGTGGAAGTGCCGCGCTCCTCCCACCTCCTCTTCAAGCGCTGCCAGGTACGAGCGATCCCCATCCAGCCTGTAACCTCTTCTTCGTTCGTTCCTTCACAGTGCCGTTCTGCCCTGCGCTTCACTTGACTTCAGCTGCACCCCTGTTCCTCCGCCTCAGGGTGTACACCCTATCTATACATGTATAGAGAGCTAGCTAGCTACTAGTAGCTCTGCCTGTGCCCCTCTCCGTGTAACACACAGCCAGATGCAGCTGCATGGGCTGTCCACAGGGCTGGTTTTGAAAGGCAGCACATGTGCATGCACTTCACACCGGTGCCTTGAACCGATACCGATGTACATTCTAGCTACAGGGGTAACTAAATTTGTATCCAGCCCCCACCCCCCTACTCCCTCACCCCCCTCAGGCTCCCCCGGGCCTCAACAAGGTTGGGTGAGGAGAGCTCCAAAATGACATTTTTTATACACATCACACAATCAGCTGTGCCCCGCGCAACATTCCACGAGGCGCCGTGCGTGCTGCGGAAGCAGTTGCCTGCAGCACCACTGCGAGAGCGCAGGCATCACGACCTGCAACTGTATTTTTTTTAAACATATCGAGACACACTTCGAGCGTCACGCCATGTGATTAGCACACCCTGAGCACACCCACGCCTCCGTCGCACCACCCCCGCAGGCAGGGCGGCAGCAGAACCATCAGGCATACACTGGGCCAGTCCTCGAGCATGACGCCCCCAGGGGCTGAGCCAAGCTCTGAGGTTGGGCCCCCCTGCAGTGTGTGTTACACTGTGATACATGATGGCCTCAGCAGCGCCATGGGAAGAAAGCAGGGAGCAAAACACACACACAATCACACGCAGCACGCAGCACGGTCGCCGTCCGCATCAGCATGATCCACATTCACCTCGAGTGCGTGCAGGTGATGACGCTGCCATCGCTTGAGGAGGCAGGCCTTGACAGCTCCCACGAGCAGATAGTCGACGGCTTCTTCGGCCGGTCGCCCGGCCACGTGCACTTCCACGACTGCGACCTCCTCGTGCCGCTGCAGGTGAGATCACCCCTGCATGCATGCTGCCTCCCGGCCAAGTAAGGCAAAGTCAGCATGTCCAGCATGTTGACACATCCGTTTGCAACATGCGTGTGCATTGCTGGTAGGGCAGGCGTGGAGCTGGCCCTGCACCCCACCTGCCTTTCTATGACCGCGTATACTCCATGCTTGCAATTGCATGCGTGGTGAATATCGCTGCCGATTCCCGTCCGGCCGCGGGTGTGGCGTGATGTCCAAGCCTTGGTTTCTTTTCTTGGTTCCTTGTGCTCGGAGGCAGTAGCGCTTGCGCAGTGCTTCCCATCCGAGAGACTGCTGCACAGAGACCTGCCGCGATCGGACTCCTGCTAGTGCAGCCACGTGGTAAGGTGATGGCCGATCGGCAGCGTGTGGGCAACACGATTCAGTGACAGGTGCATACGCCGGTAGATGCCTGTCCCGACCTCACGCCCAACTGCATGCAGTTCATGCAAGCGTACGTCGGCTACCACGTGCCCGTCGCCGGCCGGCCTCTTCCCGAATACATCGCCGCGTCGTACCCGCGCGCCCTCTTTGAGTCCAGCGCGCTGTTCACGGATGCCGCCTACAAGGCCGCCGCCCTCTCCTTCCGCCGCGCCCACTTCCAGCTCAGCTCCATCGCCATCGCAACCGTCACCTGCTACTTTGCCGACGCCTCGATCTGGTACAGCATAGAGTCCCGCGCCGCGGCTATGCCGCTCCTGGCCGCCGCCGAGGCGGCGCGCGCCGCCGGGGATCTCGACTGGGCGTACGGCGCTGCTGTGAATCCACGCGGCCCGTTCCCCGAGTCGTCCGTGACCGGGGAGCTGCCGCTACCGGCGCTGCGCTCCGGCAACGAGAGCGGTCCGGCGGTGCCGACCGGTCGCATCGCGCGCACGAGCGGGTTTGTGTTCAACGAGGCGGAGGGCCTCCCGCAGCCGCTGGGAGACGCGGAGGCCATCGGGTTTGGGATCACGATGCTGCAGAGCGGCGGCCGCCCGGTTGCGCTGGCGCTGCCGCCGGCGGATGCGCGGGGGGGCGAAGGGGGCGAAGAGGGGAAGGGCGGCAGTGGGAAGCTGAACAAGAGCGTGAAGCTGTGGCATGTGCTGGCGGGCGTGCTGGGCGTCGTGCTGCTGGTGTCGTTGGTGGGGGGGACGTGGTGCTGCGTGTACGCGCGGGCGCGGGGGCGGGCGCAGCGGCGGCGGCGCTCGCATTTGCCGACCGTGTACGGCAGCACCCTGAAGCCACTCAAGGCGGCATCGGGCAGCCGTCACGGCGCGGGGTCGCTGCGCGCCGGTGTGCCGTCGGCCGGAGGAGCCAGCGGCAGCGGCCGGGGGGGCGGGTTCGGGGGCGTGAACGAGCTGGAGATGACGGAAGACGCGGTGCGCAGTGGCGCAGAGGCCAGCGACGCCGCTGCTGGCGGCCCGGACTTCGGCAAGTTCCCCACCCTGATGGCGTCGTCCTCGCGGACGCTGGGAGAGGGAGGCGAGGGGGTTTTGGGCGCAGTGGACGCGATAGTTCCGGATCTGTGGCCGTCGCGGCAGC
Organism: Ulva compressa; assembly: GCA_024500015.1. NCBI lineage: Eukaryota > Viridiplantae > Chlorophyta > Ulvophyceae > Ulvales > Ulvaceae > Ulva > Ulva compressa. The sequence continues at coordinate 195,092 of JALKAD010000213.1, read as the reverse complement.
CCGGCGGGGCGGCCGGGACGGTGGATACCGGGTGCGGATCCGGGGTGGTGAATCTGGGGCTGAGCGCGGGGTGGAGCGGGGGGATGAGCGCGGGGCCGAGTGGGGGGCTGATCGGCGGGGGGTGGGCGCACATGGGCGGGGTGTCGCGGTGTTTCGTGCCGAACTCGGTGGCGCTGGCGGCGCTGCAGAAGGAGCAGTGGAAGGAGGAGCTGGCGCTGGAGGTAGCCCCGGAGGAGGAGGCGCGGCACGTGCAGGGCAAGGTGGCGGTCGCGGTGAAGGAGATGCAGGGCGCGCTGCAGGCGGAGCTACAGGACGACCACCTGCAGCTGCTGGGCGTGCTGGGCCGCGGCGGCTTCGGCGTCGTGTACCACGGTGCGGCCACTCCCATGTGGGCGATGCTATACACATACACTCGAGCGATCTGCTCTGTGCCGTACTCTCATCATTGCCTCTCCAGCCCTGCTGCGAGCACCACCGCTGCGCCACCCTCAACCCTGAACTAGTGTGAACGCGGTTCATCGTTACGCTGACCGCTCGTGCGTCAGCTCATGAGTCATGACCATGCATTTCGAGCTGGGAGGTTGCGGGAGCGGCGTGTGAGGCCGGACAGGCCGCAGCCCCCCCACGCCACTGGCCCTGCTTTGCGGTGGCGCCGTTGCCGCATACATCATGCCTGGCCCGCTCAGTTTGCGCCGCTCTCCAGAACACGCGGCGTTGTTCCTCGCCCGGTGTATGCGTAGAGTAGTATTAATAGGATTTCTCGAACCAGAGCCGTGTGTTGGCACGTGTGAACCGGGGCAGGCGCGTGCAGGGCAGTGGCGGGGGCTGGAGGTGGCGATCAAGACGGTCATCTTCAGCAGCAGCCGCGATGATGAGGAGACGGCGGTGGTGGCGAGCGAGGCCGCCATCGCGAGCAACCTCGGCCACCGCAACGTCGTCGCGACCTACAGCCACGACATCCTCGACGTTGCGAAGGCCGTCGGCCACGAGCTCGCCGTCTTCAAGTTCTACCTCATCCAGGTGCGCCCCCTCCCCCCTAATTGTTTTCCCCAGTTTTGCCTCTGCAAAGTGGCTGGTTGGTTGGTATCGCATGCATCATGATGGGCCTGCACCGCAGTCGATGGGTGTGCCCGCATGTGGTGCTGGACGCGTACTGCTGCGTGTTGCCTTCATCCCCGCTGCGCTGGTTTCACACTGTGCGTGCTGTGCTGTGACGTGATGGGAATGGGGTGCTGTGTGCTGTGTGCTGTGTGCTGGAGCGGGAGATGGCTGTGGTGCTGTCACCTGCATGCTCCCCCGCCGTGACACTGTCGAGGTGCCCGCAAGGAGTGCATCTCAAAGCGCCGCATGTTACCCCACGCACTGGAGCTAGGCACATTCCATGCGTGCGAGCCCACTGCATGCCAATGCCGTCAGCAGCAGCCCGCGACTCAGCCCGGGACTGCACGTGCGTGGTGTGGGCTGCAGGAGTACTGCAACGGCGGGAGCCTGCGGGCGGTACTCGAGGAGGGCCTCTTTGGGGGCCCGACGATGCGCGCGCGCTGGCGCCGCATCTCCGTCGCCCTCTGCGGCCTCGCCGCGGGCATGCATTACCTGCACAGCAAGCGCATCTGCCACGGCGACCTCAACCCGTCCAACGTCCTCATGAAGGTGAGGCCCTCAGCCTTGCCCCGCTCGCGCCTGCCCTGCCCTGCATGCGTGTGGTGAGCTGCTACAGACATCTGCCGCCACGGTGCGGGCGACGGATGACAGTACCAGCGTGGGGAACTGGTGTGGAAATCTGAGAGCGAACAATCTGTCGTGAAAACCTGAAAGCGATCGTGTTGCCTTGATGCCTGAATGCTGTCCGGCTGTCCGGCTGCAAGCTGCAAGCTACGAGCTGCAAGCTGTGGTGGACAGATGCTGTGGTGGACACTTCAGGCGTCAGGCAGTGCCTGCCACCTCTCTGATGACTGCGACCCGTGCTCCAGAGCAACTGCAACACTGGCCATGCCACTACTACTAACAGCAGCAAGACTAAGTGGCACAACACCAATGCCATGCTGCTGTCAGACCTTGCCGTCAGGCGTTGCTGTTTCAGCGCCCACATGCATGGAGTGTGACTGCCAATGGAGACGGGTTTAGACCTGCCAGTTGTCCAGTTGTCCAGACCTCGAATGTGGCCCAGTGACTCCCAGCAAAAGCCCCATCCATTCTGAGGCTCACACTTGACAGATCTACAGCGAGTACACACCGAGCCCAGCACAGCCCAGTCAGCAGCGGCAGCGTGGCTGACTGCTGTGGCTGCTATTCTCGTGACTGCCATCAACACCGTGCCTGCTGCCATTAGCACTGTGCCTGCTAATGGCTCATGGCATGAGGATGTGCCAATGCACTGTTGGTGTGTGTGCATGGGCAGCAAGCCGTTTATGTCATACATTCACATGCATGCATGCATGCAGTGCACCAATCACGTTAGAGGCCCGTTAGAGGCCCGTTAGAGGCCCGTTAGAGGCCCCATGCTCGTGATCGCCCGTTGACTGCTGATGAGGCCCTTGGCACCGGCTGAAACTAGTCACTAGTCACGGCAGCCTGTGTTAGTTCTGTAACCAGCAGCATCCAGTGTATCTTCTACCTCTTTGCCAGTACACCAATGACCATGCAAGGCACCACTGCCTGGATGGCAGTAACACATGCTACAACAGGTGAATATGCATCTGCATGCAGGCACATTGCTACCATGTGTCTGAAAGCTCTTGGCCCTAGCCTAAGGTCTATAGGAGCTGCCATGAGGCATGTCTGCAGCATCACAAGAGAAAGCATTTGATTCCAGCTCCACCTTGGTGCACTTGCATGCACATGTGTCATGCATACGTGTCACCATTTATGCCTGACTCATTGCCCTCAGACCCGCCAATGCCTGTTTGCCTGTGATCATCTGTGTTCTCGCAGCTCTCTTGGAGTTCACAGCAATCACCCCTTTGCCTGCCTCAGCTGGCCTCTGTGGCCCTCCGTTACAGATTTTAGCAGCCTGAGGATCTGGAGAGACTGTGAAAACACATGTTGCAGCTGATCACCCTCGGCCTCGGGTAAGGTGCTGTTGGGTTGTCGTGGCACCAATTTTTTGGAGCTGCACTGGGTCCGAACATCAATTGCTCTGCTGCGCACACATAGGCCTGCCTACACAAAGGCTGGCTGCACCCCACCCATGGCAGGCAGGGGATGGGGATGTGGTGAGGGATGAGGCCACAGGCTTGAGGAGCCATGGTGGGCAGCTGTACTGCCGCCTGTGCCTGTGCACACGCCCCAGCACCTTGCAAGAGTAATGGACACAGTAATAGCAACAGCACACCATACATGCCATTTGAAATAACATTTGAGGAAGCACATGTTCTGCATGTCTGTGAGCTGCATGTGGGAGGCGCGTGTCCTGTGTACGATTGCATGATCCACTGCTGCATAGCTGCTCTGCTACCCTGCTGCAGCTGGCCTTGAGCTCCCCGACCTCTGGCCACCATCACAATCACATTCGGCACAGCCTGGCAGAAACGGCTTGGCTTGGCGCTAGAACCATCTTCTCTCCAACCGCATGCGACGCACACCAGGCCGAACACAGCACTTTCACAATGGTTTTCTGACGTGCTCACTGTGACATCTGCCATGCTGCGGCCCGCATTCGTTCGGCTCACACCGAAACCGAATCAATGCGTGCACAGCATGGCGCAGCACGAGGGTCGCACGGAGCACTCCTGGTGCTCTGGGGTTGCTCAAATCGACGTTTCGTTTGACACGCGTGGTTGTGGTGTGCAGTACGACGGGCAGGCGCACGGCAGCGTGGCGGAGGCAGTGGCGGCGGGGGATTTTGACGTGAAAGTGACGGACTTTGGGCTCGCGATGCGGCTGCAGCAGGGCAAGTCGTACGTGAGCGACATCCACCAGGGCACGCCATTCTACACCGCGCCGGAGGTCACAGAGCGGCGGCAGCTGCACCAGGCGAGCGATGTCTACTCCTTCGGTATTATGATGTGGGAGATCATGTCTGGCTCTCCCATCTACGTCGTCAAGTGCGTGCTTTCTTGCGTCCTTGTCCTTTTTTTTTTGGCGCGCCCTTCCGCACCCTTTGCTGTCCCCCGACCTTTTTTTCAAAACAAGGGCCGCGGGACGAAAAGGGGTCGATCGTGCCACGGACGGGCCACAGCCCTCGATTTATGCCACAACCCTTTCTTTGTCACATCATCTTTCTCTTAGTCCCGTCACCATTATGTTTCATCCCGCTACCTTTCTCTCCTCCTGTTCCACAACCTCTGAGGAGTTGGCACAATTTCAGAGGCTGCTCCCTGCACGCATGGTACCCTCCTGTTGTGCGCTTGGAAAGTTTCCGTGAACGCGGCCGACGTCCACGTCTGCTTATGTTTCCAATTGAGTGTAAAATTGACGCGGCGCGTGCGGAGCACCGCTGACGCTGTGCGTGCTGTGCAGGTCCTCGGGTCACATCGACGGCGGCACGCTGAGCCCGCCAAACGAGGAGAGCACCTTTGCTGACGGCTCCGTCACATTTGCCCTGCAAGACGCCGGCGCAGGCTCCGGCGCCATCCCCAACAAGAACGCAGCCCACCGCGCCGCACACGACCACGGCGGCCGGCACAACGCCCGGGCCGACTTCACCATCCCCCCCCCCATCCCAGAGCGCGGACCCTCGCCGACGCTCAACCCCCCCAGCCCCCGCCACAATCCCTCCAGCACCGAGGCCACGCCGCTGCACGCGACGGCGAGCGGCGACGCGGTCGGCGCGGGGCGGGAAGACGCAGGGACACAGCACGCAGCAGCGGGGGGGCCGTCGGAGGAGAAGGAGGTGGACTTCCGGCTGCACTCACAGTTCCCGCAGCTGCCGTGGAGCACGCCGCTGACATACATGCTGACTATGCGTGCGTGCCTGAACGCGGACCCTGCGGAGCGGCCCAAATTTGAACAGGCGCGCCTCCTCCACACCCTGCCGCTTGTGCGGGTTGGCACTGGCATTCCACGGTCCCGGATCGACACAGGATGGGATGGCCGATTGCCCGGCCGCCAATGTATGCGCGCTCACATCGAGGGCACTGCTGCAGTACAGTGCGCATTGTGCATATGGTGTCACTTCTTGTACGGCCGGTGGTCCTAGGCGCACATTCACACGCCACGCATGCAGCCGGCGGAGTCTGTCCAGTCATGTACTCGCCAGGCACGAATTGAATACAATTCAATGCCATCGGCCGGCGTGATGGTACACGCGACAGTGGAGCCGTGCATGCAGATTCAAGGGCTGCTGCGGGATCTGGGCGAGGAGATCGGGAGCGGGTCATACACAGATACGATCGGCCGGAGCATCGGCGCGGACAACAGCAGCTCCGACTTTGTGCCAGTTCCCAGCGGCGGCCTGACCGACATGTCCACGTATGAGCCGCGCTCCGGACTCAGCCTGACTGAGATGCCGCCGATGAGTGAGCTGGCGGAGGAGCTGGACGACGAGGGCATCAGCGCGGGCGCGTCGGCGCGGAACGCGCTCCTTGATGACTCACCAGCGCACCGGCTCTCCGATGACACAGCAGGCAGCCGCGGCGGCGCGCCGGCGACGCTGCCGGCGGCCGCTGTTGCCGGCGCACAGGTGCAGATGCATGGGCACAGCCACAAGCCGACGCGGCACCAGCCGCAGGCGGCGATCGCGAGCGTTGCGGCCAGGCTGGCGGCTGCGCTGCATCCGCTGCAGGCACGCGGCGCCACGCTGTCGCGGCCGCACCGGTCTGCCGTGTACGAGCTGCTGTCGTCCACGTGCGAGTCGGTCCCCGAGAACTCCTCGCTGCACATGCATGCGGAGCTCAGTGGCTACAGCGGCCTCGAGCCGCCGTCTACGGCCGCAACAGACACAGCGACGGCGGCAACTGCCGCAGCGCCGGACACACTGAACGGAGAGGCTGCTCCCCCGGCCGGGCTCCGGCTTGACGGGAACCAAAGCAACCAGCATGCCGAGCAGGAGCAGCGTGCTGCGGCCGGGGGTGGGCCGGGGACGGGGGCGCGCGGAGGGCAGGTAGCGGCGCAGTACGCACACCCGCCGCCGCAGCCGGTCGCGCAGCACGCAGCACGACATGTAGAGACGGCGCCGGCAGCGGCGCATCAGCACAGGATACCCCGGCGGCAGATGCTGCAGCAGCTGATGCAGCAGGAATCGCCGCCGCAGCTGCGGCATCCGCCGCACCGGCAGGAGTTGTACCTACACAGGCCCTTCGCGAGCCGCGTCAGCGGCGGGGCCGCCGGAGGCGGCCAGCCGCCGGCCGCCGCGGACACCGCGGCACCGGCCGCGCCGGCAGCCGCAGCGGCTGACGCGTCGCAGCAGGGGGTGCCAGCGCTCACGCCGCAGCGCACCTTCCTGCACAGCCCGGAGAACAGCACCCCGGAACATTCCTCGAGCACTGTGCTGAGTGACACGAGCAGCCACGCGGAGGCCCACCTCACGGCACCGGCGCAGCCAGAGGTGCCGCCGAGCCACGCGCTGTCAGTGTCCCACCTGCGGCAGCGCGGCGCCGCAGAGTCCTCCGCCGAGGCCTCACCCGTGCGTCAGCCTGCTGTGCTACCCGGGCACCCTCTGCATGGCGAGCCGTCAGAGCACGATTCCCATCGTGACTCTCACGGTGAGCTCCTGACACCACCTCGGAAGCCACGCCCAGCATGTTGCATGCATGTGCAATCCTGCAAGATCTGCATTTCACCGTGCTCCGTGTGCAATGCATAGCGTGCGGACGCGTCCTGCTGACAGTCCCACGCGCTGTGAGCCCCCACACCAGTGTTCGCGGCTGGTCCGCGCGCCGCGGCAACTACCGCATGCATGTGGCCACACTTTCCAAATACACGTATGCACAAAAATCTGGCATGCTGCATGCTCAGAGGTGCTGTGAGCTCACCGGGGGGGCACGGTGCTGTGCAGATGGCATTGGAGGAATCGGCGGGGTCGGCGAGCGGCTAGGCTGGCGTGACTTGCAAGCGCCGGCCGCGGCGCAAGAGGTCGGGCGCGCACGCATGCAGATGTCCAGCCCGCTCCCGCAGCGCGCGTCACGCGGGCGCATCCTCACGTCTGGAGCCGCGTACCAGCGGCCGGGCCAGCTGGGCCGCAGTGGCAGCCGCACATCTCAGGGCCCGCTCGGGAGGTGTACGACCGGCTACAACCCGCTCTTCCAGCAGGGCTCCACCGGCATGCATGCGGGCGACCTGATGCCCGGCGCCGGCGCCGCACCCGGGGAGAGCGGAACGCATGGCTCCAGCGCCAGCAGCAGTGCGCGCATCGGCGTCAGGCTGTGATGCGCCCACAGCACGCATGCCAGCCGGGCGGCTGTCGCGACAGCCGCGGGCGAAGGATGATGGCGTTGGCCAGAATGTTCCGAAGCACATGTGGCATGTGCCGGGTGCTCCGGGACATGCTTGGTGGGAGCAGTGTCTGTTGCGTGTGCTGCGTGGCGGGCTGTGACAGATTCCCTGTGGGGAGGGGAAAGACGCTGTACGCGGCGTGGGAAGAGTGCAGCAGCTGTGCAATTGCATGCAGAGACACCGTGCTGCGCCTGCTGTGCGGAGCGCTGCACGTGCACATGGCCTGGTTGTGCTGCTGTGGTATGCTATGCAAGCTGTGGTATGGTGTATGCTGTGCCAGTACGGCAAGTGCGGCGCATAGAGGGGAGTGTGCGTTCGTAGCGTGATGCTGGATGGCTATGCTCAATTTTACTGCAGTGCACGGGACAACTTCTGTTGCGGAATGATTTTCTGTACATGTACGTTGTGGGAGTAGGGGTTTTGAGGAGCAGAGTTATGCCTCGGCATGAGTGCCGCATCAGCAGATCTGCATGCGCGCCAACTGCAGCATGATCGGGGGGCTGTCTCAGATCGTGGTGGCTGCGATTCCGTTCCAGGTGGCCTAGAATAGTGTGCTGCGTGCAGTTCCTTGGAAGATGGGTGTTGGCTGCGACGCTGCGCGCGCTGCGCGGCAGAGCGGGCAGGCAGCACATGCAGCGGTGATTTGCCATGAAGCGGTGCGATAACTGCCGGCAGAGGCAAGCCCTGAGAGGTATCGATATCCCTGAGAGATATCGACAGCCTGTTGTGCGCGTGCGGCGCGTGACACCCGCGCTTGCCCCTGGACGCCGTCAGCATGTGCATGCATGCGCACCTCTGGCACCTCTGGTATCACAGGCAGGCCCCACTGCGCCTGGCGTCCTCCCAGGCGCAGGGGGCGATGATGGGGTCGATGATGGGGGTCGTGATAAGCCGTGGCCTAAGGGCAAGCCGCGTTCCTGCACCTAGTAAGCAGGTGTCCTTTATTGGAGCTGCGGCGTGCTGCATGAGCGTCCT
>JALKAD010000213.1:156435-172931 GCA_024500015.1 Ulva compressa | reverse complement strand
CTGCAGTGCACATGCCATGGCAGACATCACGCTGGCCCTTGGCCCCTAGAGCACGGCTCTATTCATTGCAACGTCCCGCGGAGCGAATCTACCCGCGCCTGTGAACAGCACGGGCGCTCCATGCATATCGTGTAGCGACACCACGTTTACGACGCCATTCATCGTGCTGGCCCCGTCCCATCTGGAAAGCGCTGTACTGCCAGCCACTGCGCCCAGCTTGCAAGCCGTGTGGGTCGCACGCTGCGCGCTGCGCTGCTGCGGCGGACTCTCTTCTGTCACACTGTCCCGTGGTCAGGGCCGACATCATGCAAGGACAGCGATGCACAGAGCGCCGGCAGAGCGCACGGCAGATCGCCGCACACCATGCACGCCACAGACACAGCCAGCACTGGTCCTGGGAAACTACGACTGCACTGCGGCCGAATTTGAAAGCGGCGAATGACCTAGCACACGCCACCTGCCACAGCAGACACAGCACGGCATCGCGCAGCTGTACCCCGTCGCGGCAAAGGCCACAAACCCGGCGTGCAAGGCAGGCTAAAGACTCAAGGAGTACCTGAATACGCACAGCCCACACCCCTCCCGCGCCACACCCAGCGCTCCGCTGTGCTACGCACGCTGTGCTCCACTGTGCGCCGCTGCCACTACCTACAGCAGCGCGACTCTCATCTACATACCCTACCGTACAGTACTCTACTCTGCATCGCCGCATGCTGTGAGTGCATGCTGTGCGTGCTGTGCTCTTCTGTCGCGCTGCGCTACCCGGCATTCTCGTAGCGCACGGTGACGATGCGCCTGACGGCGCCCTCCATGAGGAGCCCCGGCGTCGTCGGCACCGGCGCCCAGGCCCCGGCGTCCTGCGCGGCGCGCATCGCGGCCGCGACGTCAGACGCCTGCGAGCACACCTCGTGCTCCCCGCTGAGCCCGAACAGCTCCTCAAACTGGCTGTACAGCTCGTCCTCCGTCAGGCCCGTCGTGTTGCTGCGCAGCTCGTTGAACGTCTCGGCGTACTTGCCGGTGCCGCTGAGCTTGATCTTGCGCTCGATGAACTTGTCCTGGGAGCGCGTGACGTAGTGGTTGAGAACGATCTGGTACTCGTCTGTGAGATTCTGGTACGCGACGTGGGCCGCCGGGGGGAGGTGCGCCGCGTAGCTCAAGCCGAACGGCCCTCGCGCGCCCCCACGCATCGGCACGCGCCACATTTCGACCGGCTCCGAGTTGCCCATCGCCGCGATCGCGCCGCACCTGCACAGCACGCAGCACACATCACGCTCCGCACCAGTTACACGGCACAAGAGCCTCACGCGCAGCATGCGCGGCTCGACACGCAGAACGCAGCATGCGCAGCACGGCAGGGACACACCGGAAGTTGCATTGGTGGACGTGTGTGGGGCGGAAGGTGGCAACGTTGTGGAACCAGTACGAGCTGCCGAGGCATTTCATCTGGCGGGTGAGGTCCCCGGTGCAGCGGCGGAAGCCCTGCACCTGGCCCTCAGGCGGGGGGGCCTTGTGGCCGCCGCTGCCAAAGAGCATCCACTGCATCGACACCGCCGCATTGTACCGGAAGCTCCGGCGCAGCACCTCCTTGAGCGCGCCCTGCCGCGTCACCGACTGCTGCCTGCATGCATGCACGGCGCGTGAAGGAAGTGGGGCGCGAGAGACATGGGGCTCGAAAGAGGTGCGCCGTGATCCGCAATCAACGCAGGCCTGCGTGCTGCGGGCACTGGATCTGGAACGGTTGCTTTTCAAATGGGCCATTGGTGGTGACCAAGGGAGTACGGAAGGGCCAGGACGGAAGGGCCACCGGTGCATGCTGCACAGCATGCACAGCATGTACAGCTTGGGCCTTGGTAGCAGCACCAGCTGCCAGTATGCTACATGGTGACCGACGCGAGAGCAGCGAGCACCACAACAAGGAAGCAAGCAACTAGGCAACTAAGCAACTGAACCCCAGCAGCAAGCATCAACATGAACAGGTTACCGAGCCACAAAGACCCGACTCTTCCGGAGGTGACGAAATTCGCCACAAAGACCCGACTCTTTCAGAGGTGACAAAATTCGCCACAACCGCACACAACAACAGAAGCGTTATCTACTAGGTTGCTGATGGCAGCAGACACTGGAGCTGTTGCCACACTGCCACACTGTTGCCACACTGCCTCAGTACAAGGTCCACAGGCTGCCACTGGCAGCCTCAGTGACAGTGCGGCAACAGCCCACTGCCACTGCTGTTGGCCTTGTACTTCAGTCCTGTAGCTAGTCCTGCAGCACATGACTAGGGACTCCACTGTGATCTTCTTGCCTTGCTGCCAAATGTCACAGTGATGACCAGCCCCTTTCACACATGAACTGTAGTGAGAAGTGCGCTGTTTGTCAACTGTGCATGGGGATGTCCACACATGCATCTGACAAATGCATTGTGAAGATCACCATGACTCACCAGGAGCAGAGTGAGTAGCATCGTGGAGGTATCAGGTAAACTGTGACACACAGCACTGGAGGCTTGCTGCACTTCAGGCTGTGTTGGGGCTGACCTTGTGATAGTGGCAGATACAAAATATACAAAAACATACAAAATTATACATGCGCCGTGGCCGAATGCGCCATGGCAGATTTCAGTACATGCACAGTCCACACAGGCAGCAGAGTCCACGCAGGCCACACCCGCACAGCACGGCGCAGGCACCATGGCAGCAACTGCATGACCGACCACTCGAGTGTCCAAAGGTGACACACCCACTGACAGCTCACACACACAGGGAGGCACAAGAGTTCCGGCCTCGTGTGCTGCATTAGTGTACTGGTGTGTGGCACTGAAATGGGTGTACTGGTGTGTTGAACTGAAATGGGTGTACGCGAGGTAGGCACCCGACATGCATCCACTTCCAACCCTCGCCGGCTGCGTCCATGCATCCATCACAGCACAGCACGCAGCACAGGAAAAACGCAAGCATAATACTCGCCACCGCTAGCTCGCGGGTGTCGTTGCATGCCGAGCAGCTGCACGGAGAGCAACAGGAGCAAACGGCGGTGGTATGAACTGGGGGAGGGGGGGGGGCGCACTTGTTGAGGACGACGATAAATTCGTCGAGGTCAATGAACGCGACCCAGCTGTGCTTCTTGGACGCGAGCTTTGAGCACTCATTGTACCAGTTGGTCTGAAGAGGGTACTTCGGCCCCGGGGCGAGGTCAAAGTCCAGCACGCCGGCGCGCTCGTACGGCTCCAGCACGTCGCGCACAGCACACTCTTCGCCGTTCTCCCGCATGTAGAACGTGTCCACGCCGATCCACCTGCAGCAGCGGAACGCGGTGTCACGTCATCGTCGGCGGCATAGCACAGCATGGCGCAGCGCGGCTGCACATGCAGCGCAACGTCTGTTGGGCGGTTCCTATACAGCGGAATGGCACAAGGCAGGGAGGTTCCCCGGCACGGGTCGAAGAATGCCGCTGTGGCTGCCACTGCCCACTGCAGTGAAGGATACGTGGCCAGGAGTGCCCGCGATGGCAGCAACGATGGCACATGGGGGATGGGATGCTGCGAGACACTGTGGTGCGGCTGCGGAGTGGATGCAATGGTCTGTTGTGGATTGAGTGGGGTTGGGTGTGGCGCCGGGTGCAAGCTTGCAGCCTCACGTGTGCATGGGATGTTCGTCACGACGAGCACAGTGCGGTGCTGTGCAGGGAGGGCTGCATTTGCACGATACTCGATGGTCAAGTGGTCACATGATCAAATCATCTGCCTGGTCGAGCAAGCGAGTGGTCAGCAGAGTGCTGCTCAACTGCTGCGGTGCAGTGTGCGGCACAGCGCAGTGCGGCGCCGTTGCCGAAGGCCATACTTCACCATTCTGCTCTTGATGCCACGGAAAATAGCGGGACCGAGCATCACGCCAAATGCAACCGGGCATCGGCTGCAGCACGCCTGCGAGCAGATGCGGAAGCCAGCCAGAGTGCCTGTGAAGCTCATGTGAGGACAAGCATGACACGGCCCAGCGGCCATCGCGGGGCCCACGACCAGAGGCAGTGCACAGACTTCACACTGCCTCAGTTGATACTGTCTCCGGGGATTAAAACACAGGCCAGAGAGAGTGTAGAACGGTGCACACAAACAGGACAACAGACTCATCGGGGAGAAGCTGTTGTCTAGAAGCTGTTGTCTAGAAGCTGTTGTCTGGAAGCTGTTGTATAGAAGCTGTTGTCTAGACGCTGTTGTCTAGACGCTGGAGCCACAACCACAGCAGACTCGATGAAGAGCCCCATCCAGGTGTTACACACAGGACGACGTGCTTGTGGCACGCGAGCTGCTCCAACGGTCTACCAAACACTCGGAGAGAGGCAGGTGGTGACCGTGACGGGAATGGTTGCTGCCTGCGCTTTGCAGGGGCCAAGCTGGACCCGACACAAAATGATGCAATGTAAGGAGATGGATTGTTGCGGTGGTAGCGAAGCAGAGGATTTCCTCAGTGGCGGCGGCTGCACCAGATCAGGAGACACCACATTCCTGGCATGTGACTTTGATCCGCTGAACTTGATAGTGTAAGAGAGTGAAACCACTGATGTTTGTGCATGTTGTTTGTAGATGCAAATGGACAGCAGCAGCACTGAGTCAACTGCCACCATATGTTGCATCGCTGAGCGCGATGGCTGTTGCCATCTGTGGCGAAGGGCTACGGCTGTGATACATTGCTGGCTGCCACGGTCGGCTCCGGTACGTTTTCGTGCCGACTAGACACCGAAATACCCAGCACCTGATGCTTGCATTTAGACATGATTCTGTTGTACTAGCTATAGGTGAGGAAACTGAGCGTTTGAACTTTGTATGCATGCAGTTGCACGTTCAGTTCATGCCAGCTTGTCGGTTCGTGACAGCAGCTGGGGCAGCCGTGCTGCTAGTGATGTTTGCTGTGTCACTTGCTTCCCTCGCTTGGGCTGCTGTGGCCCTGAACTATCTGAGTGGAACACAGCTGTAGAACAGAGTAGCCAACCCGGTGCATACCATCTACGATCGGGACAAGATTAGCCTGTCTGCACAGAGCACGTCATATGTCATGCTGAGTAGCCGGCTCTGCCAGCCCCCACAAGTCCGAGCCAAATCAGCTGTCTTTGAGCATGTGCAAGTCTGTGAGCTCAACTCAATGGCAACCTGGTGAATTGTGTGGTGCCCTGGACCTCCATTTTGGCACATTTCAGAACCGATGTGATTATGAGCATCGAATAACGTCAGGCCTGGTCCCCAGATGACCCGTGACAGCCTCAGCTCACGTTCTGCAACCTTTGGAACATGCCTCCAAGGCCCAAATCCCTACGTGCTCCCCTTGCCGTAGTGCACCTACCCAGCACTATACATGAACCGTTCTTCATCTGTCATGGCCTGCAGAGCCTTCACCGCCACCTCAGGCTCTCAAATCTAATTTTCAGGTCAGCACGGTACCTCAACACGCGCCTGCTCCACCATTCCTGTCGCGGAAAGCCGCTGTGTGTTTCGGGCCTTTCGAAGCCTTTCGCGTCGGCATCGATAGATAATCTGTTTGTGAACATGGTCGCGCTGTTGTGGTGTCCGTGGTCCCGCGCGATGCACATGGAACGCGTTTCGCGCTTGACCCGATGGTGGATGGTAACCACTGAAACAACAGCTACACAGACGTGTACGCCAGATATAAGCTCCCATCGTAGTCATGAGAATAATGGATGCGAAACGGCGCGACTGTGGGCACAGTCCGGGCTATATGTTTGGGCAGGAAGCTGTCCTAATGTGCAGACCGGTACACACAGCAGAGCTCTGCCGAGCCACTGGCCACAATGACAGCAGGCTGTGCATAGGGAAATCTGTGAGCCATCAGCATGACAGGGGAACACCTTGAAGACTGTGATGTCGGTGTAGTACTGGAACTCCATGGAGTGGACACACTGAGTCCACATTCTGATTATTCATGCTGTTCATTGCATTGCATTTCCCCATTTGTATTAGAGCACGAGTTGCACAGACGGGAGGACGCGCACCTGTGGTACTCCAGGAATTCTTGCACATCCTGGGCGGACTCGTCTTTCATGATTGCGCAGATGGCTATTGTGTTTGGCCATTCTGGAGTGTATGGGCTGGGCACGTTCCCAAGGGTCAGCCTACATGTCGAGGGTCAGTGAGAATACAATATTACACACAAATCTCTGGGACTAAAGCATCCCGTTCAGCTTCGGCGCCTGAGTGCCAGCCCGGGATGGACCTGAAAGCGTGGATGAGTACAAACAGCATGCGACCAACACTGGAGCACCATGGAAGCACGCGCACACAGATAAATCGATCAGCAGCAGAGTGCATACTTTTCGTCGGATTGCTTGATCAGTTCCTTGCCGTTGCAGAGTTGCAAAGGCCACGCAGGCTCAAGGGGGTCGCCTGCCGAAGGAGGTGCTTCTATTTGAAGGTGAGGTGATACAGATCGTCCAGGGCGGAAGAAGGCGATTCCCAAGATGACTGCGACGAGGCAGCCCCAAGAGAGGAGTCTGCGCATCGATGACGCGAGCGCTGCCCCCCGCGATGAACTACCGCTTCTGCCGGATGGCGAGCGTCTCACGCAGAAATTATCACCTACAGAGGCATCAGAAGCTGTTCTAGCAACACTGTGCAGCGCTTATCTGTTGCCTGGTTGGCATGGCGCGCAACACGACTCGGAACGCAATATTGCCAGCGCGCACGCCAACAGCAGGAACTGCAGCTACAGGGCGAGACCAAATGCAGACCTTTTACCCGCTCTGGAAACTTAGCATAACCTGATCGGCTCATGTACCGGTACGCTGCACTGCTGGTCCAAGGCTGTGCTGGCTATGCATGCACGCGGAAGACACGCGAATCCTTGCACGCGAAGTGCTGGAGGCAGTTGACAGGGCGTGGACCCGTGCAGAAGGCACGGAGACAGACAATACGGCGAAGATAGCTATGTAAACGGCAATCTAACAGCACCTAAACTGATGTAGCAGTTGTGTCCTATATATGTAGCCCGACGCGCGTCAAGGCGTCTGCAGGGACAACCAACGATGCAGCGAGTCTCGAGCAACTGCGTGCAAGCCACAGATCAACGGCCTTCGCGTGTCGCAGACAGGTTCCCTGTGACACTCGACAGTAATTTTACCATGACTCATTTCTGTATGCACTTTTCACCGTCCACAGCCGGTGAGCGTTGCCCGGGTCCTCTTGAATCCCGGCTGAAGGCGACGTCGACATGTCGCGACACCACTAAAGAGGTCCGTGTATGGAACAGAGCTGCAGCGGTGCGTCGTGTGCCCCTCATGCATACAAACAGCCGGTGTAGTGACGTACGATCCCAACTAGGCACCACCGCGGTGCACCGGCCGGCTCGGCCTTGCCAAGGCCTTGCAAGGCCATGCCGATGGATTGCGAAGCAGCACGACTTCTGCAAGAGTCGACGACGGCAAGCACCACACATGCTCAATGTGCCGGTAAGCTGTGAGTATGTCCATGGTCATGGATAACTGAGCTGATGCCAACACCGCCGCGCGCGGTATGTATGTGGATCTCGCATTGCCAAACTAGTCACACAGAATTAACGATATATATCGATGATCATGAGTTGTGCAGCGTGTGTACCTGTGCTCATGGAGTCTACAATCGACCGAGCACAACTCACGCGTCGCTTCCCGCAGGTGTACATCGCGAAGTCATCGCGCTGCAGCGCGCTGGGGATGTCAACATCTATAGCTACAGCCAATATCTCCCAGGACGTCCTGACGTCATGAGCACTGCCACGATTGCACCCCGCGGATGCCATCTGTCAAGGCGCACGCATTCCAGACCAACAAAGAGCGTACCTGCTGTCCAATGCGCGATCTTGTCCGACACAGCCGCCAAACGTTGCCGAGGTAGGAAGAGGGACGTGTGACAACTTTCACGTGCAGACGCGACGATTCAATTCTTGTTGCGCCGGGGGTCGAGACTGCTGTATTAGCAAATACAAATTTGTGGAATCATCTAATGTTTCCGTTGTTTGCCTACAAGACTAGGGCGAAGGTTGGAGTTGAACGCAGCGGAGGCATGATATCAGCTGAGACAGGCGAGAGCGGTTTTTGTCGAGCTCATAAGCTTGTAGTTGATCGCGTCGGCGTCTGCGCCACGACTGATGGCTCAACAATCATGCAGCATAATCAAATCGCAATCGGCATGTCTATGTATTGCGTGCGTTCCCATGGCCAGAGTGGGCATGGATCCAGTTCTAGGCATTCTAGTGCCTCGCGATCGCGAGTGTACATAGCGAGGAGTGTACTCGAGCTCGATCGAGTGTACATAGCGAACTATGATGCATGCGGTTTGAGCACAGTAGCAAGCTATAAACACCAATGCATAGCTTTAAAATTGGGGCGTAAAGTTTACTGTCAATGAGGTATACCTCATTATATATAGCAGGTACACCGGAGATCTATAGCAGGTACACCGGAGATCGCTGGTTACAGAACTAGCACAGGCCGGGCGCCGCGGCGTGACTAGTTTCGGCCGGTGCCAACGGCCTCGTCAGCTGCAGATATCTAGACGGATCGTGTAAAGTTCAGTGCTCATTCATGTTAAGCGTACAGCTGCAGTGCGCGCATGCTCGGTACTGCTAGTCAATTGCAAGCGTCGCGGATACCCGGGTCGAGGTGCCAGCTGCAGTGCTACCGGTACCTACCACTAGGCCTTTTGAGTGGTTCCACTCAAGTGCGCAGAAAGCAGCTCTGCCATGGCCATTCCTGTTGCAATTGATCGCAACCGCGCCTGCCAGCAGCTGGGACTGTCGCAAACGGCCCAAGTGTTCCGGACTGGTCAGTACTGCGCACATATACGTGCACAAGAAGCAAGCTATGAAACATGCAATGCCAACTCGCACAGTGTACACAGGGAATTAGATCTACCTGCGCACGCAATCGTGTCAGTGGATCCGGAGCGGGAACAGATCCAGACGACTGATATCGATATCATGACGTACTTGCGGCAACACAACGCAGTGCGCGCGATCACACCCAGCACCCGGTCGAACTGCAGGACTAACTGCACGATGCAATTTTCTTGCTGAAGCTGGGCGATGGTTTGTCTCAACAGTCTGACTAGAGAGGAGAGATGGTCTTACCTGTGAGGTGCAGCTGCATCCGGATTAGTCCATGTAACAAGCGCCACTACGTCCTCACAGCGTGCGAGAGAACAAGCAGCCACGCCATGCCACATCATGCCCACATGATGTCCTTTTTCGGCGATGTCGCTTGCATTTTCGGGGCTACAGTCTACAATTATTGGTTTCATGTGGCATGCCCTTATATAGAGCGAACCCATGAGGCAGGTAGACAATGTGTGCAACCAACACCCACTTCCATTATGCACACGATACATACTAAGCTCTGAATTTGCGTGCGCTTGCACTCGCACACCACAGTCTGCCAGTGCCACCATGGTTGCAAGCTCGTCAGGTAGTGCAACCTCCGATCTACCCCAGTGGATCCCAGTCAGGTACCCTCAAGTGGTTCTTGCTTGAGCTATCAGACTTGCATTTCCCATTCTGCTAAGCTGGCCTTTCCTGACAGGCAATGGTGTCTGATGCTTGGCAACAAATCACATGCTCTGCTGTGGCTGATGCCCAATTGGGTCTGGCGTGATACCCGATTTTCTTTTTTTTTTCTGTGGAGGCAGCATGCATTGCCAGGTCCTTTACCAGACTTTCACTGCCAAGAACGCAAATCACTTGGCACAGACAACGAAAAAAAAAGGACACACAGACATGTTCTGCTGCGAAATGGTCCGACATATAAGCCTGCAGGCAGCAGCACGGTGCCACTCGAGACTGCACCAGTACTATAGCAGAGACCGGTTCAGCATCATTCCTGGGCCCAGCTGTGCAGCATCACGCTCGCTTGTTGCTACACTATCCTTGCGAATTGATGGACCGCCTGATCGCACAGTTGCTCCCAGAGATGTCCATCACCGACGTCGTATTCGGGAACATGCATCCACGAAATCAGAGGTGAGGGGTGCAGTATTTAGCAGGGGTACGGTAGATGTTCCACAGCAGCACTGCTGGAGCCGTCCGAGATGACATGAAGGCATGTACTACCATGCTTGTGGTACTTCAACCGGCGCACCGGTTCAGGCAGCCACATGCACCGAACCTCGCACTCGCGCGCTCGGGCCATGGACACTGCAGTGCGGTGGCGGGGGTACCCGCCAGCCGCGGCCCGGTTGGTGGTCGCGGTGAGCGATCGTCGTGAGGGTGGCACGCCACATGATGCCCTTTTGGGGGGATATTGCTCGCGGTTTCAGGGCCCCAATTACTGGGTTCATGTGGCATGCCCCTTACATCCTCCGCGCAGGCAGGACTTACTTTGTGAAATCTAAATAAGTGGGCCCATTCGTTCTACTGCACCCTGTAACCTACAACCGCTGGTGCGCCGGTCTCGGCCGTACTGCGCGTCGGCCTTGCCTGCTGTCCCATGCTGTCCCCTCCCCAGCAGGGAGCACCTCTCATCCGCGGCAGTGCTCTGTATCATCAAATTGCCAGCTTCCAACAGGCACACTCCACCCCGGCCCCCGAACCCCCCCCCCCCCCCCCCCTCGAGGGACAGTCCATGAGTCCAGGTACGGGATTGGGGCAGCAAATGCACGGGCCTCCTGTCCCCCCACCCCCGAGCGCCCAACCGGCCAGCGTGTTATTCGCCATGCTCGTGCGCCGCCGGAACTCCGTCACCTCAACAGCCCCGATCACCGAAAAAATACAGCCATCATTCAACCACTGCAATCCCCACATCTGCCGCCAACTGTTGCTGCTGCGCCCGTGCTGCCGTTGCCATCCTACCTCGACACACGCAGCATGGCGCAGAAGCGCGGGCACTGTCACGGGATGCACGGCGCTGCCAAATGCATGCAGCACGCCACGCCGGCAGCATATGGTGGCGCACAACGGCTACCAGTCACCCGAAACTGCTGCCTGGTCAATCGGGGTCCCTATGAGTCAACTGAGCGTGCTACCTGCTCTTATTGCTGCTGGGGGCGCGGAGCATGTGGCGCTCAGCACGGGCGCGGCCCGCAGCCCCTGCTGCCATCTCATCCTGGGACACACATTCTAGAAAACTCTGCCTGCAAGCCGCACTGGGCGGCCGCGTCTGGCCATCGCCAGGGCAGCCCCCCGCTGTGTGCGGCACAACGCCCACTGCCTCTTTGGCACTGGCCTGCGCTACCGACGCAGGCGAAGAGCTGCCGACACAAACGGAGATATCATGAGGTCTGGAGCGGTTCTCTATCACCCGCTTGTGAGTCCATGCTGCGGCGGACGCCCCACAGCTGGGC
The DNA here is from genome assembly GCA_024500015.1 of Ulva compressa. Taxonomy (NCBI): domain Eukaryota; kingdom Viridiplantae; phylum Chlorophyta; class Ulvophyceae; order Ulvales; family Ulvaceae; genus Ulva; species Ulva compressa. Next base: position 161,620 of record JALKAD010000213.1, on the reverse strand, counting down.
TCCGTAAACAAGTCACTCCTGCCACACAGCTAGGCTGCACCGCAGCTTCAATGCCGCAAGAGTGCGATCGTGCAACTGCGCAGCGGCGTCTTAATGGAGGTCTTTTGCCACCTGGCAGTCAGGCGGGTTTCGTCAAGCAGGTGGGCCACCGGTGTTGGAGGCGGGCAAGCATACATTCAAGCCTGCAAAAAACGACACCACAGGTGGCTCTCTGCCCTCCTTGGAATTTCACTATCCTCATCCCGCTTGCCACAGCACGCACAGCGGCCGCATGCGCATCCGCAACGTGACCGGCCAGTTCCTGCTGACATGCACCCCGCTGTGCTCCCAGCACGCACAGCATGGCCAGCAGCGCTCAGCTGCCGGCCGCTAGCTCCTCCCCAGCGGCCACCGGCGATCACTCGAAGAGCAGCCCTTCATGCTCCGGGAACGGACTCCACTGCCCGCTCGCCTTTGCCGCGTCCAACGCGTCGGCCAGCACAGCGCCCTCCCGGCACACCCCGTGGTCCCCGTTGAGCCCTAGCTCCGCCTCGAAGCGGCCGAGCACGACCCGCCGCTCCGCGCCGGGATCCGCTGCGACCATCTCGGCAAACTGCGCCGAAAACGCGCCGGCGACCGCGTGCTTGCGCGTCAGAAACGCGTTTTCGGAGCCTGTGATGTAGTGAAACAGCGCGAGCTGATACCGCAGAGTCACGTCCTGGGCGTCCTCATGCTCCTCTGCGGATAAGTGGCTCATGTAGCTGGCACCAGTGGCGTCCACCTTTTTCCCAGGTGGGCTGTGCTCCGAGTCGGAGTCCCCGTGCAGGGGGCGGTGCGCGCCGCCGCGGCGGCTGCTGAAGCCCGTGCTGCGGTCCATCGCGACTTCCCACATCGGCAGCGGCTCGCCGTTGCCCAGCACAGCGACGCCGCCGATCCTGCAGCGTGCGGTGGGGTCACAGCGTGCACGGCACGGCCAGCGTGGCTGGATGGGTGGGCGCCCGATTTGGAAAATGCTTGGTGGGAACGAGGGGGGCGGACGTGAGATAGAAGACAACTGGGTCAATCATTGAGTGGGCCGACAGCTGATAGTGCACTAGGGCACTAGAGCACGGTCGCACTAGGTCGTCGATTTCTTGACATGAACGTCCCGCGGTCACGTCCGCGCGGCGTGCTGACAGCGGGATGCACAGCCACAGACGTGCAGGCCGTTCACAGCGAGAGTGCAGGCGACTCCGGTGCGGCCGTGCTGGCAGCACTCCCACGACCGGTCATGCCTCACCGTATCGGCCACAGCGCCGCCGCACCCGCGGGCGCGGCCCGTGGAAGTACAACGCACGCTCAGTTGCCTCCTTACATGCAGAAAACTCCTGTGGTGCTTCCTGGGGTGGGGGGGACAAACAGATAAACAACACTGGGAAAAAAGGGCTGGAAGCGGGCCGCACCGCATGGTGCACTGCTGCGTGCGCTTCGGCCGGAAGGTTCCGGCGTTGTGCAGCCAGTACGCGTTGCCGATGCACTTCATCTGCTTTGACAGCGAGGCCGCGCACTTCTGGAAGCCTCGCAGCTGGCCGCCCGGCGGCCGGTCGCGGCGGCCGCCGGTCCCGAAGAGCACCCACTGCAGAGACACCGCGGCCGTGTAGCGGAAGTGGCGCCGCATCACGTCCTTCAGAGCGCCCTGCTCTGCGACCGCGCGGCCCCTGCGCAGCACGGCGCAGCACGTCATGCATGCACCAGCGGCAACCTGGTGGTCGTGTCGTGCGGCTGGCCGCGGCGAGGCGCATGATTGTGTGCATCGGCACACACGCCTCGTGCAGTGCATGCTGCGTGGCATGCAATCGCAACTGGGGCTGCCGGGCGCGCTGCTCGCAAAGGCTGCGCCTCTCGCAAAAGCGCTGGCGTGCGCATGACGGCCTCGCTGAGAGTTCAGCGCCGCTGCACCGTGCGCAGTCCGACATTAGCGCAAAAGGGCAGGAAGGCTGTGGTGCAGCTGTGTCACTGAAGCGGCAGCAAACATGCAGCAGCATGTGGCCAGCCCATGTGGTGCAGGAGAAGGGGGGCAAGGGGGGGGGCAAGGTGGGGGCAGTGACAAAGACAATCCAGACAGAACCACCGCCGCATGAGCCAGAACGTCTCGCACAGCAGCAGCCGGGCTTGCGCAGCCCACTGCACCACCACCTGGCCAACCAGACCACGCACAGCACATACCCTGTCTTCCATGCGTGCTGCGATGGCACTGCCCGTCAGCCGAGCTCGGCAGCACTCGCAGCACAGCCCCGCAGCAGTACCTCCAGCGGCAGCCATCCCAGTACCACACGGCGGGAAGCGCTCATCCACTCTCTCACGAGCAACGCGAAGCGCCGCGACGGGGACCACTGAGAGAGGCATGGAGCACCAGCAGGGGAGCACGCGAATCAGGGGGGAGTGGAGGGGGGGGGGGGGGGTCGAGAAGGTGGAAAGTGGGGCCAGAGGGCGCACTTGTCGAGGACGACGATGAACTCGTCGACGTCAATGAATGCCACCCATGCGTGCTTGCGCGCGGCGAGCTTGGAGCAGCGGTTGTACCAACGCGTCTGCAGCCCGGGCGTCTCACTGTAGAGGACGTCAAAGTCCAGCACGCCGGCGCGCTCGTACGGCTCCAGCACGGCCAGCGTGTCGCGTGCCGTCTCGTTGGCGTGCTCTCGCAGGTAGAACGTGTCCACGCCCACCCACCTGCACAGCATGCACAGCATGCACAGCGTGCACAGCGTGACCTGCTTGACGGCCTTGTAGCTCTGCATGGCTTATCGTTTGTAGCTCTACATGTCTGACATGTCTTTCAACGAGTGTAAAACATAATATCATATCAGTGCGGACAGCGAAGTATGCCTGACATGGACTGCTCTGATCGGTCCTGCCGCTCGCAGATATTCCGCACAGCTGCTGCGTGTGGAGGTAGACAGTGACGAAATAGATGAGCGGCAAGGTGGGGGTGGGGAGTGGGGATTGGGGTTGCAGGCCGTGAGTGTAGGCTGGGCGTAGGTGCTGTGAGGTGTGTTACACTGTGATAGATCAAGGCCTCAGCAGCGCCGAGGAGAAGAGGAGGAAACTAAACAACCAGAACAAACAAACAACCAGAAGCAGCACAGCCACCGTCTGTACCAGCACGATCCACACTGCTTTGAGGTGTGGGTAGGCGTATGGCAGGCACCCGTCACTGAGCAGCTTCTGCGAAGGCTCCGGGTTTCACGGCGACCAAACACCAGCACTTGTCGATGTTTTCCCCAGAAATGCATGTACTGAGTGGCTGCATCCGGTGCAATGAATCAATGGTTATGATGAACGCTGGTTGAGACGTGTGTGTTGGTGCGGCGCAGCAGATGCTGTGGGTGATCAATGGGTCTGCCTGATGTGATGGTTATGGCAACTGCTGGAGCACCAAGGTGAGGTGGCACCTGTGTTGGACTTCTGGTGATGTGTGTGGCTGATTTGTCTGACGCAATCAGGCACAACTGCATGTGTAGCCCTGTGACCCAAGGTGCCATGGGCCAGAAGGTTGTCGCTTGCAGGACTACTGCTGACCTGCTTGACGGCGTAGACCAGGTGAAGCTGTGATAGCGGCTCGATGGAAACCACGACCAGGAGCTTGAACGAGCTGGTCATGCTGCGTCTGACAGTTTCGATTTATCACTGGCAGAGCAAGAATGCCCCAGTCAAGGGGCAGGTGTAGATGCCACGGGCAGATAGCAGAAGTTGCATACAACGCCTGGTGATGAGGCAGATATGTTGACGCTTGCTGTGACTGCGAGGCCCCGCTGGCGACACTCGTCGGGCTGCACGGATGCTTTGTGGCCTATTCGACCTATATCTGTCCCATACCCACGAGACGTATGCTGGACGAACTGATCGAGAAGAAGGTTGATCATCGATCAAAAAACTGTCTACGCACGCTGGTGCGACGTTGCTGGTCCAGCCTTAAGCACATGGCGTTGTGCAGAAGCGCGTGCAAGCGGGAATGAGACGCAGTTCAGGCAGTGCAGTCGAGTGACGCATCTCAGGAACCATGCCTGTGATACTCAAGAAACTCTTGGATGTCCTTTGCGTGCTCCTCTTTCATCATCGCGCACACCGCGATCGTGTTGGGCCACTCCAGAGTGTACGGGTCGGCCAGCCAGGCTGGTGGATTCTCGCCCGCAGCATCCACTTCAATCCTGCACAAAAGGTAGTGGTGCCCTCAGATCACATGTGGCATACACACGGCTGATATACCGGAATTGCTGGCACGGAGCGGCGAAGATGCGCGTTGCAGCTAGTGCCACTGGTGTCAAGCTGGCACCAGTTGGTTCGCCTGTCCCCAGGCAGCTGTAGCAATAGCCGAGACAGTGTACTCAACAGATGCGCACATTAACTTGCATCAGCGCATATTTTGAACAACGTTGCGCCAAAAACAACTGCCACGCTACAGCATTGGGGGAAGGGGCAGGCACACGCCCTGTACTCAAGCGGCACATCGTCGGTACTCAACGGACAACAGCTGCAACATCCGCTCGCAGCGTGTAGGCGTAGCATGCCCAACCAAGCGCAAGGAACCGCACCAATCGCTTTGCTCCTCCTGAAGGCCGCGGTTAGAAGCGCGCAGGGCACCTGGCGTTACGCCCGATGACACTTCCGAGCCCGCAGGCAGTATGTGCCAAGCACAGGCACCTCCAGCAGCATATGCCACTAATAAAGCCTTAACAGCCAAGCCTGGCGTGCCTGAGCGCCGGCAAAGGCGAGGAGGAGGCAGCGCAGCTTGCGCATGCGAAGTCTCCATGCGCGCCCGTGTACGTGCAACAATCAGGCCGTGCTGCAAGTCCTGCAGCTCTAGCAACCAGCATTGATACGTCTACACGTCTTTCCAGATGTAATCACAAAGCCAATCGGGCAACCCGGCGGGCTGCGTGCGGCCTGGACACTGCTGCACAGATGTACAACGCAAAGCGAGAACAAGAAGTGAGCTGTCCAGAACACGAACACACAGAGATAGACCATCCTGGCATATTCAGATTGGCGCTCGAAAGTGGCGCCCGCACCTACATTCGCTAACACGCTCAGCCGGAGCAGAACCCGGCGAAAGCCCCCGGCTATGTACCTGCCGTTCAAGGGCAACCATATTATCTAAGCATTATTGTGGCCTTCAGCACGTGATATTGAGACCGGCAGACGTCGGAACTGAAGAAATCAGTCAACA
>JALKAD010000213.1:113270-125123 GCA_024500015.1 Ulva compressa | reverse complement strand
TGTGTGGTTACAGAGTGTCGTTGTGCGCTACGACACTGACGTGTGTGTGTGTGTGTGTGTGTGCGAGCCAGCAAGCGCTGACACAGAAGCACTCGCACACCTGGACGCCACATCACCCCGCGAGCCGTGCTGACCTGATGCCAGCACAGCATGTGACGCATGCATGCGCGGGCGGTGGTGGGACCGCATGCGTACAGTCGTACGGGTGATCCCTTGCCGGGGCGGAACGGCTGGTGGTATCGGCCATTCGGATGAGACTGGTCTGTCCCATAACCGCACCAAACACAGCTGGCACACGCACCTCGCCCGGCGCCGCAAGCCGATTGCGCACGCAGGGCAGGCAGAGGCGTACCGGAGCACCCAGAACACCCATGGAGCAGACCGGAACACCCAGGACACCCAGCGGTGGAGGAGGTAGCGGCCGCACCTGGGCGCGCTCCAGGAGCGCCTTGACGATGTGAAGCACCTCCGCCTCCGCGTTGCGGTCCCCTTCCTCCGCCGCGTCCTGCACCCGGAACGCGGTGTACCGGCCCGCCGCCCAGCAGCTGTTGCACCGCACGTTGGGCTGTGGGTCGGCCATCTTGTCGAGCAGCAGGCGCAGGATGCCCGGCACGCGGGCGCGCAGGCTCTCGGCGCAGCCGTCGGCGATTGCGCCGAGCGCGAGGATCGCAGCCTCCCGCAGCCGCCAGTCTGCGTCCGCCAAGTACCGCTCCACGATCGGCAGCACGTGCGGCAGCAGAGCGCCCCGCAGCTCCACCGCGATGTGGTCCAGCGTCTGAGCGCACGACCGCCGCAGCGTGAACTCCGACGGCACCTCCTCTGACCCTGCACATCGCCAGCTCATGCCTCCTCCGCGTTCATTCCTGCTCCGCAGAAACTCCGTCTTGCATGCATGCTCGGACGACCCTTTGGAACGGTGTGCCGGGCAGCGCGCCACATCCATCTGGGCCAGCGCAGAGGCATCGTGTCTCTGCGCTGGGTGCTGCGCGCTGAGAACACTGGCAGCAGGGAGCGAGCCGCACCTTGCCCTGACCGGGAGCCGTCGTCGGTATCCGTCCAGGCCCCCCCGTTGCCGGAGCCCCCCCCGCCGCGGGCGCTGTGGAACGGCCGCAGGTCGGCGTCGTTCTCGCCGCGGCCGCCGCCGGCCTCCGCCTCGAGCGCGGCCACGACCTCCTCGTCGTGCTCCTCAAACACCATGTGCTGCAGCAGCAGCTCGACGACCTTGGGCAGGCGAGGCGCGAGCCGGTCCAGCGGAAGGCCGCACTCGAGGTAGAGGATCCAGAAGGTGGTGGCCTCGATTGCGACGTCCGCGTCGGCGTGCTGCATCGCGGCGAGGATGTACGAGATGAAGTCGTCGATGTGGGGCTCGAGCGCCGCCGGCCGCTCCCGCATCAGCGTGTTGGCTCCGATGCAGATCTCCTGTAGCAGGCGCGGGGGGTGCAGCGGGTGCGAGGTGGGGGTGCAAGGTGGAAACTATTGCACAGCATCCGGATCCACAGTGTGCGGGTGTCGACATCACACAACGTGGCAGAGCTGAACGGTAGGTGCCTGTTCAATTCTGCTGTACCATGAGGCTGCTGAGCGCCTGCTGTGCATGACATGCGCAGGCAGGAGCCCGCATGCTGGAAGCCCACGTTGTTGCCCTCTCAGCTGAGGCATCAGGCGTGACGTGCCACTGGGCGATCGATGAGGTGATGGCACGGACGCGCTGCGGTGTTGTTCGCAAAGGGTCTTCAGGCGCATGGGCAGCACGTGGGGGTCGGAGCATGCATGCTGCAGTGCGGTGAGAAGCAGTGGGAGAGCTGAAGCTGCATGGGAGTGGACGCGGTGTGTGCTTGGAGGCGTAATGCGTGGTTGTCTGCAGTGGAGAGATGGGTGGGTTGCGTGGGATGGGTTGGCATGTGGATAGCAGCTGCCTGGCCGCACATAATGATGAACCACACATTTTGAGCCACGTTGAGGCAGAAAGGTCTGGGACATACCCGGTGTATTCGAGCATCTTTCTCTCTATTGGCCAGGGCTAGGAGCCCTGTTACATAGCCATCCATGTTGTTGAGAAGCCACTCTGGTAGCAGGTCCACCAGCTTGTTGAACGTGCGCAGGGCATGGTATCTTACGTCGTCAGATTGGCTAGTCGAGAAGAGGGCCGCTATATGGGGCATCAGCACATCGGTGGGTTTTGCAGAGGCATCCTGTGCAAAGATGATGTTCTCCTGCAGCTGGTACGGAAAGTCCTCTGCAATTTTGTAGACCATGGTCAGAGTGCCTTCTTGTATGCCTGGGTCCGGATGCTGCAGGGCCTCGACGGTGTAGCGGACCTGCAACAACCCAGGAGGTCTTGCGGTCAATGCCGGAAAGGCAGTTCAAAGACAGGTCTGTGGCACCTGACGCTGACACCATCGCACCTAGCCGGATTAACACATTTGCAATCAAGTTGCAGCGCAAAACCGCCGGACTGGAAACTTGTGTGTCAAGCGCAGTGGAGCCTGGTCGCTCGTCCACATTCGCTGGCTCGCAAACGCAGGCAAGCTGTGTGGAGGCGACTGGGGGCAATACACGAGCATACATTGAGCGCTGAATACCGCAGGAGTAAAGACCAGTGATAAGACGTACCAAATCTGGCCATCTATCTAGTGTTTCATAGGACAGCAGCGCCGCGGCCAAAGTACCAGCCGCCTGTCGCAAAGGCCGAATTGCTGACTGCAGCATGGCCAGGCAGGCCTGTCTAATGTACGGAGCGTCGACATGCGGAGACTGAGCCCCCCGAGGTGATCTTGCCGTCAACAAAATGTTATTTTTCAGCACCAGCGCGGCTGTATGCCGCACCTGCAACAGGGCCGGTCATGGGGGATGTTGCGCTCCCCGAGTGGAGGGCTGGCGCGCATTCTGGGCGAAAAAACACAAATAAATGCATCCTTATTACATAGCTGCATGATCCGTGGCGGACATGCTCTTTGGTGAGAGCCACCGATCACGACAACGCCTTGACATGACACCAGTGCGCAATCACAGGTGATGCGCGCATCGAGGCTTACCACTTCCGAGAAATCATGTCCTAGCGCAAAGAGGAACGCAAAGTAGTTGTTGCAGTCCTCGTTGCGCTTGTGGGAGTCAAGCCTGTCGAGCGCTTCTCTGTGGTTGTTCCCCGGCTGCTGCGTTGATTCCAGAAGAAATACTAATTCCTTTAGTCGCTCTTGATCTGGCTGCCACATGTGCTACCCGGCAAGGACGGACGGTTCGAGCTGACGTGCAAATTGACAGGGCTGCCCCCGCAAGTATCACATCGAGCTGGACAGGCTCGCTAAAGACTACACTGTCATCAAGGCTGAAGGTATGACACAGAATAGCGATCAGCGAGGCATCCAGCCTGCAGCGCCGACGGTCACGACGTAGAAACCCGCTGGACTCTGGTGTCAATTTGAAAGTCGACGAGAGAATAACAGTGACACCGGCGATCACAGGATAAAGTGAAACTGCAGCAGTGCATTAAGCAACAGCATGAAAGGAGTTGCCCGCGTTGTTCGTCTCGCATGGGAAGACGACAAAACGCGTGATGATGCGCGTGCATGGCAGCCAGTTCAACAGCATGAATTCGGCAACAACCCGACTTACGAGATCCCGACCGGCCACAAAACTTGTATAGTAATATACGCGCTTCGGGACCGATTCAATGGAAAATCAAACCCACAATGGTCGTCGCAGACCCTCCTGAACACGCTCGGTGGCGCGTCTCTGTGACAAACGACGGGTACCCGAGCGTCAGCAAGAAACGCAGTCACAGGCTGACCTGTCCAAAAGCATCGCAACTGGCGCAAAGTGAAGCACGTTACAGAATGCACAACTACTCCTTGCCCAGCCTGTGCCGTACCTCCACGAACACTGCGGCCATGATTGGTAGCGATAGCGGAGCAAACAGCGGCAAATAAACAGCGATCTTGTGTTGAAACGGATAACTGTGCTGACTGGCGATGGCATGGTGCGTCAGCGCGACTTCGGCGTCGACCCGGGCAGCGCGCGCTTGCTTCACCGCGAACTGGTAATCGCCCTCCCCGCCAGCATGCACAGCCTCACGCGTGCGCAGACCTGCGCTTTCGACCTTGGTACCAATAAAGGCAGGTATTTCCAAGCTCTCCAAAGTTGCCACCTGCAGCAAATGGGCGTCCGATCAAAGCGTTGACCGGCGGAGCAAACTTGTACGATTTGCGGATCGGGTTTGGCCAGTCGTTTCAGACGCCGCACCGTTGCAATGGGATAATTCAATCACACAACCATCACTGCTGTGAGCGTCAGGTACACCGCAATCCGAGCAATTCCTGAGTCCCACTTTATGACCACGCGTTTTTTTAACACTTGCTGGCGCACAGCTGCAGGCCTCGTTCACACTACTACATCGGGTCGACTGTGAAGTCTAGCATTCTCGTTCACAAACACACGCGAGCCGATGTCGCAGTGCTTCATTCTCCTAGGCCTCGCATCTGGGAAAGCGCGCGAATGATAGCACATGCTGTGTGATTAAGCTGATCAGAAGCTTGCGATAGTGGCATTGTCAATGGGTTCGCGACATCGGGGTTGCGCCTCTCCTTCCGGCTGGGTGCATGTGAGCCACCGTGACTCAGCAGCGAGGCCTCCATGAGACAATCAACCCGTGGCCTGCAGCGTCGATTGGATCATGCACGCACGATGGAAACAGCCAGTCTGCATTCCGAAAGCAGTGTTCGCGAAAGCAGTGCATTCTTGGCGATGCTCATGCGTCGCTGCTGCACACATTGAGCACTTCGCGCCAGCTATGCAGGCCCAACAGACCTACACCTGTGTTGCACCAGCCGCTCTGACGGGCCGGCAACGCAAAAGGCGCTGGCACCGAGCGATTCGTAGCAGCCTAGCGTTTACTCGAGGCTTGGCAACGCCGATGTGAGCACTAGGCGCAACAAGGGACAGTCGATGCACACATGTGAGCAGGCGGCACTCGTGGGTCGAACTTCTGAATGGCACCCGCGCGCGACGTACGCGACGAAATGAACAACAGCGTGACATCTTCTGTGCTCTTCTAGGGCCCTATAGGGTTGGATAAGGCTGCAGGGGTACCCAGTGCTTGACAGAGGTCGCTGCCGCCTCACTGAAACGGGCGCCGAGGGTGACAGCATGCTGCATCGGGCTGTGTGATGGCCCATGTATGTGTGTACTCACAACATCACAGCAGGACAGATTGATCATGTAACATGCTGTGATTCATGTTGCATGCTAGCCACCTGGCCACAGATGAGCCTATCGTAGTGGCTACAACTGACCAGCACACACAGGCGCAACGCACACCACGGTGCTCAGGCTGGGCTGCGAATTGCAGTGTGCAAGCACATCCAGCGCTGATAGACTCTGGAAATCATAGATCTCAACCGCAGCGACGTTCAGTGCAGAACGCATGGGAGGTGGCAGAACGCATGGGAGTTGGCTGTGGTGCTGTGTGTGGCCCAATCGCGGCAACCGCTGAGCATGCCCGCTCCTGCTGGGAGCGGTGGGATGGAAAGAGAGAGAGAGGAAGAAAAAATGAGAGTGGAACGTGCACGTGCGCCACAGCACGTGCGCCACAACACGGTCCCGCCGCGCGCCGGGCCGGTGCACATGCGGCGTGACAGCAGCATGCAGCACAGCAGGGCCAGTTCACATGCATGGACGCACGCAGCTCAGTGACAGCAGCATGGCGCACAGCAGGGCCCGATCACATGCATCGAAGCACATCACACGGGCCGCGGCGCTGCAGCGCTGCAACCCTGCGACAGCCCTGACGGCACAGCACTCTGCCTCACAGCAGTTCCTCTGGAACAGCCGCACTGTCCAGCAGAATGCACAGCACACAACACGCATGGAGGGAGACAAGCATGCATGTCGCGATGTCGGGCGCACCAAGTCCAGCAGCGCAGTTACCGCTGCGCCTGTTTCATTCAGCAGCTGCCGGTACCGCCGCCGCAACAGCCCGTCCACTTCCCACAGCGCGACCCCATCGCTGGCCGGCGACAGCACGGCCACGCGCACGCGCTGTGCCCCTTCACCTCCCGCAGCACGGTCACACGCGACTCGCCAGTCTCCCGCGGGTGTGAGCCCGAGCAGCTCCCGGAACTGCTGCATTGCGGTGCCCAAAAACAACGGCACGTCGCGGCGGTAGTCGTCGGCGTTCATGATCGTGACGCCGCCCCAGCCCGCGATCTGGAACCCTGCGCAGCGCGCGGCGCCGCACTGGACGCGCATCGGCCGCTCTGCCGCCGGCGGCAGGTATCCCACAAAGTGCAGAACGTTCTCGGGGATGCCGTGGGGGTCTGGGGACAGGGGGTGTGCGTGGCCGGCGATCATGCGGCCGTGCTCGAGCGCCCACGCATCAGAGTCCACGAAAAAGGGCAGCGCCTCTGGCGGCAGCGTCACGCCAGGGGAGACGCCGTCGGCGGCCGCGGGGGGGACTGGCACGCTGACGAGGCGCGCGCGGGCGAAAAGCCGTGCTTGGCTCTCCAAGCGGACGTCCGCCAGCGGCGCCAGCCGCTGCACGAGCGGCCCCCATGCTGCCTGCAGCGCATCAAGAGGTGCTGCCATGCTGCGATGGTGCCGGTCTTATCAGCCGGCCAAAGGAAAAGCGGCGTGGGCAGACCTCGCATGCCACGTGCGGTGCGCATGGGCAGCAAATGTGGCGGGACACAGCTGTGTCACACAGCTGTGTCCTGCTGCAGCGAAGGGGCAGACCGGGGAGGAGAGCACCGCAGACCGCACCAGCGCACATGCGCTAATGCGGGGCCACTCATACTGGCAGGCAGTGGTAAAACAAATCCAAATCCAATATCTTCAGCCACAACCAAGGATGTAGGGAACGCGTACTCGATGTACTGAGCGGCCCACAAGCCTCCCCAAGCACTACACATACGCGTGCCCATATGAGCGGCAAGAGCACAGCAGCGCACAGCACAGCACAGCACAGCACAGCACAGCACAGCACAGCACAGCACAGCACAGCACAGCACAGGGAACCCACCTCAATCGCATGGCCGATCCCGTCGGGCAGACTTGCGGGCTGCGGCTCCGCAACTGCCAGCGTGAACACAGCCGACAGCTCGGACGCAGCACTGATCGGCAGCTTCCGCCGCTCCACCTCAGCTGCCCCGGTCCCCCCCGGCGGCCCCGGCGCTACACCCCCATCCTCCGGGCCTGCGGCCTGTGGCGCGGTCTGCAGATCTGATGCATGCAGTCCATGCATGACCGCATCGAAAACCTTGTCGATAGCGCCGCGGAGGGGCGGGGTGAGATCCGGTCCTGGTAGCCACACGAATGAGGTGCGGCCGGAGCCGATCCACACTGCAGGTTCCGCCGCAGCGGGGGCGCCCTGTGTGCTGCATGCTCTGCCACTGGAGTCTGCGCCAACGATGAGCAGGATGTGGTGCGTGCCGGGGCAGACTGGAGCCCCGCCCGCCTCCATGGCCTGCTGCAGCTGCCTGACATGAGCAGCGGCATCAGACACGGCCGGAAAAGCAGCCGCGTCACTCTGCCGGGCGGTGCTGGCTGGAGCCGCAGGGTCAAAGGGAGGCGGAGGGCCCAGCAGGTGCCGCGCTGCACACGGCACAGACACCCTCTGGCCACAGGCCGCGCTGGACTCGGTGGCCTGCGGCGGCGCGGGCGTGCAGTCCGGGCTGGGCACGTGCATGGAGTCCACATGCAGCACCTGCAGAAGCACAACAGGCTGTGCAACTATGAAGCAGCCGTGAGGAGGTGCGAGTGCAGGAGTGCACGGGCAAGGCCAGGGAGCGTGAGGAGCAGGGCATGATGGCGGTGCGCCTGTGTGGAGGACACGTTGCAGATGAAAGCAAGCTGCAAGGAAGCAAGCTCCTGTGCAATGCAGCATGCAGCAGACGGCGACATCAGCATGCTGTTACAACCTAAGCGCGAGTCTGGGAGGAGGTAGTCGGCCGTGCTGTGTAAGGGTCACCACTGGGGCATGCTGATGCCTGCCTGCACTGGGGCACGCATCAGCGTGCCCCACGCGAGCTTGGTGCTCACAGAACCAAGCACCCGCGCTTTCAAGCAACAGAGAATTCAGCACGACAAGAACTCATTCCAGGAGCCCTGGCTGTAGGCCTGCATGCGTAGGCATGCTTCCCCATCGCAGCCATGGCTGGCCTGCCGACCAGTGGTGACACACAGGTGCAAGGACAGACCACGTCTGCCTTTTGAAACCTGCCTCCAGAGGCTGCTGGGCCTGTGGTACGTACCGCTGCAGTCGCTGTGGCTGCAGCATCAAGCTCCTGCTGCAGCTGGGACCTGATGACGTCAAGATCCACTGGTGACAAGCAGCACTGTCCGCCTTGCTCCCCGCTGGCGTCGCCTGTATCCTCTCCTGACGCTGCCTGACTGCTTTCAGGCGAACAGGCACCATCTGGCACGTCCGTCGTCACAATGGAGACGTGGAAGGTGACAGGCAGGTCGCTGATGGAATCGGGAAGGGACTGGAAGAAGGGTTTCGTGTTGGGTGGGAAGACGGGGCGCTCGATGCTTGTGGTCCGCCACCACACTGGCACACCTGCACGACCCGCGTTGTTACGTATTCGTGGAGCTGACTTTTTACTTGGGCGATATCTGTCTTTTTGCTCTGCCACAAGCAGTGTCGAGCTTGACACTGCAACGCTTTCCTTCCACAGTGGATACATTTTTCTTGTACATATCACACGAAGATGCACCAAGTCGGGCAACTCCCAGGCTCAAATCGGGTAGCATTTCATAGTGGACGATGTGGACGTGTATCGGTTGTGCAGATATTGGCAGGTCGGTCAAGAGTCGAGCCCAGGTGATCTCAGGGCATCAGGGCCCTGAGAGATTGGAGGCAACTGCATGACACCCAGTGCCTGGTGCTGCGCGAAACACCTAGAGCTGCTGATAAGAGATGCTGTGAGGAGGCGATTTGGTTGCCGTAAAACACAGCAGCGTCGCCATGGGTTGCACAGAGGCCGTGCTTCCTGTGGGCCGAAGCTAACTATGCCGCAGCCCACATGGAGAAAGCTGTTGGGTGAGTCTACTTCTATCAAACTACGTCTGGAAGCGCCGGGCAAAGTAAGCCTGCGCTGCGTGTGCGTCTGGGACTCGATGAAGGTGGTGATGTGCAGGCCTGTGATGGCACCAGCACAGGTGGCAAACTACGCCGCACCTGCTTAATCCGCAAGCATGGCATAGCTGTAAGAAATTGGGGCTCAAGTATTCTTCTTCAAGATTCGGTGCGTGAATACTGTAATATCTTCTTCCCACGCTGAAGCATTGCTGCGTGACCCGACTGACTGTCCACGATCACCCATTATACACGCTACAGTGCAGCTCAGAAAAGTCCGTATAAACTATAAGCTCGAACCACTAGCCGAGATAACATGTGTTTGGCGAAGCGCACCGACGAAAGCGATATACGCCACGACCCAGGTGACAATGCTCAAGCGCTTCCAGCCCATGCCCGCCGATCCAGTGAGATAGAGGCTAGAAGCAGCTACATCTCATGTAGCAGATTAAATTTCTTTATCCTCGTGTAGCGCACACTGTCGGGAATTTCTAAAATTCACATAGCTGAGGAGTCTGCTCTGCAAACAGGAGCACACAGTGGCACGAAGACGATATAGTATGCGAAGGAGATGCAGATGCCAGTCTATTATTGGAACTTCTGTATACGATGGCGTAACGGTCCTGCGTTCTGATGTACCTGTGTGCAAGGTTCCTCTGGCGCTCAGTCCGGTGTTTGCTCGCAGAAGCCGGTTCATCAAGAACTGTGATGCGAGTGCCTGTAGAGAAGCCCAGAAACTGCTGCAGGCAACGCATGCACACTCCCTGGTAGTGGGTCGGCAAGGAAGGTCTCTGCAGTGCTGCACTGTCTGTCATGACACTACGCTGTCAACACCATCGCTTCAAGGGGTACACTGGAAGACACACGCCCGTGGCAGCTGCCGGCATGCCGCGGCAGACACAGCCACGCAGGGCTCACCCGGGCATGGAACAGCGAGGGCCAGTTGATGAATCTATACAGGAAGGCCGCGTGCACTTGTGTGTTACACAGTGATAGATCTAGGACCCAGCAGCGCCAAGGCAACAGACCAGGCAAAACTCGATCAGAAAGACAGGCCACCTCAAGCACAAAGGCCACTCTCCGCACGAGCAAATCCCAGAACGAACTAGCGCCGGAACGTAAGCAAACACACACACCCACACACACACACCCCCACAGACACACAGAAACAACGCATGAACCGAGCGCAGCACTACGCAGTACCACACAATCCACACAACCCAGCCGCACACTAAACACAGTCGGCATGCTCCGGGCCCACCGGCGGGCGCCGATACGACACTAGCAGTGTACGCGGGCGCACAGCCGTGCGCTGCGGCCATCTCCGAGGCCACGAGGCACTGGCCCAAGGGGCTGCAGCCACAGTCAGCCCAGCAGTACGAGCGGTGCCCGGGGAGGGGGGCGGAGGAGAAACGACGGAGGCGCGCGAGGAGGAGTGAAGAGGGAGGGGGGCGGGGGGGGGGGGGGGGGGGGGGGGGGGGGGGGGGGGGGGGGGGGGGGGCACAAACGCAGCTTACGCGCGATGGCCTGTCAGTAGGCCGTCCGTGGGGACAGGAAGGCCGGGCAGCAGCGCCCGCCCGACCAGTCTTGCGCGGAGGGGCGCGGCCGCGCGGGCTTGGCGCGACAGCGCGCGGCACAATGTCTTCAACAGGTCGCGCATGGCATTGAGCAGGAAAGTGCGCGTAGACACGTGACGCGTAGACGCGTGCACTTGTGTGCAGTGCGTGTATGCAGCTCAGCGGCAGCAGCCGCAGCATGCTGTGGACATGTGGGTCACTGCTTTCACAAATGCCATGATCACTGACAGGCCTGCACCCCTGGAACGTCGAAACGACCCGACTTTCTAGTCATTTGCCACATTTCATAGCCCGTTGGCTCTGCTGTGTGTCTGGTGCACCTGGATATATCCAATGGGACCCGTGCTTTTCCGACTGCGCCCGGGTGTGATGATGTTTTGACTGCGTGCGCTGTTCCTTTCATCCTTGACCCCGCGGCTGCCCTGCCTTCGTGTGCCGCCCAGCTCGCGCGTGGCCTCTGCCAGTGCTTTCGCCTTGTGGCCGCTTTCCTGGCCGGCATGGCTTCCAGGGTTTCTGCCTTGTCCACGTCTGCGCCCGTTGCTGTGCCGCCTGTGTGGCTGCCGCGTTGGGCCCGGCTGCGTGTGTTGTCGTATGAGATGTGCGCGTTGCTTGAGCCTGCGCGTGCCCCCTCTGCTGCCCTGTCTGATGTGTTTGAGCGTGTTGACCGTTCTTCCGCCCCTGTCCGCAGGGGTGCTGTGGCCGATGCCCGTTTGGGTTTGGCGTGATGCCCAATTGGTGTTTCTTTCTTTCTTTCTTTTCTACCTCCCCAGCTTGTGTTGCCTGAGCCCGAGGCCTCTGGCATGCTTGGCTCCAGCATAGAGCTCCAGCCACCTGCAGGCCCGCCACTGCAGCCACTCCTGGTTGTGTGTGGGACCCGGTTGCCGTTATCACTTTGCTTGCGCTATAGAATTCCATTCGCATGCACCTGGGCAACAGCCCTGCTAGGGTCAATCACTTAATTCGCCCTGCTGTTCGCGAACTGGGTTGGATGCCATGCGGCCATGCCTTTGTTTGTTAGTTTTTTGTTTGGCCGCTGCGCTTACGGCACTGTGCGAAAATGCGCTCGTGTCAACTACATGGTGGGAGCTCTGACATGGGCACGGTTGTGGGTGTCAGTGGGTCATCTGTGCAATCCAATACATGCACTTGTGCCGCAAGTTGCGGCCCGCAACAGCATGCATTGGGCCTGGAATTAATAAGCAGGCC
>JALKAD010000213.1:79382-109027 GCA_024500015.1 Ulva compressa | reverse complement strand
TAACGAACCTGTGTGTGTTTTTCCTTTTTGGTGGGCGGTGGTGTTTGCGGCGGTGAGACGAGTGCTGTGTGCAGGCACGCATCCGGCTGGCTCAACGCCGGGAAGAAGAGCACATGGAGGAGATTGCTGCCAGGCGCATGTATGGCTGATGTGCTTCGCGCTGCTCCCGCTGTCTGCCGCTGCTGCGGTGGGCACGTGTACATACATATGCACACGCATGTGATATGACCGTGTGCATGTGATGTGTGCTGGGAGGATTCCGCAACGGGGCTTCCTGCCAGTGGTGACAGCCATGTCTGTTGACCCGGAGAGTGGACCTTCGGCGCTGGCGGCAGCTGATGGAGTGGAATGTACAGCTAGACTTACGATTGGGTAAACAGATGGATCAGAGACATGCTGTGGCGGTGTCATGGTGCTGGAGGATGATTGGTCGCCGAGTCGGTTCACCATAATGAACACCAGCGAGGCTGTGATGGTGCCGGATCTTTAACCATGGCCCATGGTCCATGGGCATTGTATCATGGAGTAGACAGATCTGTGGGAGTTTTGTCGGCGATGCAGATGTAGTTCAGCGGGTGCTGTGGGCGGTTAGAGAGTTGGCAGTGTCTGGTTGTTGTGGGGCCTGCAGCACACGAGCTTTGCGACTCAAGTTCACCAGTGTGTTTGCATGTGTGAGGTGCATCTCCCCGCCACGATCCTGTGTGTCTGGGGGTTCTGTGTGTCTGGAAGGCCTGTGATGGACTAGTCCACATACGTGATCATTGCGCCAGGCTCGTGAGGAACGTTGTACATGGTCGTCCTGGCTTTGTGCATTCAACATACTTTGGACGAAAGGGTGCAGCAAGGCCTTGGAAATGGCGGGCATGTAGATAAAGTGAGAGGGGTGGGAGTGGAGAGCCCCCATGCCGATGTTGCACCAAAGGTGAATACTGGGCTCGGCCATTGTGGTTAGGTGCACTCGTCCAAGCTGACAAAAGGGGTAGCTGCTGGCATTTAACTGGCCCCTGTGGAACCAGTTGAGAGTGACAGCTATATACCTACATGGATACTTCGGCAAGAAATTCAATTCGCGCATGACACTATACAACTCGGAGCTCAGCAGCCTTATGTGGCAGCGTGAGGCCGACACAGCCTCATCACCACTAGCATGAGTGCAAAGGCTGCCTGATGTACATGCAGCTGTCCGGTCCATTCGTTTCCCACTGGCGCATGCTACCAGTGCACCACGTCATACGCACCTGCAAGTGAACCAGCCAGTAATCATGTGCCTGCACAGCTGGCAAACTCCATCGTAAAGAAACCAGTGTCCAGTGCCGCAAGAGCGGAGATCCAACAATCGTGCCAGAGCCAGCCAATGATCCGTGACAGTGCCTGTCAGTGAACGAGTTTAGAACTATTGCCCTGCACCACAACATGCACGGCACCACAAGCAACTATACTCCGCAATTACACACATAAACCCGCGGAACGGTTGCGGATACGAACACTAGTGTTGAGCATGCTTGGCCTCCCCTGCGGAGATGAGCAAGCAGGTGTTGTGCCAAAGAGCCACCCAACCTGTGGTCCATCACACATAGGCCCACACGAACAAACATTCCCCGACTCACATTCATTGGTTCACCTGACGATTCTGCTGACTACCTTGACAGCCAACCCCCTGAACCAGCTACGTTTCAGGACAAGACAATCCCACAATACCACGCTGTTCCCACATTCAATCAGCGGATTCACAGTTCTGACAGCCCATGCATACGCCGCTACTCGGCTTGGCAACGCGGGCCGAGCAGGCGCTTCTGACCTACTCAGAATACAGCAACCATTGTCCATTCCAACGCAAATGCAGCAGCACACGCGGCAGCACCGCCGCTTTCCGGCCAGCCTTCTCAGCTGCCTCGTGTCCACATGCATCTGTGCCGGCATGTCCACATGCATCTGTGCCGGCTGTGGTGCACACAGGCACGCAGGCCCGCCTCTTCGTGGCGAGTCCAACGGCGCAGCACGCCTCAAGCCCACCCAGCACGTCACAGCATGCAGGCGCCACGAACCAGGCCTCACCTGCACGGAGGGACACGAGCCACATCCCCCTGCTTCGAGCGCACAGAGGGCACGCGAGTGCGCGGCGCAGCACGAACGCTGCGCACAGCGCGCACCGTGTGGCCGGCCCACGGGGCAGCTGTCCTTCAACACGTCATGGCATAACACCACAAAGCATCTGTGCCTTGGCGCGCTGAGCGGACAACCCCAGCGCGCCGCACAGCGCTGTGCTCACGTGGTGCTCGCACACATGCCCCGCGCCCTGCTGCGCCTGCACGGCGCATGCTGCAGCACGCTCAGCGTGTGTAGCCCCATGCATTTGCCCCCTTTGCATCGTGTGCATCTTGCAGCACCTCTCTCGCCGACTCCGCAGAGTCGCCGCTGTGTAATCGGCGGCCTGCGGCAGCTCGCCCGGCCGCAGCCGGGGGGCCCGCCGCAGCGCCGCTGGCGCCGCGCCGCTCAGCTGCCGTCGCCGACGGCCTTGGCCTCGACAGGCGCGTCAAACTGGTTGTCCGAGGACGCCCAGAGGAGGTACAGCAGCGACGACGCAGAGTAGACGGCGGCGATGATCAGGAAGACGCTGCTCCAGTTGCCGTTGGTGGCGTAGAGGACGCGGCCGGTGGCGTAGGTGCTGAACGTGCCGGCGATGGAGGAGGCGGCGTTGGTGAAGCCAAAGAGGATGCCGGCGTAGCGGCCGGTCAGATCCTGGTGGTTGCTGGCAAAGCCGCTGCAGGTCAGGCCGCCGAGCGCGAGCGCCGCGCTCATCACGCCAACTGCCACCGGCAGCGGCACGCTGGGCGTCTCGCCGGTGACGGAGGCCGCCATGAAGAGCAGGCACGCTGCGGGCAGGAAGGTGCCGAGGCTCTGCAGCACAGCACGGAGCGTGGGCGGCGGAGCAGGGTCTGTTGGGCGGTGTTACACCGAGCCACATGGTGTGAGGAACAGACACAGGCCGACGGGCGGTGTGACGTGCTGTGCCTGCTGCATGCTGCGTGCTGTGGCGACGCATTGCATGGATGTTTCGGTGTGAGCCCAGGGCAGAGACCGAGACAGAGAGGGACTGGCGGGCGCGGGCGCACCCGCATGATGCGGTGGGCCACACACGCGTAACAGTCATAGACTATGACTCATAGTGATGGAATCGGGGGGGCGTTTCGGCCGCACCTGCATGATGCGGCGGGAGCGGAGGCGTGTCATGGTGCCGTCGTTGACAACCTTGTCGGCGACGTAACCCCCGAGGTTGGTGACGGCGACGGTGCATACCCAGGGCAGCGCGGAGAGCCACGCCGAGTCGCTGATGGGGAGGCCGTACTCGGTGTAGTAGAAGTTGGGGAGCCAGGCGTAGTAGATGGTGTGGCCGAAGCCCCAGCCGGCGTGCGCGATGAAGACGGCGAGGAAGGGCTTGTTCGTCAGCACCCGCCGCCAGGGAACCTGCATGCATGCGTGTGTGGGTGGCCGTTGGAGCTAACTTGGGTTTTGAAGGGTGCGTGGGGGAAGGGGGGGGGGGATATAGCGATGCGTGCGGCAGTTGGTTGCGCTGGTGGAGCACGGATGCAGGCCTGCAGAGGCGGCTGCTGTGCTGCGCGGGACTGGCCGCAGGACGGCAGGGCGGGTGCGGCCGCTGGCGGATACGGCGAAAGGGCCACTGCTAGACGCACGCTCCATGCGCACGTTCGGGTCGCAGACACGCGCGACCAGCCGTAAGGAACAGAAGAATTGCGTGCCAGAGCCGGCACACGCATGCTTTCTCACCTGTGAGTGTGAGCGGACCAGACTGCATGCGACAGGAAAACGCTGACAGGACGGCACGCGCTGTGTTGAGTCTCGTGTGGAGGTGGGGGCAGCAGCATCGGTCGCAGGGTGACACCGTAGCAGCACAGCACAGCACAGCACAGCACACCTCTGCCAGCACCGCCTCCCGCTCGGCTTTTGCTGCTTCACGAGCCGCGGTCGCCGCGTCTACGAGCGCTGCGGCGCCGTCCCCGGTCTGGGCTCCGCCGTTGGCAGCGGCGGCGGCGACGGCGTCGGCCGCGGCGCGCTGCTTCTGGCGGATGCGCACGGGGATCCACGCAGCAAGCCACACGAAGCCGATGCTGCCGAAGATGTAGAACACGGACTGCCAGTCAAAGGCGCGGATGATGAGCGGCGCGGCGAGCAGCGACACGACTGTCCCGATCTGCACACACCCCCCGCGCACCGCTCAGCACTAGCGCGCTCGTGTTGTCCCAGGCACTCATACAGGAGCGCTCACACGATGATTGCGAGTCATGTCCCTTGCATGCATGCGGAGTGCCCGCATTGAGGAGCATGCTGTGGCATTGGAGCAGAGCACGTGGAGCAGAGGCGTTGGGTCGTGGTGTGACTGATTACGAGACAGGTAAGAAGGCGTTGGGAACACCGACCATTGCGTGTGGAGGCGTGCGCAATCGCGGCGTGTGTATTGTGATGGGTTACACGGTGTTGTGATGCGCAGGCGGCAGTCATGAATTGTGGTCTGAGAATTGCAGCTCGGACAGGCGAGTCGTGCCAGCGAGGTGGCAGCGGCTCCCCCGATTGTGGTCAGCACACGTCGTCCTGCCAGGACACACCTGAACGCCAGAGTAAATGGCAGCCAGCGACTGCGCTTTGTTCTCCTTGGGCACATCTGATGCCACGAGGTTCTGGATGCAGGGGAAGGTCACTCCTTCTCCCAGCCCCATGATCAGTCTACAAATCACGAGAGAGGATAGGCTTCCTGCAGCACATCGACGATGTTGCACCGGAGGCGCATACGTCACGTCAAAATGTGACCTCGCCGGGCGCGCGACGGCACTTGCGCTTGTTTGCAGTAGATGCTGTGGTCGGCTCGCATGCCGTTACACTGTGCAGGCGAGGTCGGACCGACACCCCGCATGTGGCATGTTCGTTCCGCACCATGTGTCAAGACAGTGAATCGACACTAGGCATCACGCATGGCCAGCAGACAAACCCGAAGTACACACCTGCGGCAGCTGCTGGAGTCAGTATGGTCAGCAATGACCATATCGCAACTCCCGTTGCCAGCACTGTGCCCGGCGGGTACTTCGTGGCCACGTATCCAGCAACCAGGTTTGTAACTCCATACCTGCATTGGCAGCGATCAGCTCTAGCTATCGAATATATGATCTTTAATAGGCGCTTGGGTTTGGCAGTAATGCACTGACTCGCTCGCAACGGACTAGCGTGACGCCACCTTCAGGCATACGCTCGGCCTTGCATGACATCGCAATGCCGGCCCCTTGCAAACGAACAGACACAACCATACATATCATAACGCACAGTTTTGCTCAAAGCCGAACTGGGTGTGTGTCAGAGCTACTGTAGCACCTAATGCTGTATCGTACCCGACAAAGAACGCGCTGGAGATGAGGCCCTTTGTGCTGTCATCCCATAGAAACTCTGCACTCATTGGCAGTATGGCGACCGATATTGATGCCCTGTCCACGGAACATATCACAGCGACCAGCCCGCTAAGCGCCACAAGCTGCTGCCATCCCGGCACTCCCTTGGCATCCACCGTCGCTATGTCTACGGTTTTCACAGCCTCCAGACGTTCCTCTACAGCTACAGTTTGTTTAGACTGCACGGCGGTTTGACGACGGTGCCCGATTTTGCCGGAGGCAGGCAACCGCGCGCAGGGCTTCCTCGCAAGAGATGGTCGCCGCATCTGGCTCAGCCTAGCAACCTTCATAGCTATCTGAAATGTAATTCGTCAGCCAAAACGTCGATGGTTTAGACTGTTCGGGCACTATAACCTAGATAATACAACCAAGAGATGATATGAACGGAGCAGCGGGGAAACGAGTGAATGCCTGTATTGCATTCACAACGCTCTGGTGTCGTGATTGTGCAGTGGTGAATATAAATTGCTGTGAAGCACAGCTGTACGTCGACGTCCACGTCGAGCACATGGTGGTAGAGGTGCGACATCGAGATGCAGTGCCGCGGACGCATGACGCGTCTGTATCTGGCGGACACGATGCATCGCGCTGCTTGGTCAACGCCTATAGCTAGTGCTTGTCTGATCACACCAGGAGTGTAACGAGCGCCTGGAATCACTGTGTCCAAACATGATCGGTGCAGCTATACGCGAGTATTCATGAGCAATCAGCGGCGTCAGAAGTTCGTGATTTCCATTTCCTAGACTCCGCTGCACGTGTAGACTCAGTAATTAGACATTGCATTAGCAGCTGCTGCTTGAGGGGCTGCTGCTTTATCGAATAACTCTGAAATAAGTTCTCTTATTAGCGCACCCACGGGTGATTGTTGTGACAAAAGACCATGCCCTGAGGAATTTCCTGGGCACCCGACATCCGCTGCGTGCGTGGGCAGCACCATATTCAGCGGCTTTATCACGTGGCAAGTATTCCGTGCTCGCTGTGTGCCATTTCAGATGGCCGCGCTCGAGTACATCAACCAATAGCTCGGATGCGGTAATGGTAGTCTTTGCAGTTGGCTGCACTCACCCACTGTTGATCTATTCCACGCAGCGGACGAGAGGAACAGCATGGCCGTGAATGCCGCAGGACAGCAGCGCACTGATGCAGTTGCTGAAACTATAGATGACGAACTGTAGAGCGTTCAGTACATCCCTGGCAACAGCCTGAACACGCGACCCAGCGCGTCCACCTGGTCCGCCCGCGTTCACCTGTTTCACCAACCGCCCACGGTGTATCTTATCGAGTTCTAATTCTGAAAATTTTAGACAGTACATGTTGCTCTTTTTTTTTTTCCATGCATGCAGCTGGCGATTCTCTGATTCGTTGTCAATCTCAACGCCCTATCTGCAGGTGGATGAAGGTACAAACGAAGCCAAGCTCGCAGTCAGAGCCATCAAGCGCACAGCACGGGCGTTCTGAAGATACACTTACCACAGTGGTACATCCCGGTTCCAATTTCGATCCCGGTCAGATCTGTGACAACGTGCTACAGAGCATCCAACCGCACTAGGTGAAGCAGCCATGCCCATGCTGACGAGGTAGACACTCCAAAACACGCCCAAATCAACGATATACTGTATCAGACATCCAGTTGGACGAATTTTGATCGTTTTCGGTCCGCCTTTGTGAACAAAGGCGGACTCTCCAACGGTGCTGCGTGCGACGTCCGGGATCACAAGCCTTCCACAGCTGCTCAAGACTCACAACCCTCCATTCTCCCCAGATGGAGTAGGTGACCATCACAGCCCTCCCTCCCATCTCCCCAGATGGAGTAGGTGACCACCGCCCAGCTGCACTCTCATGCTTCTCCTTGTTTCGCTGCCCTCCCGGCCAGGCACTCGGCACATCATGCTGGACAGGCACACGTGTGGACAGGCGCCGCACGATACACCAGCAACGCTTCCCGCGTGGTGACTTCTGCTGCATCCTGTGACACAACCCAGACTACCCAGTGCGCACACTTTCTATCACGCACAGGATCCACTGTAGCTGGTGTAGAAACACATGCACCGATACACATACATACATAGAGCCACATGCTAGAGATGCCAGAGACACCACGCGTGGCTATCGCCCCAGTGTTTGAAGCCGACATCCCCTGGTATCATATATAGAGGCAGCCATTTGGCCTCCCGCTGTGCCCTGTGGCCATTCCACCGTCAGTGTGGAGGGCCTGCTGTCTCGGCTTGAACACCTGCCAGCATGTCTGGAGAACAGGATCTCATGAGGCAGCTGCATGTACACACAGGTTCCAAGCAGCTCAACACCTGCCGCAGACACATCCGACGCTGGCTTCCCCGTCCGACCGACGCTGGCATTCCGACTGCACGGATAAACTACTTCAAGCCGAATCTGCCGAGACACAGACGATTCATGCAGGGCACAACCGCACATCAAACGTTGTGTGGCTTGAATGTGTGGCTCAACTGTGTTACACTGTGATAGATCTAGGACTCAGCAGCGCCGAGGCAACAGAGCAGTCAACAGGCAAACAGACAAACCCATCACAAGCCCCAAGGCCACCACCCGCACGAGAAAATGCTAAAATGGACCAGCGCCGGACCGAAAGCTCACACACACACACACACACACACACAATAACGCAGGAAGCGAGCGCGGCATCGCGCAGTCCACGCACACGCCAAACACAGGCAGCAGGCACTGGGCCCGCCGCGGCCGGCAGGCGCCGATCCGACCACGGCAGTCCAGGTCCGGCCGGGGTCACAAGCCACGTGCCCCAGTGGTCGCAGCCGCAGCCACTGGCGCAAACGCCTCGGTCCAAGCCGTGTCCGGGGAGGGGCTGAGGAGAAGGGCGGGGGCGCGGGGGGAGGAGGGAAGAGGTAGGAGGAGGGGCAGGGGGCGCCGTCCATCGCGACGGCGGAGGGGGGGGGGGGGGGGGGGGGTGCACGGTGCCAGTGTACGCGCGACGGCACGTCAGCGCCGGCAGGTCGTCAGTGGGGACAGGAAAGCTCAAAACCGTGTGGCTTAAAACAGTGCAGCAATGGCCGCGACCTGCCGGAGGTCCTACAGGCCGGCCGCAAATACCTCAGCTGCTACCAAGGTGACAATGCTGTGCAGAGGGCTCAGCTCTGAACATCAGTGCCATATGGCCATGGCCTGACACTATCGGGAGGGTCGCAGTCACCACAGAGTCGCTGCCACAGTACTGGTACATGCAGGCTGTGTATGATCACAGCAACCGAGCCTGCGCCACACCTTGCGCTCCAGCACACGCAGCACATGAAGCTTTGTGCAAGCAGGCATGAGGTTGTGGGACCCATGTGGATGTTCAGCCTCAGGAGAGAGCCGCAGCCACATGTGAGCTGTTGTGCCAGCCTCAGACAAGCCATGTGATGGCAATGTGGCCATGCGACGACAAACCGTCGCATTGTCTCACCGCGACAGGCAGTCGAACAGGGCTGCTAGACACACAGCCAGCCAACATCCCTAACAAACCGGTTCACACATCTCCAGCTGGGATGCTAACATGTACTATTCAAGCCAAGTACACAGTGCAGGCGGGTGCACCGGTCAAGCGGGTGTGGCTCACACCTGCTTGCATCATTACATAGGGCCGGTGACAGCTCCTAGTAGGCTTGAAGCCACGTTTCAACAGGTTAGACAACAGCCACACTATTAACAAAAACACAGGTCCGGTTTGCCTCTTCAAAGGTACACTGCCAGTCACAGCCCTGATGAACGTCAGGACCATACTGGGTGCGGCCTTGCTCTTGCTGCCATGCGTGCGGTCGTGCCTCAGACGGCTGTATCAGACGCTAGATGCCACACACACACTCCTAGCCAAAAAACACAACTCGGCCACACATGGGACAAGGAGCCACCATCTTGGCCCAAAAATCACTGACACAGAGCCCTGGCAACGCGGCCGTCCGCAGGCGTCAGATAGGCCGCGCAGCAAGTCCCGCTCCGCAGGCACATTTGTTGCACTACGAGTTGCACTACGGAGCATTGGATGCACAAAACTAGGTGCCCAGGCTTGTGTAGGGCCACAGCACAAGCCTTCCCTTACTCTGCATCGTTCTCTCGCGGTCGTCGCCTTCATCCTCCCCATGCTCATCTGTCCAAAATGTCATCCAGCCACCGTGGCGTCCTCTGCAGTTTCACCACCACCGGCAGCGGGTGGCGCCAACATCAGGCCCCCGCCGGCACAGTAGCCTCTGCTGTGAGCCTGCTACACTGCAGCACCGGGCTCGTCACCCTCCTCTGCTGCATCCTCGTCTTCGACCTCCGCGTCCGCGTCCACGTCCTCCCCCCCCTCCTCCCCAGCCTCTTCATCCGCATGGTCTTCATCCGCATGCTCCTCCTCCCCATGGTCTGCTCCATCCTCGTCCGCCCACGCTGCCGGCGCCTCCTCGTCCTCAGCATTCACATCACTCTCGCTATCACCGTTCACATACTGCACAAGCACAGCCGTGTGAGCCATGAAGCCGTGCCAGCACGCCCCGCAGGCAATACAGGCTTGCACGCTGCGTGCCGTGCACCACGCAGAGCGCATCACGCCACGCAGCGTACTCTGAACATGTGACAGCATGTCTCGACACGTCATGCATGAGGCCCCACCATCGTATCACATACTGAGCAGAGCCCCATGCGTGAAAACACGCAGCACAGCACACCATACAGTCCAACCTCAGGGAGAAGCTGCTCGCGATGCACTCGTCAGGAGCGCACCATACGCCCAGTAAACGGGTCAAAGAAGTGGCCAAAGTGGTACTGCTCGTCGTCTTCATCCTCCTCCTCCTCCGCATTCTCCTCATCCGGCCCGGCTCCATCGTCCGCGACCGCCTCAGCGCCGCCCCAGCCACCCCCGGCTCCCACGCTGCCCTCCTCGTCGCTGAGCCCCGCCATCTCGTCGTCGGAGAGTGTCGCGTCGGGCTGCGCGGTGACATCCAGCCACGCCGGCACGTTTGCCGCGTACTCGTCATCGTCTGACGGGCAGTCGTACGGCCACGTGTCCCACTGCGTCGGGTTCACCGGCGGCCGGCCGAACGGCTGAGGCAGCACCGGGTGCACCACACCCTCCACCGGTGGTGTTGGCTCAGGCATGCCGCGGTACGCTTCCACAGCACGGGCTCCCGGCCGGGTCACGGTCATGTGGCTCCACCGGTCCAGCCCGACGAGCAGCCCACGGAACCGGGGGGCGTGGGCGACCTCCTGCCGCAGCGTCTTCCCCAGCGGGCCCAGCAGAGCGAGCACGCGCAGCGAGCCCTGAACCTGCGGCATGAGGCCGGCGAGCATGCGCTTGAAGGTCGTGTCGAGAGAGGCCGCCGCGTCGGCAGCCGCGGCGGCCTGGCGGGAGGTGCAGGCGCGGCCGGCGGAGGCGCGGCCGGCGGGCGCGGCTGCAAAGAACTTTGCGCCGATGACGAGCCGTGTCATGTAGCGCAGCGCAGCGAGGGGCATCATGCTGCGCTGCGTGCAGGCGGAGGAGCCGAAGAGGCGGAGCTCACGCAGGGAGGTGTTGCCTGCACAGCGCGCGCCAGTCAGGCCACACACGGCGGTCTTGATTGCAGCAGACGCAACGGCGCACGTACTACTGCAAACAGCCAAACAACCACAAGCATTACGTGACGCGGCAGAGCGCTGCACAAGCACGTGGCCGTGATCGGATAGCTGCGTGGCATGACGCCGAATGTACCAATGGGTGCACACCCGCAAGGTATCCCATGAACAAAGTGAGAGGCATGCTCCACAAGTTGGTACAACCCAGAGGCAGGCAAGCATAGCCATGCATCAGACACATGAACTATGGCTGAATGCCGTACAAAGTTGTTCTGATCGAGCACTGAATCTGCCTGTGGACAGGGCGGCTAAGCAACGCACCAGAGATGACCGTCTGCAGATCCTTCGAGTCAAACGCAGGGTGGCAGTCCAGTGTCAGGTCCTGGAGGTCCAGTTGGCCCACGGCGGCGTACACAGCGTGCACGCCACGCAGCTCGTCCGCGTCGGCGTCCAGCAGGTTCAGCCCGCGGAGCGCGTGGACTCGGCCGGAGTGGCCGATGCGGAGCTTGGTGAGGCCGGGCAGCGCGCGGAGCGTCGCGGCGAGGGGGCTGCTGTGGGCGGAGGGCTGGATGGAGAAGGGGCAGTCGACGATGGTGAGCGTGCGGAGGCTGGTGAGGGTGGAGAGGTGGGAGATGCACGGCGGGGGCCACATGCGGGTATGGCCTGCACACGCATGGAAACCATCACAGCGCGCATGCCGCCGCTTTGATGTAGGGCATTGGTGTAGGGCACACAGCACAGCGGGAGCACAGCACAGCAGCTGGGGCCCGGGGATGACGGTGCATGGTTTGTCCCACGTGTCCCCAACCCCGCAGGGACACCGGAGCATCGGCCGCGGACACTGTGGGGTGGAGAGCAACGGATGGAGCGTGAGGCAGCGGCCGGTTGCCGGTTGCACAGGAAGGGGGCGTTTCGGCGGCTGACCTTCCCACCAGCTGGGATGCAGCCGACCTGGCTGTGCAGCAGGCTTCTGTTGCGCATTGACCGTCAACAATCGTGCTTTGACACAAGCATCGTTGTACATCGCCGTGTGCCATGCAGGTGCAATGGCGCAGTGCCGTGCAGCAGGGCAGGCCATAGCTCACAGTGACCACAGAGGGTACAGGACTTGGTCTGCACTGCAACCGCGGCCAGGAACACGCAAGGCTGCATCCGGTGGCGCACCGTCAGCCTCTGTGAACTCGCACAGGCCGAGGTAGAGCTCCTGCAGGCCGTCGAGCAGCGACAGCGCGGCGGCGCCGCCGGCGAGCGCGACCGTCTGGCCCCACGCGGCGCCGTTGCCCTTGACGTAGAGCCTGCGCAGGCCGGCCGCGGCGGCCAGCCACTGCATCGGCAGCGCGCCGCTGCAGTGCGCCAGCTGCAGGTCCGTCAGGGCTGTGAGGCGCGACAGCGGGCTGTAGTCCGCCCAGTTTAGATGTGCGCCTGCATAATCCACCGCATGCGCTCAGGCACGTGAGTGGTGATACGATGCCTGTGGCACGTGAGTGGTGATACGATGTGAGTGGACGGAGGGGGGGGCCCCTCGGGGGCACAAACCTGAGAGAACGAGGGTGTCCAGGGTGGAGAGCTCGCCGAGGGGGTCCCAGGAGTTGTTTACACCGCGGCAGATGAAGCGCGCGTCGTTGATCTTGAGGCGGCGGAGGCGGCGCATGCCCTCGACGAATCGAATGCCGCCGTGGAAGTCGAAGAAGTTCATCGGCACGGCGGGCACGCAGCGCAGGATCTCGAGGGCAGTAAGGCCGGTGGCGGCGGCGAGCGCGCCGGCGGCGGCGTCGTCGAGGGCGTGGTTGACAAAGGTCAGGGAGAGGTGCTCGAGGGAGGGGAGGGCCGCGATGCACGCTGCGCGCGCTGCGCCAAAGTGGCTGTCGAGCTCGGTGTGCGGCAGGCCGTGCGTGAGGCGGAGGGCGGTGACGGTGGTGAGGGCGGGGGCGGCCGGCAGCAGGGGGGGGACGTGGGAGGGGAAGAAGGAGTCGGGGAGGGCCGTGATGTCGAGGGAGCGGAGGGGGGGCGGCGGGTCCGGCAGCTCCAGTGTGACACGCTTGGTGGTGTGCTGGTACTCGAGGGCGAGTTTGACGTGCTCGAGGTTGGGGAAGCGGGAGAGGAGGTGCGAGAGGATGGCGGTGGTGGCGAGGGTGACGTGGGGGGAGCGGGGGCTTGTCGGGAACTCGGGGTCGGGTGGCATGTGGTCGGCCAGGCGCACCTGCCCGAGGGTGAGGCTGCGGACGGAGGGCAGGTCGGGCATCGAGGCCACGACGGTGGGGTCTGCAGGCAGCCGAGCGCAGTGAGCTGCACGGCCGCCACTTAGCAATGCGCGACGATCTCGCGCGGTGAGTCACCATTGGTGACGATGCCGCATGGCTTGCGGACGCAGTACACTTACGAGAGGCACGATGGACAGACGCGAACAGCTGCGCCACGGCAGCAGCGTGGTCACCATGCATGGCACACAGCACACAGCACAAAGTCCATCAAGCAGGACGGACAGGTGTACATGTGCAGGCCATGCTGGATGCCCCATGCAGATGCCCCATGCACCGGGTCCACCCACCACATGTGCAAGTCAAGGGATGAGCGAGGCGCACCAAGCGACCGGCTGGCCGACATGTCGATGGTGCGTGCACTGCCGATAGCGTTGCCAATTCGGTGCTTGAGCTGCTGCATCATGTGCTGCGTGATGAGCACCTGGAAGATCAAGGCGCGCGCAGCACCACCCGACAGAGTCGTGCGAGGGCCCACCTTCCGCCAGGCCCGCTCCGGTCGGCCCCCTGACGCTCTGCGCTGCCGGGCGATGGCTGTGCGCATGAGCGGCGCATGCATGAGGCCATACGCCGCGTGGTGGAGCACCTCTAGACTGCATGACAGCCGCACCACTGCCTCCGGGCACCGGGTGTATCCTGTGTCAAGCAGTGCTCCCACCAACCCCGCAGGAACGGCTGTTCCGGCTCGGCCGCCGATGGCAGCACTGTCGCCGGGAGCCGCCCGGAAGACGGGGCCTGACTGCGTGTAGTACTCCTCAGGGTTCCACATCAGCGTGCCGGGGAACATCATCGTGCATGGCGCCTCCACCACCGCCCGCGCTGACGGCAGCGGGGCCGCCTCGCCCTCGCACCGGCTGCCATTTCCCTTGCTGCACCCTTGACCGCTCCGGCCCCGTTTGCGTGAGCCTGTGGCTGTCCCATCTGTGCCGGAGCTAGCTCGATTGATCGCATCTCCGTGACGAGGCTCCTGTGCCGGGAGCTCAGACGGAGGGTTGACAGGAGCAGCCCCCGCCGCAGTCGCGCGAACACGCCGGGCAGACCGCTGTGTGCAGGCCTGCTGCGCGCCAGACTCGGCTGCTTCCGCGGCTGCGCTCGTTGTCGCAGTGGCCTGTGCTGCATCGCTCGGGCCATCACAGCCACGGGCGAACTGGGCGCCCCGGCGGGGTGTGCGGCGCAGCTTTGCCGGAGGCGCGTTGGCCGCTTTGGAAGCATCTGCTAGCGCCAGCGAAACGGCTCCCTGCAGGAGCACGCCTGTCACTCAGCCTGATTGTCTGGTGGCTGGTCTGGCCGGCCATAACAGCTTATCGACGCCTGAGCATGGACGCAGCAGGTGTCTACAGCTGCTGCACACAATCTGGCCCTTTCGACAGACAAGCGTGACACATTGAGCAAAGCAGTACACCCTCGCGGGGTGCAAAGTTTCGCACTGCCACGAAACCATACGCTGTGGGGAGGGGAGGTGTGCTCAACAGGCGGGACCAAACATGCCTGAACGATTATGGAATGCCCTCAGAGGCATGCCGCATGAGGCATTTGTCCAGTGGCACTACTCGCTTTTTTGGGGACAGGAGCCAAAACAATTGGAGGCACGTGGCGTGCCCCTTACGGGCAGTCATGGCGCTGTGGTTCTGCAGCGTGACACACCTGTATCGCGAGCAGCGCTGTGGCTTCCACTGCTGCCAACTTGGAGACATCAAGCATGTCAATGTCAGCCAGCAGGTCCTCCGCAGTACTCTGACACAGGCACGCTTCAAACAGACAGTCCACCACCTGCTTGTCAGCCAGTCGAGAACCACTGCTGCCGCCTCTGTTTGACAGACCCCGGCGTGCGGCTTGCATGTCTCCTTGATACTCAGCTGCTGGATGCTGCGGCTCAAGTGATGCATCACTTGCAGCTGGCGTCAGAGTCATCAACGAGCCGTACCACAACACACAATCATGGTTTGCTCGCGCCTGAGGTCGTGATGAGCGTCGGGGTGCATCATCAGACTTGAAGCTGCTAGTCCCGACTCGGGAATCGCAGCCGGGCTGCTGTGAGATCTTGGAGGGATGTAGCGGCCACGTGAGCGGAAACTGCAGGCAAGGCTTGGAACCATCTGACACGCCGGAGACTGTACAACAGCGCTTGAGCTGACTGGTGTGGGCGACATGGCTGTGCATGAGCCCTGAGCTGTGGGATTCCTCCTGGGCTGTCTTAATGGCATTGTGATAGGCGTCGGCTCTCTCGTTCGCAACCTGCTTCATCAGGTCCCCTGCAAACGCTGGCAGCTGGTTCACAGAGGATCTGTTTGTGTGCATGCTGACTCACACCATGGGCGAAATGAGAGAACTTGCTTGAAAAGCTGTAGCACGTGCCTGCCATGATCAGCCGAGCCTGCCCAACTGGGAATGTCTCTATGGCATGCTTCCATGACGAGCAGACAAGCCGGCATTGAGCCAGCTGCCCCGGAAACGGAAGTAGTTTCTCAAACACGTAATGCAAGACGTCCTTGTCCAGGGCACCCCATTGCCCATGCCCTGCCCCGGATGTCCTGCATGACAGGAGGTGTTAACACCAGCAGCAAAGAGCTGT
This sequence comes from Ulva compressa, assembly GCA_024500015.1. Taxonomy (NCBI): domain Eukaryota; kingdom Viridiplantae; phylum Chlorophyta; class Ulvophyceae; order Ulvales; family Ulvaceae; genus Ulva; species Ulva compressa. The sequence goes on along the minus strand of JALKAD010000213.1, from coordinate 93,185 downwards.
CTATGTTCTAGGCCTGCATGCCCGTGTATATGTACATGTCTTATGTCACACGGGATATGTTGGGAGTGTGATTTCAGCGGCTGTGGGAGGCAGTGGATGAGGGAGAGGAGCCTGCATGGGCGAATGGGCAGGGATGGTTTCGAACGAAGTGGTCGCCAGACATCGAAGCTTTTACGCGGCTCTCATGAAAAGCCAGGAAATGCGGCAAGTGTGTCCGATCCGACACCACAACACTCCTACTGCTTTCTGTCCACTTCCATGGCGAATGTGCAACGCGGAGCTGACGTTAGCGTGGAAGAGGAAGAGCATGTACGCTCGTTGTGGCTACGCACTTACTCTACCAACAAACGCCAAGACTTCCGAACAACAACGACGACAAGTCACATGTACACCGATCCTTGTGGTAGACACTTCATATAGTGATGGCACTGCTACTGGAAGGCGCCCACCGGTGATGCGTGCCGACGTCATTACCTGTGCGGAACCTGTACACGGCACTGCAAACAACTCCTGCGCTCGTTCACACGCTCTGCAATGGTACCTCATGCACCGAACACTGGTAATTTCGCTAAAAACCTGATTTCGCCGGCAAGCGGCAGAGGCTCTACTGCCCACAGTGCCGTCCATCCGCAGTATGGAGGAAACGGCCCACTGCATACGATAGGTCAATACACCTATACAGCTGTGCGGCAAAGGTGAGAAGTGCATTGGCTGGCGCGGATCGGAGAAAACACCTTGCCATAGCTTCACCTGTACGAGCCGCCTGCCTCCCCGAGAATGTACCCAACGAGACTTGATTACATCAACCACGCGATGGTGTCAATTTGCAAGGGCGAATCTGCAGCTGCTAAGACTGTGGCGCAATGCAGATGTGACGGGGACAACTGCGCAGCTGCCCGCGCTCCCCGCTGTAACTTGAATGTGACGCAGGTGCGACAGGAACCAAAACTGCCACGAAACCTCGGTATGCCGAAATCTGATCGAATCGCACAGAGAAGCCTCAACAGAATCAGAGCCACGAAACAAACTAGGCGCACCGCACCATCTGCACAGGCAAGGGTATAAGTGAGCACGACAACATTACGCCATTACCAGCGCCGCGTGTTTCCAAATCTCTTCCGTTGAAAGTTGTGACAGTCAGCGCATCCTCAAAAAAAATGATCTCAACCGTTGCTGTCCGTGGTGTCAAGCCTCTCGGTGCGCTTGATTCTCTCTCCGAATGCAATTTACGGAACATGCCTGCGCTATAACTGATGTCAAATGTGACAACGGCCGCAGCAAGGGCAGTTGATGAGCGCATTCGATTCACCCACAAGCAAAAATCAGTGAAACGTGCATCGCCAGGCCATGCCTATTGTCGCAGTCACCAGATCCGGAGCTTCTTTCAAGACCTGAGCGTCGCGATACAAGGATACAGTGTTCTGAGCGCGCGCGTGAACTGCAGGCTCTCGCCGTGTGGCCTCTTCCCCTGCTGCTCGCAGCGTCCGCGCGCAAGCAACGTGCGTTCTGATTACCAGTGCCTTATTTTAGCAGTCATGTAACAGTGTTCGCGAGTCTCGCTCACCACGGCTCGTCTGTGGTTCTCAACAGGGTGTCGCGTTGATTCCCAGGGGTACAGGATGTGCGCTCGATTCAGTGGGCAATGTGCTGCCCATTACTGGTATCTGCCATAAACTATGTCCTGTTGTGGGTCGAAGTTGTGCATCGGCCATGGATGCCGTCATGCGGGTGTACAAAAGCAGACTTGCTCAGAGAGGCCCCAGTCTGATGCATACGTATTCACAAGACTCGTCGTTGCCTTTAACCGACGGGAGCATGTTCCCAAAGCAGCCATTTCTCCCACTCAGGCAGGACACGGGCTGAGCGCCTGTGCGATTGCAGGGACCCAGCATTCGACCGTGACTGGCTGAACAAGAACCCCATCGTCCCTGCTGTTGGCTTCATGGGGTGTGTCTCTGCTAGGCGTTTCCGCTTACACGCTTGAGCTGCTCACCTTCCAAAGATCCGTTGTCGCCAGCGTTTTGGCGGTAACCTGGCTTGTTTGTAGATAACACGTTGCACAAAGCGTTTGATCGTCGTACTGCCACTGACATGACATCAAAGTATGTGAGGTGTGCAGATGGACCATTCCTTCCTCCATCCCGGTGGGTGCTTTCGATGGCAACTCGCTGTTCGGACTGCTCAATGCATCCATCGCTACTGAGCTTTCACACTTCCCTACCGGGCCTTCCCTGGACTCCCCTTTCTGGCTGTACATGATCACATGGCACGTTGGCCTGTTCACCACCATGCTCCTGGGGCAGGTGGGGGTCAACGGCCGCAAGCAGGGCTACTGGTAGATGTGATGGCTCTCGGTCGTTGTTGTTAACGACACATATTTGAGGCAGATACTGAGGTACAACATCATGCTTGGGAGCTGAAGGCGCTGTAAAGTTTGACAAAGATGCTTGGCAGTTTATTGCCAGTTGCTTTCCATGGCAGTCGTTGTGTCGGTTTGATGCTCCTTCACACCTGTGCCTGGTGCTGGAGAACGGTCGGTTGCCAACACTTGCCCCACTGCAGTGAACAACCAGTTTAATACAAGTACCTCGAGATTGCATGTGCCCACATGTGCATCCATCTGTATACTCAGCGAACCTGTGCATGATGCATGTGAACACAGTCCATGCAGGACATCTCCGGAGACGCAGTGCCTGGCGCGAAATTTCGCAGGCGAGCATTGTTACAGTGAACTGTTCAACAAGACGCACATACCCACACACATCAATCAGCCATACAAACATCATACTGTCCTGATGTACAGATAGTGTTAAATGCACTTCGCACACCATCGACCTCTTTGAGCAACGTGACACACTGCTCGGCAGCAGCTCGCGTGCCAATCTCACTAAGCTGTGCTTGTTTCCCACCAGCAATTGTCGCTCTTCTCTGGCCTTGGCTCTCTCAGTAGGAGGCTGATTGTACTTGGAGTGGATGCGGAGCCTGTTGATAGAACAGGCTCTGACGCCTGCGCGGTGTAAACTGGCGACAATATACATGACAAATTAATGTTGCCGTCATTTCCACCAAGCATCACTGATACTGACCTGTGATCGCAAGTGTTGTGGACGTGGGAACGATGACCGCAGCAGCGATTATGCGGTTCTTGACGTCCAAGCAACCGGTGACAGTCCGCGCAATGCTGTTGGTCGGATGCACTGGCCTCGTTACTGGGCTGATTCTTGGCTGCACGATGATGGGTAGCATGCACGCCGTGCGCCTTCTATTCTCGCTCTGCGTCGCCTGATTAGGTCTGCGCTCAACATGGCTCCTATCAACTCACGGAAGCTGGCTGGGCTGCAGTTGTTCGAGACGAGTGTGGAACATCATCACCATCACAAACATGCTATTCATGCTCCTACCAAGGCTGATGTCGACGTGCAAGGCCAAACTGTACCTTCAACCAGTACAAGCACAGCTGTCCCTGCCTTGCATGCGGATAACTTGGTCGAGAAGGGTCAAACAGTGCATACACTGTGCACGTCCAATGGCTCGCCCTACATCAATTTTCAGAGCAGGATCATGTATGGGACTTACCAGCTGACGCAAAAGATGCCAGGGGGGGAGAACATGATAGCGTTCACACGCATTCTGCACAGAACTCAACCGGACGAGCTGATGAAGGTGTGGTCAATTCGCTGTACCTCAGATTCAAATGATGCTGTTGCACGTATGTTGTCTGCTCTACCCGCCACAGCCAATATGGCACACCTCAGAAGTTGCACTTGCGTCCCTTGGTCCCGCACATTGGTACCGATTCCCCAGGTTGTGGTGCTGGCTGCAATGCGGGGCTGCGTTCCTCGTTGATTTGCTGCCCAAACAACGGGCATGCCAACAATGGACTGCCACATTCGACCGGCCCTGCCAACACATGCCCCACCAAACACTTGCTATCCTTCACGATGCCCTTTGTAGTTCAATCATGTTCGGGGAGATGCCCCTTGCATGCCTGGCTGCACTCACATTCCGCTGTTGGTAGAGTGCTACACCGTCCCTGTGGGCTCTTACATTCATTTTCGTGCAACACCGTCCATGTCCTGAACACTGCCCGGCTGGCCCCAGTGCTGAGGACGATGCATCGTATCCAGGAGATCCCTACACACCATGTGCAGCCTTTGCACCCCCAGTGTGACACCTGGTGTGAGTTTCCGGTCGCTGACCGCCCGAACGCAGTCAAGCAGTTCCTCGCTGCAGCTGCAGAGGACACGTCCCTGGTCAAAGCACCCTGGATCCTCCTCATCGAGACAGATTACGTCTGGATGAGCCCATTGCAGCAGATCCCCATGGCGGAGAGCAGAGACTCTGGCCTGGCATTCCCCTATGGCTACATTCAACCGGCTTATCCTGGTGTGCCCTGCCTGTTTCTGTCCTGCCTTGCCTTGCCCGACTGATGTCGAGATGAGCATGGCCGACTGCTAAAAGATGCGTTGGAGTGACGTGCGTGTGCTTTCTGCCGAATCTTCGGCTTCCCAAGCCTCTGGCAGTGGGCTGCTCACAATATCAGCTGCTCACAATAGGCCATCATGCCATTGTCCTGCCCATCATTGCATGGCAAGCACCTTGCCAGTCGGCCGGAGGCTGTTGGCCTTGGATTATGATTCCAGTCTGAACGTCATAAACGAGTGCAAGGATCGTGTTTGAGCATCTGGGTTGCACGTCAAGCCCTGCTAGAGCTTGTCCAGCTGTGTTGCTGCCCTTGCTTGTGAGAGTGATGCCGGCGTCAACTCAGCAAAGCTGTGCCCCCTGGCTCTTGTCGAGTGCTTGTTCCTGCAAACGAACAGCGTCTGTTCCCGCAAGCGGACAGCGACCCGAGGGTGGAGTGCGAGCGCTTGTACAGAAGCCTGAAATAGGCTGCACCGCACGCCTGTGACGGGACCATGCGGTACCTGAGCGGATTGGTCCAGTTTGCTGGCTAGTGCACAATGTAGACAACAGCCTACACGTAGACCGCGCCATGCTGCACTAGGTTGGCGTGCTTTATCTTCAAGCAGCCGGTTAATATCCTGTGTGCGTGCGCGCCATGCCGAGGGGTTGGGTGACCGTGTCGCTTGTGATTGTTTGATTTGTTCTGCGCTTGCGTCCCTCGGCGCTGCTGCGGCCTTGCTCTGTCACAGTGTAACACACGGTACGCAGCAGCCGGCAGTGTCGCACACCACCACAGCAGCCCGAGGCGCGGTGCCGCATCTGCAGGCATCAACGATGTGATGCGCGCGTTGTACCCGGACACCATGGGGCCGCTGCAGCGCATCCCCGCCACTGGCCCCGCGCCGGTGCTCATGCGGTTCAGCGAGTGGCTGCGGGCGACCCCCGAGTGGGAGGACCTCACCGCCCGCATCGAGGGCGACGCGAACGCAAAGGCCAAGCTCGGGTGGGTGCGCGAGATGTACGCCTTCAGCATCGCGTGCGCGAAAACGGTGCGCCGCCCCGTCCTCCCCCGGCCGGCCGCTGACATGTGCACCCCGGCATTGCGCGTTGATGGGCCGCCTCATTGAAGAACGGCTACCAGAACGGTCTATCAATCTCACTGTGTTCAAGACTGGTCAACCACAAAACCAGAGTTTGAACTGTCTATTGAGGTCACGGTGCTCAGGAACGGTCATCCACAAAACAAGAGTGGAGAGGTTCAACATGTAGCGGGCGCTCGGTGTAGGCCAGGCACGCTGCCGTCTCACGGTGGTGGTGCCAGCACACTCCATCTCGTCCATGGCGCATGCGATGCGCACCACAGTGCACTGCCTGCAGCAAACTACAACTTTGCTATCCGCATCGCGATCACTTTCTACACTGTGAGTGTTTTGTGGCACGTGCACGGTCAGTCCGCATGCATGTGCCGCCACATGAGCCGGCACGCGTGCGCACGACCAGTGTGCCGTGACTCGCCTGCATCACAACGCCACCCGCATCACAACGCCACCCGCATCACAACGCCACCCGCATCACAACGCCACCCGCATCACAACGCCACCCGCATCACAACGCCACCCGCTCTCCTCTGTGTGCCTCTGCCGTGTGGCACGTCTGCCGCGGGGGGGGGGGCCCCCCCCCCCCCCCCCCCCCCCCGCGCCAGCATGCCAGTCTGTGACACCTCCCACGCACGGCTGCACTCTATCCCAGTGTAACACATGCACGGCTGACACTCCTGCAGCCACGCCCCTCCTCTGCCACACTTATCTGCTGTCGCACGACCAAGCTGCACAAGGCCCAGCATTTGTGTGTTTTGAACGCCCGCCACCTCCACGCTGTGCACCGTCTCCCGCCGCACACCATGGCGCCTCTCCCATGCACACGCGCTGACCCCGGTGTTTGACCGGCAACCGACCAACGTTTGTTTTTCCACTAACCCCCCGACCGCGCCGGTGCGGTGCAGAGGGTGGACCTGCAGCTGAAGCTGCCCCCCCGCAGCCCGCTGATGGTGCAGCCCCCGGCAGACCACAGCATCGGCGCCGCCGCGCTGCTGCACTACACGTGGGGCTCCATCTTCAAGGACACGCGCGCCGCCGGCGCTGAGGTCTGGAAGTTCGACAAACGCTTCTTCACCGACAAGGCCGTCGCCCTCAAGGTGCCTCTACCACCCCCCCGCCCCATTCTCGCCCTTCCCCGCTCCCTGTACTGCACAAGCGCTGGTTACATTCTGCGTGATATGTCACCCAGCACCATGTGGGTGCCATGTGGGTGGCTACGGTGGCGCCCAATCAGAGCCGTGTGTTGACCAGCATAACGGTGGGTGCGGCCGTGCTGCTGTGTGGGGTCTTGCACATGGGCCTGTACGGGTGGACTGTGCGGGCTCATGGCCGGCACGGCATGCAAAGCGTGCGGACGCGCGCTGCGCATCGATTCGCAGCGGTCCCATACCTGCCAGTGGTAGCTGCCAGGTTTCGGTGGGATGGTCGCGCTCCTGGCCGTGCGAGCATGCATACGCATTCGGGTTGGGGACGCCAGGATGGCCTCGGGAACTCACGGGTCCCATCCCGGGCATGCACAGTGCGGTTAGCCTGGGGTCGGGAGAGTGCAGTGCCATTGTGGAACAGGCTGCATGCGGTGCATGCATGCGGGCTGGGGACGCCCGGTCTGCTCGAGCTGATACGGCTAGCAAATGCGTCTGGATGCTATCAGCACGTGGGTTGGCGAAGCATGTGGAATCACCGCCACATGCCCTGCTCTGGCGTTGGGCCAGACTCCGGCATGACTGTTGCGGCAGGTGCGGCTGGCAGGGTTGCGCGTGTGGACGACGCTGTGGCGCTGAGCCTGCGCTGGGGCTGAGCTTCGCGGGCGGTGGTGTGGTGTAGGTACCGCAACTGGAGGAGCCGCCGGGGTGGCGTGAGGGTCTGGTGCTGCAAGACAACGTCACTGTCACCGTGGACCTGATCGCGACGCTGCGCGTGATGATCCGCCGCATGAACGACGCCACCCGCGACCTGCCCGAGCTGCAGCCGGTGCCGGCGTAGTGCGCCGTGCTGCGCATGGCGTGGCCGGGGCGTGCGTGCTGCAGGTGCGGTGCCCGCTGCGGCATCGCCACGACGGCGTTGCGCCGGTTGCGCCAGTGTTACACGGAGATCAACGCCGCGCCGACGTAGGAGCGGGGCCGGCGTGACTGTGGTGTTACTGACATTGGGGCTTCGCGATCGTCGTCCAGAACCTCGCGCCTCGACGTGGAATTGGATGCTTGGAAAACTATGGACCTTGTTAGCGAGGATTCAGCCGTTTCCGCAGTCGTGTCGGCACCGTTGTCTGACCACATGCGTGAAGGCGTGCGGCACGCCTGCCACCATGCATGACCAAAGGGCCCCACTCAGTCCATATCCACCTCAGATATCCAGCTCAAATGCAGCAGCAAGCATTGCCACGCCCCACACAAACACCGATCACTGCAGAGGGCGCCCCCTACACACTTCCCCTGTTTCCTGCGGTCAACTCTCCGTGGCGTGCCGCTTTCCTCAAACAGCGCTCCCCCCCACCCAAACCCACACCCGCCACACGCCTGCGCCACACCTGCCCGCACCTCACGGGAGCATGCGCTGCAGGTGCCTCAGCTGGTGGAGCCGATCGAGTGGCGTGAGGGTCTCATCGTCGTCGGCAACACCGCCGCCGGGACGCCCGTCACGCCAGACCTCGTCGACCTGCTGCGCGCCATGATCCGCCGCATGAACGACGCCTCCCGAGACCTCCCCGAGCTGCACGCATGCACCGACATGGCCTGCGGCGCCGCCTGACGTCGCCGCCGGACGCTTCGTGACTGGCGGTGCCTGCGTGGGGTGTCCACAGGGGCCTCTATGATGTGATTGCTGGGTTCCGGGCGGGACTTGGGAGTCACGGGAGCCTGGGCTTAGTGTAGCATCATGGTGTGAGTAGCGTGGTCGAGGACTTGGAGTCTGGCAGGGAGGCTTTGCGTTGAGCAGGCGGGGCGAGTCGTGTGGACGGGCGGCCGAGCAGCAGCAGCGGGGCGGGTGCTGAGAGCAGGAGCAGCCTGGGCAGGAGTGCGGGAGCTGGGTCGGCTCTGCCGCGTGTGTGTAGCACTGTGATTGCTCAAGGCCTCAAGGCTGCCGAGTGTGTGTGGTTGCCGCGGTGGGGTGGGGGACACTCTGCCCCGTGCCCATGTGATCGCCTGGGGCATGCACGAATGCATGATCGCAGCCATGATTTGGGAAAGTATGATGAGAGGCGGGATTGCGTGGGTGAATGTATGATGGCTCTCATCATTGATGAGAGATTGGGTGGGTGAATGTATATTGACAGGCAGGGCGCAGCCACGGGTGCACCTCCGGGTAGCCACCAGCGTGACACTAGCCAGCGTCCAGCCCGCCGCCAGCCCTCCTTCACCGGGTGGCAGCAGTGACGACGGGCCGCTGCGATGGCGGTTGGCGTTGCTGGCAGCGCGTGCATGAGTCCAGCGGTGTTCAGGCCGTGCATGGCCAAGGTTGAATATGTTGCGGTGTAACAGTGCCTGTAAGAAGCGCGATCTGCTCCAGATGCGCCTGCGAGAGTTCCCATGTATGGACGTTATCGTGATCTTACCAAGACCGTAAACCAGGATGGCTCGCCTGCAGGTACTCATCGTGGCTCAGTCCCACATGCAGGCCATGACATCCTTGTACGGCGCACATCTCCGCAGACGGCCGTCACTGTTGCAGGTGCTGCTAGGCGGTCACTGGTCATGCGTCGTGACAGGGGTCAGTGGAAGTACGACCTGTAGTGCTGTATAGTGCTGTACACACATAAAAAATGAGCTGCGTGTCACAAAGCCATTTGCTGGCGGCGTGACGATGCTGAACTGCCGCGGAGTGATTGACCGACTGCTGCACTGCGCTGGCGAGGATTCAGCTGCTGTGAAATTCACGCTGAGGCCGTGCACGCTCCAGGGCGTGAGGGCGCTGCCTCTGGCCAGTTGCGGCCTGCAGACGGCCCATGGATGCCAGGGTAACTAGGTGTGCAGCGGCGCCATGGCGCCGCGGGATGTTCTAGGTGATGCGGTCGACCACACGTTGCACCAAGTCCTAATCTGTTTGCCTGGCCCGCTGCAATCCAGCCACACTTGTGTGCTTTCACATGTGCTCCAGTCGCACAATTTGGTTTCATGTGTTCACAGTGCGCAGTTCCATTGCGATCGCAAACGGAGCGGCTACGCAGCACCCGTACCGCCCAGTTACAAACATAGGAGCCGTGACAGAACATTCTCGTGGCTGCGGGACAGCCCAACAGTATCATGACTACGGCGTGCTGCCGCCGCAGCCACTGTGCCGTGTACAGTCCATACGGCATTCTTCAAATACAGTGACAAAGAGTAGAATGACAGTACAATGACGTCCTGCCATGCCACAGCCATACACCAGCCCTGTCCGGCAGGCGCTCGGCCCAACAGAACGAGTCACGCTGCCCCAACGGCCCCCCCCGCATCCGACATGGCCACCGGACGATTGACAGAGTATGGTGTGGCATGCAACAGCCACACGTCGCACGCAGCGCTCGGCCCGTGCCTGAACTTGACGCAGCCAAAAACGCGCCAAAAAACAAACAAACTTCTCTGCTGTAGCATGCTGCTACACATGCCATGGGCACCAGCTCGTGCTAAGGCAGCCGGCGCCGCACCGCTGCTTGCTGGTATCGCCAGCGTCAGCGCACCCACGCCAAGCAGCGCGCAGCCCTCAGCATGCCGGAAATCACCCACATGCATGCCCGGGCCGCCTGTGACCACACGGACTGCCCAACCGCAGCGCCGCCTCCCACACAATCATCAGCGCCGAACATCGCATACAGCTAGATCCCGGAACACATGCTTCCTGCCATATGACTCGACAGTTAGAGACAGCAGCTACTGCGACGCCCTGTTCATGGGCTCGCTTAGGAAATGACTGGCAGCACACATGCAGCAGGCCCACTCAACGGCGGCCCTCAGGCCCAGGGTTGCTCGCCCCCGCGCTACCCCTGCTGCGCGCCGCGGCAAATCGCGGGGACGCGCTGCATGCCGTTTCCCCCTCAGCCGCGTCTCGTCCGCCTGTCACGCCGCTACCAGTGTCGGCGACGCCGTGGCTCCGCCCCCGGCTCGCAGTACGTGCGACGGCGCTGGTGGCCCGGGAGCTGGCATGCTCCTTGCTGGCATGCCCCACGCCTGGACCCCTGGCCGCATCCGGCGCGGCGCCGTCGGGTGCACTGGCGGTGTTGCCGAGAAGCGGGGGCTCCGCGTGCGCCTCGTGCGCGTACGATGCCGCGATGGAGCGCGGTCGGTCCGCGTCTGCTGCGCCTTCCTCGTTGCAGCTCGACTCGTTGGCCAGCACGCAGCGTGACGCGTAGCTCTGCAGCTGCTGCACCATGACCTGCCGCCGCCCCGACTCCCCCGCTGCCTCTGAGCTGCGCTGCCCGGCGGCGCTGTCCGTCGCGGCGGCCACGATGTCCGCCGCCATCCACATCGCTGCGCCGACGGGATCGTGCGCCTCTGGCCACGCAGCCAGAGCGTGGGCCGGTGTGCCGCGTTCGTTCGCTCGCCACACCATGACGGTCGGCGGTCGGCACTCACCGGCGTGCCGCGGCGGCGGCGGCGCGAGCCGCGCCGCAGCCCGCGGCCTGCTGCCTTCGGGTGTTGCTGGCGGTAGAGGGCATGTACTTGCAGGATGTTGGCGCGGGAGGCGTCGCGGAAGCTGTGGCCGAGGCGCAACAGTTCCGGGTCGGCGAGCAGCGCAACAACCTCCTCCAGCGCCCAGTTACCGGCAGGGTCCTCGCCGCCGCCACCACCGCCACCGCCACCGCCGCCGCCACCACCGGCGCCACCGGCGCCACCGCCGACGTCCCCCTCCCACAGGCCGCGGTTGGGTAGCCGCTCCTGCACCACAGCGGGGCAACACTGACACATGTATACGACCGCATACGATCGCATGAGCTCATGCACATCGGCTCATGCCGATGGTCTCGGGGAACCAACGTTTATGTGACCAGCTCAGGCGTTGGCCGCAGATATGAGATGTGATCAGTCGTGGGGTCGCACAGTGTGCCAACGAATCAGATCAGCGGAAGATGAATTGGCCACATGAATGCAACAGTGCACAGCACGAGTCCATGCGTCAACTCCCCGTTGCCTATATTTAAGGCACATCGCTGATCCACACAGCATGAGGACAGAATCCGCACCTGTAGCCATTCTAGGACCTCCTCGCTCAAGCCCCACTCCGCCAGAGCCTCCGCCATGATGCCCCCCTTCCACGTCTTCACACCGCGGCTGCCGTCTCCTGGCCCCTGTGCACCCTGTGCTTGTGTAGGCCGGTTCTCATGCTGTGCTTCGTGCTGCACCTCCGCAGTCTCCCACAGCAGCGGCCCGCACGCACCGCTCGCCGCCGCCGGCCCTCCGCGCTGTGCCGCGGCAGCGCCGTTCGGCTGCACTTGGGGCAGCCCGCCTCCAGGCTCCTTGTTACCGCTGCAGCTGCCCTGTAGCCGGGTGGAACCGCAAGCATCGCCAGCAGTGGCGGGGGCGGCGTTGGCATCGTTGCCGGGGCTGGGGCCCGCATCCGCGTCTGCCTTGGCCGCGCCAGTGCAGCTAGGGCCAGACCCATCAAGGGCGCCACCAGCGCGCGACCGCGCAGTCGCGATGCCCCCTGAGCCACTCCTGCTGCCGCCGCCATCCCCGGCTTCGTACCCGCCGTGCATGCCCTGCATCACCAGCGCCAGCATGGCCGCGTCTGGGTGCCCGTCTACTTCCGCCGCTGCCAGCCTTGGCGCAACATCTTCCGCTGGGCCTGGATGCGCGTCCACAGGTGCGCCCTCCCGATGAGGAGGCCGGTGCGGCAGATCTGCGTCGGCGCGCCGTGCGGCAGCATGCTGTGCGGCCGCAGCAGCCACAGGGCGCGCGGCGGGGTCGACCCGCACGCCATGCATGGCCTGCGACTCTGCGTGCTGCCCGGCGGCGGCTGCGGCCGTCACCAATTCCGGGTTGTTACTGGCGCCGGGGTCGACGAGCGGCATCGTATGCATGGCCCCTGTCGCCGCATCCCGCGCATACCCACCGACGCTGCCGTGGCCACTGGGGTTCAGCGGCTCCGGCAGCCATCCGGAGCGGGCAGGCACATCCGATTCTGATGTACGCTGCCGCACCGGCCGGGCAGCGGAGGCTACACCAACACTCAGCGGCCGCTTCCGCGGCAGCACGCCGGAGGCGCCGCCATCTGGCGCCACAGCAGGGTACGAACCGCCCCGATGAGCCCCCGCGTCCGCAGCAGCTGCCGCCGTCGCCACAGCAGCTGCGGCAGTCGGCGTGGTGGCCTCTTGATCCGCGGCCGGCGCAGCAGCGCCGCAGGGCAGCACGCTGGTCGCGAGGAGGTGCGACAGCAGTGGCTGCAGGGTTGCGGGGCGGCCTGGTGCGCCGGGGCCGATGGTGGGCGCGGCGGCTTCGGCAGGGGTGGCTTTAGGTGGAGCCTGCAGTGCGCCCGAGCGCTGCGCCGGAGTGGGCCGGGGTTGCATGCATGCTGTGACCCCGACATGCTGCGGCATGCGGTGTGCCTGTCCCCCAGCGCACAGTGTACCTTCTTTGGGGTCTCCTCCTGCAGATTGCCAACACACACCATATTCAGCCCCCAGGATCACGGCAACGTCGCACAATGCTGGTATGTGCAGCTGCGCCGCTCCTCACACCATCCTCCGGTATGTGCAGCTGCGCCGCTGCAGCTGCGCGAACAAACCCTGAAATTGTGCTGCCGCATGCACTTCACGGGGTTGAGTAAAGATCAGCGGGCAAATACCGATGAGTATCCATGCCGATGAATGCTGCGACCGCCATGACAGGATGACATGATGCTGAGGTGTCATGACAGGATGGTGAGGTGTCAGTGGCCAGGAGGCGGGCAATGCCCTGCAGCGGATACCAAGACAGGCTGATGCGGAAGTGACGCACGACAAACGTAGCCCTCAGGGTCCCCCACAGCATGCACGGCACGCTGCGGCACAGAGCTTGGTTCGCCACCTGTGGCGGTGGTTTTGTTGATGTCGGCGCACGCTACGCGGACGTTCTGGACGGCAGCGTGCATGGACGCGATGGGGACGGCAGCACATGCACGGGCACGGGCAATCGGATTGGACTCGATTATCTTCGCGCGCAGTGCGGCTGCTTGCCACCCTACCACCTGTGGACCGGCTGCAGGCGTGGCTTCAAGTGTACGGCTGCCGCGGGGCAAGGCCGCGGGCATCGAGCATGCCCGGCACGCATGCTCAGCGTGGACGGCCGGGTTCGGGGCGAAGCGTGGCGGTGCGCTGGCGCGCCGTGGCGCGCACGCTGAGACGCCGGCGTTG
>JALKAD010000213.1:62419-79282 GCA_024500015.1 Ulva compressa | reverse complement strand
AACACTGACACATGTATACGACCGCATACGATCGCATGAGCTCATGCACATCGGCTCATGCCGATGGTCTCGGGGAACCAACGTTTATGTGACCAGCTCAGGCGTTGGCCGCAGATATGAGATGTGATCAGTCGTGGGGTCGCACAGTGTGCCAACGAATCAGATCAGCGGAAGATGAATTGGCCACATGAATGCAACAGTGCACAGCACGAGTCCATGCGTCAACTCCCCGTTGCCTATATTTAAGGCACATCGCTGATCCACACAGCATGAGGACAGAATCCGCACCTGTAGCCATTCTAGGACCTCCTCGCTCAAGCCCCACTCCGCCAGAGCCTCCGCCATGATGCCCCCCTTCCACGTCTTCACACCGCGGCTGCCGTCTCCTGGCCCCTGTGCACCCTGTGCTTGTGTAGGCCGGTTCTCATGCTGTGCTTCGTGCTGCACCTCCGCAGTCTCCCACAGCAGCGGCCCGCACGCACCGCTCGCCGCCGCCGGCCCTCCGCGCTGTGCCGCGGCAGCGCCGTTCGGCTGCACTTGGGGCAGCCCGCCTCCAGGCTCCTTGTTACCGCTGCAGCTGCCCTGTAGCCGGGTGGAACCGCAAGCATCGCCAGCAGTGGCGGGGGCGGCGTTGGCATCGTTGCCAGGGCTGGGGCCCGCATCCGCGTCTGCCTTGGCCGCGCCAGTGCAGCTAGGGCCAGACCCATCAAGGGCGCCACCAGCGCGCGACCGCGCAGTCGCGATGCCCCCTGAGCCACTCCTGCTGCCGCCGCCATCCCCGGCTTCGTACCCGCCGTGCATGCCCTGCATCACCAGCGCCAGCATGGCCGCGTCTGGGTGCCCGTCTACTTCCGCCGCTGCCAGCCTTGGCGCAACATCTTCCGCTGGGCCTGGATGCGCGTCCACAGGTGCGCCCTCCCGATGAGGAGGCCGGTGCGGCAGATCTGCGTCGGCGCGCCGTGCGGCAGCATGCTGTGCGGCCGCAGCAGCCACAGGGCGCGCGGCGGGGTCGACCCGCACGCCATGCATGGCCTGCGACTCTGCGTGCTGCCCGGCGGCGGCTGCGGCCGTCACCAATTCCGGGTTGTTACTGGCGCCGGGGTCGACGAGCGGCATCGTATGCATGGCCCCTGTCGCCGCATCCCGCGCATACCCACCGACGCTGCCGTGGCCACTGGGGTTCAGCGGCTCCGGCAGCCATCCGGAGCGGGCAGGCACATCCGATTCTGATGTACGCTGCCGCACCGGCCGGGCAGCGGAGGCTACACCAACACTCAGCGGCCGCTTCCGCGGCAGCACGCCGGAGGCGCCGCCATCTGGCGCCACAGCAGGGTACGAACCGCCCCGATGAGCCCCCGCGTCCGCAGCAGCTGCCGCCGTCGCCACAGCAGCTGCGGCAGTCGGCGTGGTGGCCTCTTGATCCGCGGCCGGCGCAGCAGCGCCGCAGGGCAGCACGCTGGTCGCGAGGAGGTGCGACAGCAGTGGCTGCAGGGTTGCGGGGCGGCCTGGTGCGCCGGGGCCGATGGTGGGCGCGGCGGCTTCGGCAGGGGTGGCTTTAGGTGGAGCCTGCAGTGCGCCCGAGCGCTGCGCCGGAGTGGGCCGGGGTTGCATGCATGCTGTGACCCCGACATGCTGCGGCATGCGGTGTGCCTGTCCCCCAGCGCACAGTGTACCTTCTTTGGGGTCTCCTCCTGCAGATTGCCAACACACACCATATTCAGCCCCCAGGATCACGGCAACGTCGCACAATGCTGGTATGTGCAGCTGCGCCGCTCCTCACACCATCCTCCGGTATGTGCAGCTGCGCCGCTGCAGCTGCGCGAACAAACCCTGAAATTGTGCTGCCGCATGCACTTCACGGGGTTGAGTAAAGATCAGCGGGCAAATACCGATGAGTATCCATGCCGATGAATGCTGCGACCGCCATGACAGGATGACATGATGCTGAGGTGTCATGACAGGATGGTGAGGTGTCAGTGGCCAGGAGGCGGGCAATGCCCTGCAGCGGATACCAAGACAGGCTGATGCGGAAGTGACGCACGACAAACGTAGCCCTCAGGGTCCCCCACAGCATGCACGGCACGCTGCGGCACAGAGCTTGGTTCGCCACCTGTGGCGGTGGTTTTGTTGATGTCGGCGCACGCTACGCGGACGTTCTGGACGGCAGCGTGCATGGACGCGATGGGGACGGCAGCACATGCACGGGCACGGGCAATCGGATTGGACTCGATTATCTTCGCGCGCAGTGCGGCTGCTTGCCACCCTACCACCTGTGGACCGGCTGCAGGCGTGGCTTCAAGTGTACGGCTGCCGCGGGGCAAGGCCGCGGGCATCGAGCATGCCCGGCACGCATGCTCAGCGTGGACGGCCGGGTTCGGGGCGAAGCGTGGCGGTGCGCTGGCGCGCCGTGGCGCGCACGCTGAGACGCCGGCGTTGGCGCGCACGGCGTTACGCCGGTACGGTGCGGAGGGGCGAGCCACAGCGGCGGCCAGGGCCTGGGTGGGGCACTGCGGACTGCCGGACGCTGTGGACGACCCCGAAGACGGCTCCTCTGGAGACATGGAGGAGTCCGAGCAGCTGCTGTGGCTTGGCAGCTGTTTGTCACGACTCGTGTTAGGATTGGGGAAGTTGCCGCTGCGCGAGCAACTCGCAGTGGGCCGCGTGCGGGCAGGGACCTGGACATCTGGGCTGCCTGCATTCCACAGCACAGCATGTCACTCCACAGCACAACACGTACCACATGCTGCGCTCGGCACACGCGAGCCTCGTGCAGAAGGGGGCCACCGTGTGGGGTTGAAAACTGTTGCAGGGCACTGCACACACGGGCGGCAGAGAACGCAAGCAACACACTCGCTAGCATGTCGGGTCGCATCACTTGCAGACAGGGGAGAAGCACGCGCAAACTGTATGCAGGTTGTGCACACTGTATGCAGGAAGCACGAGCACAGGCCTGCATGCAGATTCAGCCTGTGACGCCCCGGGCTGTGGTCTGTGCGTGGCCGGGTGCATGCATGATTGCATCGCCGGTGTTGGCCAACAGGGGTGGTGCTAGTCGTTGCTACATGTGGTGGGCAGTCTCGGCAGTTGACAGCCGCTGCGAGTGTTTCAGTTCTCATATGTAAGGGAGTGTTACAAAGGCATCAACGCAAGAGCCCGGCAGCGAGGGCAGCAATCTCACATGCACGCGAGTGTGCATTCAGGACCGGAAAGACCTGATGACCTGAATAGCCAGGAGGCAGTGGTGTAAGGGTTGTACAGGCATTGGCCTGCTGGTACTGAAACCTATGTGCTGGTACAGGTTGCATGCATGCCCCCAATTCCAGATTGTACTGGCATAGAACCGCCATGATGCCGTGATTGAATATTGCAGGTGGTAGCGGGTCAGCCTGACACGCTGTGTTGGCGATCGCAAAGGACAGGTATCCACTATTGATTGGTCAGGCTGTGCTTGGGTCCACGGCCGTGGTCCTGTGTGAGCCTGTGCACTCATTCATAACCACTACAAGTAGTGAATGAACTTACTATGGAAGTTTCAGCTGGTGCCACATCAGGCAGGCAACATCTCTGGGTATTGTTCAGCATGTGTGACACGGTGACAGATCTAGGACTCAGCAGCGCCGAGGCAACAGAGCAGTCAACAGGCAAACAGACAGACCATCACAAGCCCCGAGGCCACCATCCGCACGAGCAAATGCCAAAATGGACGAGTGCCGGAAATGTTCAGCATGTGCACGCACACCCCAGCTGCGGGAGGCCTTGGCGATAGGCACAGACGCATGTCGGCGAAAGCTGACGTCAGCGGCGGATGCCTGTGCAGCCTGTGCGAGAGAGGACGCCAGTGTCTATTCTGACCGATGCAGCAGGCCCTGGCTGCACGGGCTTGTGCGACTTGTATGCAAGCTAGGCCAACAGGCGTGGATTGTACAGCAATACGGTACACATGCTGTAATGCAGGGCAAGCCAGCATACATGGCTGGGGTTTTTGTTCCACATGTTTGTGGTATGACACGACTGTGCTTGGATCATGTATCAATCAACGGACCATGGTGTGTTTGAGTTGCGTCTGTGCTGTGAAAATCAGGCATGTCGAACTTACAACATACTGCGGCATTCTGTGTGGGTTGTGGCTGCATGGCTATGCCATAGTGCACTCGGCTCCAGGTGGAGCGAGCATTGCTGAGAGGGTTGCAAGCCATAGAAAACATTTTGCACAATGGTTCCTACGTACGAGGCTCGATGCAGATCCAGTGTAAGCAGGGCCATGAGGTGCAACAGGGCCTGGTGCAGTAGTGCCTGGTCTTTTAGTTGTGGCTGAGGGTGCCAGCTGCCAGTCACTCGTCTTCCATGCAGCCCAGGCCGACGTGCCATGTTTTAAACACAGGGGCACAGATGGCAGACAGCTGTGCGGAATGTTGTGCGGATTCGGTCCGGACGCACCTGTGGACGAGGCATCTGCATCCAGTATGGACTGCTGCAGGAGTAGCCACTGGTAGATGTGGAGCTGGCATCGGTACTCCACCTGCTGGGCAACCAGGATGGACCGCAGACGCTGAAATGTTGCAGGTCCGAGAACGTCTGCGATGCCGGACTGCGCTTTAGCGATGTCGAGGTTGCTCCAAACAGTCGCAGCTGGAGTGGGCCTGGGCATGAACGATGGAGGAAGGCAGGCTGGAGATGCTCCGTGCCGGTCTTCCAGGATCCCATCCCGCTGAGACGCCACCTGGGCCGGATCCATGACTCCTGCAGATGTCTTGGTGGTTGAGGTCATGGCATGGCCCAGGCAAACTCCGATAAGGCCACAGCCGTGGGCATGCTTGCCTGGCCCACAGGAGTGTGTATACAGCTGCGCGAACAGCCTAGCTGAACACACTCCTGAACTATCCATGGTAGATCATGCATCAGTGTGTGGGCACGGTGATCAAGCACGAGCGCGATGGTGATGGCCAGAACGGCGCGCATGTAGCCTCTGACTCAGCGGCGGAGACAGCAAAGCAGAACGAGTACACTATCGAACACGCCAAACAGAGGATACGTGGCATGTGTCGGTGCCGGGCGTAGCGTTCATCTAGATGATCTAATTGCTGGGCAAGGCGAGGGATTGCGGTGCTCAAGGTCGCGCGTCATCGCGAGCCCGCGAGGTGAGTCCGACTGCTTTCCGGCGTGATCGTTTGCCCACCCATCCAAACTGTAGTTTAGCATTATTTGCGGCTGCCGGGCGGGGGAGGGGGGATGTAGTCAGGCTTCAGCTCTGTGTGCGGGTCACAGCGGCAAGGCTGAATCACGCCCGTACAAGGAGCATTACAATCCTGATCACGGCAGGTCCCTCTCACATCCCACATAGAGTTTAATTTATATGCTTTGTCGGATGATGGCGCAGCAAGCCTGTGCGGATGTCGCCACCAAGCCCTGAGCCCGGCATATTGTAGCAAACACAGCCTGTACTCGAAGCCAATCCCGCACAGGCGTAATATTAAGCCATACAGTACAGCCATGCAGACACACCTCGAGATCTTGGAACGCATGAGAGCTCCGGAAGCCCGGACGGGGTATCCGCCGGAGATACCTGAGATTCAGCCTGGAATCGCAACCTCGCTTCGGGACCGGTATAAGAAAGGAGCGTAATGAAAGTTCACGTTCGTCGGACTAAGCGGTGCTTGTTCAGAGGGACTGCATTCTGGATAACACGGCTGATGTAGCATTTGTCAGGGACCGACGAACAGCCAGCAAGACATCACTGCCAACGGGTGCACGGTCAACAAATAGCCGAAGAGAGCATGGACTGCACTGTTGACTCGCTGCCCTTGCCCATGACCAGCGGATGACCGGCATGCTCGTTGACTAGATAGTTGGCTCGGTTCAGTCGAGCCTGTTGATCATCGCTTTCCCGTATCCAATTCGGTGGACGCATGATGCATCTCAATATCTATCTCCCGGAGATACGCTATTCCTGTACACCTGTAGCCACTTTGACAGCCTCGCTGTTATTGTCGCCTGCAGGATCGATATCCGGAAAGCGTCGGTAACGTAGTTCTAAGTATCTTGATCTGTATATTCAAGGGCCGCGGATGTGGCGGGTTGGTCATCTCCGGGTCCACGTTGAAGTCACTATTTATGAGTGTCGCAAACAGTGTTTCCAGACCTCCAAACACGCCAGCTTGGCGGCGACTCAAGCTAACGACAGCATCATCAGTACGTATGTCTGACGCTGCTGCCGCGAGGATGTCGTGTACCTGCCTGTGCGCACCGGTCAGAGCGTCCATGGATCCGGCCACCGACACGCGTCCGGACCCATGGATGCGCATGGATGGGAACGTTAACAGCATATGCGATGGCCACCGACATGGGAGCAGCATATGCGACGGCCACCGACACGCATGGATGGGAACAGCATATGCAACATTTGGCTAGCTGGCCTACCCATTCCTCAGCCTCCTCTACAAGTATCTCGGAGATACCGGGTCGTTCGCGATCGGTCAGACCAAGAGATCCTACAAGTATCTGCATCAGGATATAGCAAGATCGATATCCATGGATACGCAAAGTCCGTACAACGCCCGGGCGGGCGGTGACCCTTTGAATGGCTTCCGGAGTCGTGCACGCGCAGGCCTGTACGAGGTCTAGGCCAGGCCTGGGCGTCATGTAAATGGCAAGCGGGAGCGCGATGGCAACAGCTCCTAGGCAGGCCTGCCCAACTTGCAATTGGCTTCGGACTCCCAGAGATATCTGTATGGCCTCGGGACACCAAAGCGTGAACTGGGCCTGCAGGACATTCCAGACGTATCCTCCGTATCTGTTGCTAGGGCTTTGTTGCAGATGGTACGCCACATTCATGCTAGACACGTGTGCTGATATTGAGGTATCTACTCACGTCACAACCATTGAACACGCGCCTGAGCCGTACGATGTGCCAGTGAAACGTGCAGCCACAACAAAGCGCGTGCCCTAGCCAGAACCACATATCATATGCATGACGATCTTGGCAAATCCGGAGGTCATGGCCAGCGTTGGTCCGCCCGTATGCGGCCGTATCCGCCATATCCACAAAATCCACATCCAATGGCGTCCACGCATGGCCACACGATGTAATCATACATACCCGCGCCAACCGCTGCACGTTGGACGTCAACCCTCTTGTCGGAGTCAACGTTTTGCGCAATTGCGCTCTAAATCTTGTCGGAGTTTGGAAGCCCGAGGTGCAGAAAGCCGCCCTAGGCCTGCACTCTGTTCCCAAGAGCCAGTGCATCAGCATGTTAAAATTAGATTATTGGTGCCAGCATGAACGCTGCGCCGGCTGTTGAGTAAGCGGTTGCAGACAGTAGTACTAGTGGAGCTCTCAAATCCCAGTCGAACTGGAAGAGGTGCGCTGCTGGCAGCCGAGTCCCATAATCAGGGCAGCGGCACCGCTGAGGCGAACCTACTGGCACTGCGGGCCATGGAGAGCATGCTCCAATAGTTCTGACTATTCATCGGTGCCGCATCTGGATGAACCACTTGCAATGGATCGAGCCGCTCGAGCCGCTCAAAACCACCCGCTACATGTACACCTGTGCACCTCGGAATTCCGCCCGGCCCCAGAGTGGCCCCAGCAGGCCTAGGCGGGGGCTCTAGCTGCAAGCTACGAAACACTGACAGCGGATACCCCAGTCCAGGTGCATTTGCAGGCCATTCTGCAGGTGCTTGCACAGGGCATGTGACCACGCATGGCAGCAATGCGACGTAGGTATCAGCCGTCTAGATCTGCGTGATATTCCAGAGCTGCCTATGTACTCTGTCACCGTGCAAGACTTTCCCCAAGATCTAGAACAATATCATAATGATTATTGAAGTGAACCAAAAGCTACCGAGAAGCACCTCAGGCTCGAGCCTTCCGAAGTGGTCCCTGTGATGATTCTGGTGTACTGTCTAAATACCAGAATCATCACAGTCCGGGTGCTATATATGCCAGATCTATGAGCACCACCGGTACCGTGGTGACTATGAGAACGTTCTAGAATGCTGTGCACGCTATCATTGTGCGTGCTTCCCATCAACGCTGCGGATGCCATGCTCTATGTCTGTCACACGGTGACTAGGTAGCTGTGATGGATCGATCGAGCCACTACGAGTAGCGGCGCCGCGGCCGATGGAAGAAAGCGTGTAACAAAACACACGATCACAAGCAGCACGGGCACCCCACACGTTGGCATGAGCCACACACACATCCGGCAGCTCAAGCACGCAGCACACTGGCCCAGCATGACACGGCGAAGTCCATGCACAAGCAGCAGGTGCTGGGGACAGCAGCACCGTGACCTGGCCGGTCACGATCGCGACGGAGTCGGCGCAGAGCCGACCACAGCGGACAGCACGGCCACGGGCATGGCATGATGCCGCATTGTACATGTGTGCGGACCGCCTTGGCCCCGGCCCCGGCCACAGACCACATTGTGCCTGAGCGCCGCAGTGACGGTCAACCCCCGGGCTGTGGCCATGGTCCCTGCAGAGTCGACCGTCGGGCGTGGCTGAAGATGGGCAGGAATCGGGGTTAGAGGGGTGGGGGCAGAGGAGGGGGGGGGGGGGGGGGGGGGGGGGTGGGGGGGGGGGGGGTTGGGCTAGCGCAGGCCACACAACAAACCATCACAAGCCTTTAAATGTTTGTGCAGCACGCGTATACGTGAACCGTTCGCATCAGTATGAAACGCACTCACAAGCCTGAGGAACACGAACGGCAGCGCAACACACAGCACACCCGCCCAGTGATGCATGCTGGTGTACCTCTCATGAGACAAGCTGATGAGACAATTGCAAGTGATCATGACTGAACCTCTATGCTCTGAATCGGATCCGGATGGATCCATGCATGACCCCTCAGGCTGCCCTTCATGTGCAAGCCCTTCCATATGCATACCGTGTAAGTGCCTTATGCTTGTGCATGTGCACATGTGTACACCTACTGCAACGTGTGTGCACGTGACCTTGCCGCAATAGGTTTGGCCATATGCACCATGTTCACGCGCATGCAACAGGTGCACGCCTGTAGACACATTACGCACGACATGTTTGCCGAAGACGCGTGCATGCTAGGCGGTCGAGGAACGGACGCACACTGGCTTTTGGTGAACAGTAGAAGTGGCTTTCAGCATCTGCTCGCGTCGAGCGGGAGGCTTCGGGGCACCCGGGCACTGGATTTGATGGACTGCTCATGATCAGAATTCGAAACGTACGCTGACCACGCGCACTGGAAGGTTTGGACCTGTCGCTGGCCATCTCATGAACGGGAGACGCCTTGAAATCTGAGAATTCGTCAACGTGGCCACTGGCTAGTGCACAGTGCGTGCAACGTCACATCCCAGCCTCTGATGCATGACATCTAGTGTTGATATAGAGCCACATGGCATACCGCAGTCAAGGCAGCGGCCGCATGCATGCGGACCGCTGCATTACCACACTGCGTTGCAGTGTCCGTCGCATCGGGAGCATGCGCCACACCAGTTCTTCGTGACTGTGCTGGGAGTTGATATGGTCTGCCCGATCAGTGGCGGGCACTGTGCCTTCCATTCCCCATAGAGCGTCAGCTGCCTGCCATCAAGATCGATGTCAAAGGTGTGCACCCCCGACTCTGCTGTCGATGTAACGCCCAAGCTTGACCAGTTCGACACGTACGGGGACCTTCGCGAGCGCTGTCTGGGCTGCACTGCTCGCAATATATACTGCGCCTGCAGCTGGAGCGCTCGGGTCAGCTGCATGTGCAATGGTTCAGCTTGATTCGATGTAAATGGATGAAAATGTGTCGTTTGGATCCGCCGTTCGAGCTGTCTTGAAAAGGTTGGAATCCCTGCTTGATGGCGCGGCGCGGCATGCCCGATCGGACGCCTCATGTGTGCAGCTGCAGATGCATGCCCCCGATGGGCCCCCATCGATCGCGATATCGCGAAAACACTCCACACATACACATGTGTCTAGGTCGAGGGGGGTTTTGGCTGTCTGCTTTCCTGCTGTTGCCCTCGCTGCCGGGCTCTTGCGTTCATCTCCGTGTAACACCCACATGTGTCTAGCAGCGCTGGAGCACTGCAAAAGTGTGCATTTTCAGGCAGTCATGATCATATGTCAAGTGCCTTTGGCACCTCATAAGCACTGGCGGTCCAGGGTGTCGAGTAGGTGTCATTGGCTGGTCCCGCAGTCCCATGGATCATGGACCTGCGCGGAAGCCGTGCACGGCCGTACACGTGTCTGATGTGGCAGGACAGGACGACATGCACAGACCTGCGCACATTGAGCTGCTACCTGTCTGAGATAGCAGATGTTCATGCCCTGCTGTTGTGAATGCTTGCAGGAAATTTTAAAAGCATTCTGAGAATCAGGTTGTGACTGGGGCCACACCGATGCAGCATGTGTGTGTTCTGCCCAGCTGCAGCAGTGATGCTGACATCCCACCAGATCCCAGGATGTATCCGTAAACACAATGGCATTTAGGAGCCACAGCTGGCAAGCAGTTGCGCTGTTTGTTGCAGGCATGGCCATCAATGTAGGCACCTTCTCAAGGCCTTGTGCCATTGCATTGCCTGAGCACTTGCCCATTAGCTGGCTCAGTGTCACTGCAGTGCGCCACGCTACTGCACAGCCACAGCGTGAGTATGTGATTTGCAATCTGTATGGTCTTGCTTGACTGATGCGCGCGGCCCGGTACCATGAGCACCCGACGCATGCACAGCCCGGGGTCATGATGATCAGCAGTGCTTGCATCGCGCGCCACGCGATGCCCACCACTCACAAACAAACAAGCTTGCATCTCCTAACATTGCTGCTTCGTATTGCGTCGTTAAAGCAAGCCTTGTGGCCATGTGGTCGTGGCGACCAACTGTCCCTTCCCGCCCGCCCTTGATCAACGAGGCATCAGATGACAGCGTCTGCCGTGACAGTGCACCTATGCCATTGTAATGCAGAAAATGCGGCAGGCGCGGACATACGACCTGCGTGGCCGGCGATATATACCCATCTATCGAGGTCACAGCGCGTGGTTTGAACGAAATCGTTCTGGCATTTGCTCGTGCGGAGAGTAGCCTTGGTACTTGCGATGGGCTGTCTGTCTTTTTGCGTGTTGCCTGGTCTGTTGCCTCGGCGCTGCTGGGTCCTAGATCTATCACTGTGTAACACAGCGCGTGGTTGCGTCGTTTTGATTTGCATACGTGAGCCGGTGCTCGCAGACCGCCAGCGCGTGGTTGGCATCGTCATCGCCGCAGTGCACCGATCATGGCCAACACGACAGGTTCAGCTGGAAGCTTCGTCATTCCATCGACTCCCCGCACGGCGCTACCTTTCAAACGTGCATCAATCTCAGTCAGCCTGCCGCGGTGCCTGGCCTGGCTGCTGACAGTGTGCATGCCTATCTGGCCAA
Source organism: Ulva compressa (assembly GCA_024500015.1). NCBI lineage: Eukaryota > Viridiplantae > Chlorophyta > Ulvophyceae > Ulvales > Ulvaceae > Ulva > Ulva compressa. The sequence goes on along the minus strand of JALKAD010000213.1, from coordinate 67,908 downwards.
TTGGTTGGTACAGAGAGCTGGTGCAGCTGCAGCAGGGCGAGCCTGCTGATGCCAGACGGCATGTGCTTTGGTGGCTCTGCATCAGTCATTTCTGGACCTGGCTGTGGGCTGCACCTGTTGCCCCTCCCATGCCAACATGAAACAAGTGCCAAACCAAGTGCCAAACCAAGTGCCAACGTGAAACAAGTGCCAAGGCCTGCAGTCACCACCAGTGCAGCATCCAGGTCCAACCTCCAGACACATTCCACAGCCAGACACATTCCACAGCCACCAGCTACAGCTACACACACGTTGCGCACCAGTGACACATCCGTCAGATCTAGGGCCACAGATTCAGGGGCGTGTGTCACCTCAGCAGTGCTGGCAGCAGTGCTGCGGGCAGCTGGGCATAGTAGCTATTGTAACTGTACTACATTTACATTTAGTGATTATAAATTGGATTACTTGCCTGGTATTGCTGTGCCAAGAAAGCCCCAATCCTGCCAGATCCGATGCATGCCATGACTGCACTGCATGCCTTCCATCCATGGACGGGGCCGACATTGCAGACAGTGGCCCAGGCATAGGCCGATCGCGATCTCGAACAGGCCGGAGAGGAACGATAGGAACGTAATGTGAAGCGTGCTGTGCTCTGCAGATGGACCTCAAGGTGGCCGCCATGGCCGTGCTGCTCAGCGCAGCAGGCGCAGCAGCGACGGGCTGCGGCGTGCTGGGTGCTGTGTGCTGCAACATCGCAGACAACAACCCCAACATCGGCGACTGCGACGCCAAGTCCTCCTGCTGGGAGGGCACATGCATGGAGTGCGGCCTCGATGGCAAGCCGGTGTGCAACGGTGCGCTGCCCTTCCTGTCTCAGGCTGACTCTCAGCAGGCGATGACAACTGGTCTGTTAAGGACATGATTGATATCAGTTGATGCTTCTTTCATGAGACACTGCTTGTTCCTTGGCCACGCACCCTCCCTCCATGCATCTGGCTGCAACGCACCGCAACCCCCCCCTCCCCCACGGGCGACGGGATGCACCTACAGCTGACGCTGCGCGTGCTGTGCGTGCAGTGGGCGCCCCGTGCCTATCGGACGACCTCATGGTGAACAGTCAGCACTTCTGCGTCGCCATCCCACAGACGCATGAGGAGGACTGCGGGACGCAGGGGGAGGTCTGCTGCAGCGACGACGGCTGCAAGGCGGCCAACCTCATCTGCATGATGGGCTCCTGCGTGCCCTGCGGCGAGCTCAACAACCCAACCTGCCCCAGTGCGCCGCCCCTCTCCCGTCACCCCCTCCCCCACCGGTGGCCACCCCCACCCCCCGGCCGCCATGCACATGTCCAGCACCCGCCACGGTGGCACCTGCACCCGGGACCATCCGGGGTGCTGTGGTTTTTATGGTACCATAACTACCAGTAGGTTCAAGTCTAGTAGACACTCTGGTAGACACTCTACGGCATTTGGCCATGGTTGAAGGTGTTTGTTGCATTTCCATGATTCAAACCTGTGTGTTCTACCACCTTGCGGAGCATGCCTCTGTAACGTATCTCTTTCAGTAGACACTCTACCAAGAATCTCATGTACATCGCAATTTATCACAGCTGCGGCAGAATCTTACATCAGCGTCTTGGCACCAAGGCTGGCCAAGCTTGGCCAAGGCCGATGTTGAGATGGCCATGCGTGTGCAGCCGGAGACAAGTGCGACCGCAACCTCGTGGAAGAGGGAGCCTTCTGCGTCAAGCCCGCACCCCCGCCCCCGCCCCCTCCTCCCACCCCGCCACCCTGCGGCGGCGCCGGCGAGGCCTGCTGCCCTGGCGCCGACTGCGACCTGCACTCGCTCACATGCATCCGCTCCACGTGCACGCCGTGCGGCGCCGACACGCAGCCGGCATGCACCGAGGCCGGCACCAGCCCCTGCAACACCGGCCTCGTGAACAACGGCGGCACCTGCGGCGCTCCCCTGCCGGAGCCGGAGCCGGTGCCGGAGCCAGTGCCGGAGCCAGTGCCAGAGCCGGTGCCCGAGCCGGAGTGCGGCAAGAAGGACCAGCCGTGCTGCAACAGCCCGGCCAACAACCCGAACATCGGCGACTGCTTCGGCGACAACCTCGGCTGCTGGGAGGGCACATGCATGGACTGCGGCATCAACGGCAAGCCCGCATGCCTCGGTGCGCCGCCGCTGATCGACTGCCACGCCGGCGCCGGGATGCTGCGGACTGTTGGTGTTCAGCAGGACCACAGCACACGACCGTAAACGCGGGCCCGGGGCCTGCAGCGTAAAGCACGTTGCAGCATCCATGCATGCTAATTTACTAGCATCATATTGGTAGACTGCGTACTCAGGTATTGAGGTATAGCTGTATGGGCACGCACGCGATGCCAGAGGGAGGTAGGTCGCAAGTGTGACGGTCATCTGATGTGGAGTCCGCTCCAGCTGGTCTTGGCTCCGGAAGATCTTTGCTCCGGAGTTACGCTGCGCGTGCTGTGCAGTCGGAGAGCCCTGCGAGGCTGGCCTGATCAAGAAGGAAGACTTCTGCGTGCCGGGGCCGACCCCTGTGCCCGACCCTGAGCCGACCCCTGAGCCTGTGCCGGAGCCAGAGGAGGAGGAGGACGACGAGGAGGACGATGACGATGACGAAGACGACAAGAAGAAGTCTGGCGGCAAGCGCTTCTTCTTCTTCAAGTTCGGCGGCAAGAAGTACGAGCCGTGGTGGTAAGCCGCAGGCTGGCCGCGCAGGTCGGGCGCGCGCTGGTGCTGGTGCGAGTCTCTGCACGCCTGCTAGCTGCGCTGTGTGCTGTGTGTGCGGTGTGATGCGGCGAACTGTGAGGGAGGAAAATCCGGGTATGCTGCGCTGTGGAATGGCTTGGCATGGATGTGAGCGTGCTGTGCCCGAGGTGAGCGTGCTGTGCGACGAGGTGAGCGTGCTGTGCCCGAGGTGAGCGTGCTGTGCGACGAGGTGAGCGTGCTGTGCAGGACGCTGTGGCCCCAAACTGCGGCAACGCGGCGTGGCGGCCACGCGCCTGCCAGACTGCGCTCATCAGGCCAAACATCAATAATAGTCCGGGCCAGTGCCTCCATTTTTCCATTTCTTGTGCACGTCCTGTGCAAGCAGAGGCACGTAGGCAATGGGGCGGCGCAGTGGCTTTTCGCAGCTCCGTTGGAGCAGCACGCAGCACGCAGCACACGGCAGGTGCCGCTGGGCTGCTTTGCTGGGGTCCTGCGAGGCGCCTGCGACTGTAAGGCGCACCACAATGGTGGCACAATGGTCAGAGGCAGCGGTTCGATTGTAAACTCCGTTGTAGACATGCCGTCTGCTGGACCAGTTGGGTAGGGATGAGCTCGTACATGTCTTGACGTGGAGCAGCTGAAAGCTCATGCATGTCTGCTGAAATCTTACTTGTTAATAGATCAGGCCATTTTCAACCCCAATAATCACTGCCGCTTCTCGCGCCTGTCTGCGTGGCCTTTTCTCGTAGAACGAGCGGTGCGAGGCGGGCGCTGTTTGTAACAACCTGCCTCCTCTGTGCTAAAGTACGCACTGCAGGGCCTTGTGAGCCAATTGCACCATGCATGACATCGTACATGACTCACTGTGACATGAGCAGTGTTGATTGGATCATCCCACCAACTATTGTATTGCTTGTTTACGTGCACATGTGCAGACTTCCCAGCGGAAGTTCCTGCCACAGCTGAGCATGTTTCTCAGTGCCTGCCCCCATGGCCACCGGCAAGTTCGAACTCACTGCAAGTGGTGGGGGTGTGGGAGCATTGCATCGCATACCGAGATTGTACTTGTTGGAACATGCATCTTTCACTCGCTCACAGCTGCAATTGCATTTATGATTTAGGTCGCCCTGGAGCTGCAAACAAATCGCCTTGGTAAGGCACATGTGATTTAGCCGCTGCGCCACTGGTGGTCTCGGTCACTGTTGGTCGCAGCAGCAGGTGTGATCAGACAGACTAGTCAATATTCGAGATGATGCGGCTGAGCAGCCGTCTGGTCCGCACAATGCCGAGAGAAGGCCGAGAGATGTCATCCCTACGAGGGATAGAGCTGTGCTGGACATGGGGCGCTGCCGTTGACTCTCACGGAACCGCATCTGCATGCGTGCTGGTGGCAACCCTCAACCCACACTTCATGTGTTGCACTGTGATATATCATGTGCCATCAGTTGTGGAGGGAATGCTAAAGCTGTGCATGCATTCTTTCCAAACAGGAGCATACAGCAGGCAGAGAGCCTGCATGAGCGTATACGAATTGCATCCAGGTCTGCTCATGCATACTGTGGAGTTGCCATGATGTGCATCATACAAGCCATGCTCACTTCGAGAGACACGCATCAGGCCTGCGGGCGACATTGGTCATGGACCAAAGCATTGACCTGCTTACTTCACAGCCCAATTGTTTGAAATTGCGGAGATGGTTGTATTCCCGTGTAGCACACGTCTTCCTCGCGAAAACTGGGGGTGCTGTCTGAGGGTAGGAATGTCGACACTGTCAGACCACTGTAGCATCCAGTTTTGAGAATACTTTTTGTTACAATGTTGGTCTACACGTCTCCCATAGACGTGACGAATTATACAACACCCCCAGAGTCTCGTCCCCGGCTTATTTGCAGACAGCATGACTGCCGCCACATGTCGACTCTGGAGCATCCCGCAATGCGGCATTGAAACGAAACTTCATTCAGGCGGTCGCATCGCCCGCTGACAGGCACTGTGTGTCAGGGTTCCTTCACCGCCGCGTACTGACATGTAGAAATGTGGCCAGGCGTTGACATGCCGTGGGGCCCTGTGTATGCATCACCGCCGGGCACTCCGCGCCCGGCGCGCGCTTGGTGGCAGCAGCACTCACATGCATCCGATCAGCTCCACAGAGATCGTGCCCAGAGGAGGAATGGACCCACTGCACACCACCAGCGATCAGCTGTCTGAAGCCTTTTCCAATCACAGCACAGCACAGTACAGCACAGCACGCACAGCATGCACAGCACGCCCATCCCGCACGTCATCGCTGGTGTCAACTGGTGCGGCGATAGAGTGGTAGGCACAGGCGTGATTGTTTTGGTGACATTTTGGCAAATTCTTGCAAAGCAGAACCTCTCCAGCGGTTGGGGGGCGCACGTTGCAGGGTTGTAGAAGATGGAGGCCTCGCCGGGCATGACGCCGCCGAAGGAGAAGATCTCGCCGGGAACCGAGTTGGGCATGTCCGGGGAGGTGAAGCTCGGGCCGACGTCGGTGCCGGCGTCGTACGCGTTGACCGGCTGCGACATGCCCTCGATCCACTCGCCGTCCTTGCACAGTGGCCACGAGTCCAGGCCGGTAAACCTGCACACCAAGCCCTGTCTTGGAACACGTCACACAAACCACTCCCTCTCTCGAACACCCGGCCAGGCCCGACCGAAACACACTGGCACAGCACGCTGGCACAGCACCGCGGCACAGCACACGTCGCACAGCACACGCGGCACAGCACGGCCAGTCCAGCCTCGCGGTACTCCACC
>JALKAD010000213.1:33618-49076 GCA_024500015.1 Ulva compressa | reverse complement strand
AAGCTGCATGTTTGTCTGGCCCAAATGATGAGGCCTAATTACAGTTATTGCATGGATGTGTGGCCACCTGGATGTGGTGGGGGAGTCCTGGGAGTCACAGCAACAGCTGACCATCCAGTGCAAGGCAGGCACTGCAAGGGCATTTTGTTCATGTTCATGGCGTGAGCATGGGGTGAGCATGGGGTGATGCCTTGGAGTGAGGCCTCATGAGACCAGCATGTGGTGTGCAGTGCCTGTCAGGGCCCAGGCCAACTTGAAGCAGGACCCTGCAGGGCTGAGCAGGACCCTGCAGGGCCGAATGGCCCAATCGAGGATATCAATAACAGGACCGATTTCGGACAGGGCAATAGAAAGGGTCAGATATACAATTCCAGCAAGTGCCCAGCAGCATGGAGCGGCAATATGGCAACTTGTGGGATCTGCGAGCATGCTTGCGCAACTGACACAAGGTTACACCCACACAGGCCTTGCAGTGCAGGGGGCCTTGCAATTGTGGCCACATGTGGCCAGTGGACTCGGAGATACCAGTGGCCACATGTGGCTAACAAGAGCACTCTGATCATGAGGCTATCAACAAGCACACGCGTTCCGCAGCAGGCATTGCCAAGCATAACCCCATTGAGCTCAATTGAGGTGACGCGACATGTGCGAGTGGGTGCTGTGGCCATGTGGATCATCATGTGGCGATGCGCGCCGCGGACGGGTGAATCCCGGTACCAATATGCATATGCTGAAAAGTACGCAACCAGTGAGACAGCATGCACGAAGCACGCGCCCAATGCATGCACGGGTTCGGCCCAACAACAAAACTTGCGCAAACATAACGCCATCGTGTGCCGCGGCCGACGCATGTGCCAGTGGTCACGACGGCAAGGCGTCTCCGCTGAAGCGCCCGTATCTTGGAAAGGTATCCAGCGCAGTCATGACGTCGACGGTCGGAACGACACCGGTATCGTCACGTGCACGGTGCGTCCGTTCCGAATCGAAACTTTGAATTCCGACACATGTACGACATCGCTGCCGGGCTCTTGCGTTCATCTCCGTGTAACACACATGTACGACAACGCCAACCCAACCAGCAGGCCGCCTAATTGATGCAGGCGTGCCCATGGCGACTGTGCTGATCGACAAGATAGCATATGTATGTAGGTTTATTCCGCACCTCAGGCTGCCCAGTACTAGTGTCATGACACTTGATCATGATCATGCATATGTTCTGGCCGTGCACGTGCGCCCGCATAACGCGCTCACCCGCTTGCCATTGCATCGCGCGCGCAGCAGCAGCAGTAAACAAGGCACATCGCGATCTTCGAAGGTCAACCCCGTCCGGCAGGCCGTGTATCTGACGCTTCATTGGCACATTTGCTTGCGTGTTCGTCGCAGCAGCATGCTTACCTATCGTGCCGCGATCTGAGTTCGCAGCGGAGCGGGTATACCCTTTACTCACGGCCATCGGCTGCCGAATCCGGGCCCCAGATAACAAAAATAGGCTAGATTACTGCTCTCTCATCATGCTCCGTCAGTTTCGGATCTGGTACCAGATCAGACGTCTGTCAGCATTCGTAAACAGGGGCACATGTGCAATCCATGTGCATACTGTGGCTTATGCATGCATCAATATTGGCCAGCTAGCTAGTGATCATGGTCGTGAGCAGGACTTCGAGCTTAAGCTTAATTACCGATACTTAAAGATTGAAGGCGAATGGGACACCGAAGTATCGGACCAAACATTGGCGGCTACTTCATTGGGTGGTGCACGCCGATCGGCAGCCCACCCTCATGAATGGTCGCCGACCGGTACCTGAAGTCAGAATGGGCGCCTCATGATCAGACACATGCATATGGGAAGAAGTGGCGCAGGTGCGTGTCACGCTGCGTGTCACGCAAGGCATAGCCAGGCGGTCCCAATGAAAATGTGCTTTGAAAATGGCAATGAAACCGACACGAAGCAGTTCGGTGGATGCGTGGGTGTGGTTGTGTCGGCTGAGTTGGTTCGTTGTGGCTTTTCACCCGAGACAGTTGCTGCTTGTTGTTGTTGTCTGCTTTCGAGGGGGTTTTGGCTGTCTGCTTTCCTGCTGTTGCCCTCGCTGCCGGGCTCTTGCGTTCATCTCCGTGTAACACGAAGCAGTTCTTGGAAGATGTGCTGTTCCTTGCATCGATCTCGAGCTCGGTTGTAGTCTGAACTACTTCTAGTGCATCGCACAGCTGAGTTTCGCCTTCACACGTAGTGTTGAGTCACACGCATCATACAAACGCACGACCAATAGGTATGAGCTAATCTCGGTTTGTAGCACCTGTGATCATCTGCTGGTTAAGCCTAGACTGACGCGGACCGTATCCGTCGCTGAGGATGACAGGCAGTCGCGGGAGCCAGCTGTGCACTGCAGCTGCAGAAGGTGCCTCAGCCGAAACTATAAAAAGGATATATAATTTAGTGCGTTGCTGCTGCTTGTAAGGCATCGCATGCCTGGCCCGGGGCCGCTCATGTGGCACCTGAGCACTGCTTGCCTAGCGCGCTCGCACGGGTCTGTGATTCATGTATAGCGAGCATCGCAGCAACAAAACAGACACTTCCTACGGAGGGCAGTAGACTGGGACAGCTGCTGCGACAGCTGCGCTCTGTCCCGCAGTCCATGCACGTCGCTGTCGTTGCACTATGTGTTTTCTCTGCATGGTTCACGTAAAGGGTGAAGCGCAAGTCGGCTAGGCAAGATCGCTAGAGTAACAGCTCTCGACCGTTGACATGACACTGGGGATCTGACAAAGATCAGACCCGCCAGCTGAACCGTCTTGCCCTGCTTATGAGCCAACAGACCAACACCCGGCTGTGAGATACAGCACTGTAAGCAGCTCACAATCTGCAGCGCTGTTGCAGTTAAGACACACGCCGTGTGATTATCTCATGGCGAGGAGGCTGCCTTTCCCAAAACGACATTTGCTTTCACAGCGTTACTCAGAGACTGCCAGAGAGGATCGCCCCTACGAGGCCTCATGTGGCTGGCAGTTCCCTTTCAACACACATGCAAGCTGCGACCGCCTGCTATGCACTGCCCCACAAAGTCGAGCCTGTACTTACAGGTGCATGCTCCATGCTATGCACTGCGGCCGGATATACCCCCGTAACGTTTCTCATGCAGTGCAGCCGGACCACGATGACAGCTAGCTCGTTGTCTGCATCCACTCTGCAGCACTCCACCTAAATGCCACACGGAGACCCGGCCTGCTTCTGCCACCCACTCACAGCTGAGCACGGCTCGAAAGCTTTTAAAAACACGATTCTGTAAGGTATGTTACGACATCCTGCAGTCGTTGACGGCCATGGACACGTGCACAGCAGCTGTGGCTGCCTCACACCTCCTGTGCGGCCTCTCCTGACATCTGACCAGTATCTCTAGATGACCGCATGGCACGCTGCTTGCGGTATGGCGAGCTCTTTGCGCAGCCTTGGGCATCAACTGCAACTGACACATGCGTGTGTGGTGCTTTACTTCCCTGCTTGCGGAGAGGCTGTGTCGAAGTGCCCTGCGACGGTGCGTGATGTAGTACCGTGCATGCGTCAGCATGGATGCTCGATTATGGGGCGATGTAGTCTGTAGGGGCGCTGTACAGCTGAGAGAACAGGGGGCAACAGCGTAGCGGAAAGCAAATCCTAGAATGCAGGATTCGTCGGTCGGCAACACAAGCACCTGTGCATTCACCGCAACTAACCTGTGAGAAACGTTTCCCGTTCAACAAGTTGTAGCGTACGTTAACAAAAACAAAGCCTGTTAACAACGTTGTCTGTGTTGGTGCCCTGGTGCAGGGCAGCAGCAGCTCCGAGTTGCGTTGATGGATGTCCTAAGCCTGGTTGTGTGAATCACGTTGATGCGGGCGATCTGACAGTGGGCAGTTCTAGCCCAGTGTCACCAGCTGCTTGTGCTGTTTACACGGGCGTGCTGCTGGGGCATCGTCTTCTGTATAGTGTGAATTGAATTACTTGCCGGTCACTGTTATATCCGTTGTCAACCCTTGCAACCAAAATGAGCGTGCATCCAGGCAGAAGGCATTGCCCTGGCGTGTTGCCAGTGAAACAGGACACCTGAGCAACGCGTAGCCACCACTGGACAAGCTGCATCTTCCGGGATATTGCCATACGCGAGTGCAGGGGAGTGCACGGAGATGAATGGAAGAGTGCGGAGCAGTAGCCGCCAACAGCTGTCCAACTGACGTGCTCAGAACTGTGCACGCCACAGGCCATAGGTTCCACAAACACAAGACGTAAGGCTCATACTAGTCGTCTCTCATCAGCCATTGACCATAGAGAGGTGCCAATGAGTGGTACAGCAGTATTAAAAAAAAGCTTTTAGAAAAACCAAAACAAAACAAAACAACAATCGAGCATCACGCGAAACCCAATCGGGCATCGGTCACAGCAGCCCTGCTAGCAGACACTCCAGTCACGGCGGTCACTTTACACCACGGTAAAGTCAGGACTTACAGCCGGAGTTGGGACACTCTCAGTGACAGCTTGCGAGCTGTATGGGCAGAAGAAGGCATTCGAATAAATGTTACATCATCGGAGAAACAGCTTGAACAGTGGAAAACTGCTGTGCGTGACTGGCATGCCGTGGCTGGCATGCCTAGGGGCGGAAGAACAAACAACACGCACGACCGCATCAGGCACCACCACAGTGAATGTGACCTGCAACACCCCCCCCCCCCCCCCCCCACACCCCCCCCCACCCCCCACACACAAGCACGCAACTGCAGGGCCCAATGAGGCAGCCACACCGGCAGCCACACCCCCCCCCCCCCCCCCCCCCCCCCACCGCTCAAGACGCACAAGAGCAGACGGCCCAGCCACCCCCGTCGCAAACGCAGCGACCAGACGGGTGCACAGGGCGCGGACAGCGTGCGGAACAGAGGCTGGCAGGGCACAGACAGCCTGGAGGCGCAATGCCACATCGCCCCCCAGCCACATCAGCCGCATCGCCCGCAACGGCATGTGACAGGTCAGCCGTGAGGCAGTCCCTCGCAAGCCCGCCGCAGAGCAAATACAGGGGCCGAACAGCAGTAAGTTCTCAATGTGCAGCCACCTAAATGAAATTAAATGTGCCCCTGTACCACAGGCGGTTCTTACCTATAGTCTGCATGCAGTGCTCGCTTCACCACCATTCAGGCCAGTAGTTCGTCATACACAGCACGCTCGCACAGAAAGCACACATGGGGGTGGCGTGCAGCACCATACGGCATACGACACCGCATACCTATAGTCACCTGGCAGGTAAGTAGACAGCAAAGAAAGAAAAGGAAAAAAAAACAGTATCAGGCATCACGCCAACGTGTGACACCTAGACGGCCATCGGCCACAGCGCCTGCGAGCAGGGGCCGGAGAAGGAACAACATGCGAAACAGGAGCCGGGGCGGGATCACCAGGCCTACAGGCAGCCACGGGCGGCCGCAGCCGCGCTCCTCCGTGCCAGGTTGGTCGGACGGGCGCTTCTGCCGGGCCTGGATGTCCCCACTGATGGCCTGCCGGCGCTGATGTGCCATCGCGGATAGGCCGCCACCCATGGCATTTTCCCCTGTGTCCCCCGCGACACACTGCAGCCTGCTAGGCCCCCCCCCCCTCCCCCCCCCCTCCCCCCCTCGCCCCGCCTTGTCCCCGGCCGCCGCTCGGACCCCAGCGTTTGGTGGCAGTGACTACAGCAGCGGGTGGCCACAGACAGACCCGCGCGACGGTGTCTCGTTCCCGCGTCCGTCCGGCCTGCTCAGGTTGGCTGGCCGCCGGCTGGGCGCCGGGGTCCCCAGCCCCTGGTGCCTGTGCGTAGCATGTGCATAGACTGCGCGGCACCGCGGTGTGTGTGTGGGGTACATGGTGGTGTTATGTGGCGGTCGTGCTAGTAGCACATCCGACGTACCACCTCACACGTGTGTGTGTGTGTGTGTGTGTGTGTGTGGTTACAGAGTGTCGTTGTGCGCTAGTCATGCCAGTGGCACAGCACAACCCAGTGTGTGTGTGTGTGTGTGTGACCCAGTGTTGGCCAATTCGTCTTTTCGTCTGCAGACGGTTTTGTGCGAAACGGTATTCAAAGGCGGTCACTTGCCTGAAGACGCTTGCAAAATAATGGCTACAGGGGTTCGCGACTTGACGAACTTGTGCATTGTGCACAACGGTACTGCTAAATCATCGCAATCACGGAATTCCATAATAGTTGTGTACATGCTAAGTAATCTGTATGGTGTTTGTGCTCGCTGAGCTATGTTGCTGCACACACAGCTCTGCGCCTGCGGGCCTGTCAATCATGATGCCCGTGGCTAGCGGTGCCGCAGGTGGCCGTGTCATCGTCTGCACCGTCTGCAGACGATTTTCTGAAAGTCGCGTCTTCCAGACGGTTTATTTGTGAAGATGCGTCTTCGGCCAACACCGAGTGTGTGTGTGTGTGTGATTACAGAGTCGGTATGCGCTAGTCATGCCAGCTGCAGTGGCACATCCGACGCACTACGTAGTACATCCGAGTCACAACTCAGCAACCGGGCGGATTCTGCCCGCCACGGCTGCCTTTCCAGACACACCAGTCATGATCTGCAAGCCCATCCTGAACAACAGCCGGTTGCCTCAACACAAACCTACACTCAGTTCTGTTTCACATTGATGATATACTGCGCCCGATCCTGTATACCACACTCGACAGCAATATCAGCCAGATACTTGCTCAACCTGCCGAATGTCTCATGCGACAACGCAACAAAGTCGTACGCATGCGGATTTTAGTGACGATAAGCAGCCGCCTTGTGCCTATGGCGCACCGCCGCCGCAGCGCCATCCCCACGGGCTGCCGCTCTGCGATACGTCCGCGCCACAGGGTCAATCACAGACACGTCTGCAATGCGGAGCTCACCGCTGGGCGGAACATACAAGATGTCCCCGATTTTGTCCGCCTCTGGCACCAAACCTGAGGCCGGCTCGGCATCATCCAGCTCCTCGAGCTCTGCCTGTGCATCTGCCCCACGCTGCGGCTCACCCTGCCCCTCCTGGGCCCGAATCCCTGTGCCCAGCACCCTCCGTTGCATCGTTGCCCGCATCTGTGTCCCTACCCGCCGCGTCTGGCCCAGCCGCTTCACCCATCCCGCCCACGTCGTCGGCCCTGCAGTATGTGACCCTCGATGGATTCAGTCTGCTCCAGTAAGGTTTGAGGTCAGGCTCTAGGCATACATAAGGCATACATGAGGAAACCTGACAGCAAGGTGTGCCTGAGGCTGCACTAAGGTTCACTCGGTGCTGCTAGTGCTGCCTGGATCCCGCCTCCCGCCATTCGCCCCATCCCCTCGCCGAGCAAGGCTGCTCTGCGCGTGCGTATCATTCCCGGTGAGTTCCTGTGCATGCTGCATCAGAAAACAACGAGTGTTGGGGACCTTAGTGCTGGAAACGCTCGCCCGCGACCCCGCCCCGCGCCATCTCTCCTGGAGAATATTGTGGCGCACGGTATGGATTCCGGACAGCAATTTGCACGTCATTGCATGGTTGAGGTCGTCAGGCAGGATGAATTGTCCGCATTTGCATGTGACTCCCCGTGCATTCACATGCATGGAGGAAATCCCACATCGGTGGCTGAGAGAAAGTGCGAAGTCGATGTTGGACAGCTGCAGAGACGGCGCAACAGGCAGGGTGTCAAGCCAGATCGCCGACTCACGGCATGCGCAACTGCGCAAGCGCGCCGCAGCCCGCTCACCGGCAGCTGTGGTGAGGTCATTGGCAGCGAGCAGTGCGTCATACCGTCGCCGGGCGATGGCGTGGGTGACTGTCGGCTGGATGGTGGGCAGCACGATCTCAATCTTGCCATTGGTGGGGTCGAGCGCTCTGTCAGGCTCAGGCTAGTGTGTGTGTGTTTGTGTGTGGGCGTGTGTGTGCGCTGCTCTAAACTTTTTGTTGGCGATGGGTGTTGATCATGGTGGTGCAGGCGGTGACCATGCTGCTTGTGATTGTTTGTTTGTTTTGGTTGTTTTGTTTCCTGCTGTTCCCCCTCGGCGCTGCTGAGGCCTTGATCTATCACAGTGTAGCACACACGCAGTCAGGCCAGCACACCAAACCCGCAACCGAGACCACGAGGGCAGGCACACCACCCCCGCCGCCGCCGGCGCAGCCGGACAGCAATGCCATGAGGGGGTGGACAGCTGTACTGCTGTAGCACTGCTGCATGCATACGTGTTCATCACTGTAGCTTGTGACCCAAGAGGATCAGGCATGCGCCGGTCCGCTCAGACCCCAGCTCGATCCGGATGCAGCAGCAGGAGCACTCCGGCTGGTGCGCTGTTGCGCAATGTAGCGGACTGTGAAAGGCCCTACTCCACTGTGAACGGCTGAGAATAATAATAATAAATAATAAACACAACCAATCAGGCATCACGCCAAACCCAAACGGGCATCGGCAACAGCACCCCTGCGGACAGGGGCGGAGGAACGGTCAACATGCTGAAACACACCCGACAGGGCAGCAGAGGGGGCACGCGCAGGCTCAAGCAATGCGCACAACTCAGACGACCACACATGCGGCCGGGCCCAACGCGGCAGCCACACAGGCGGCACAGCAACGGGCGCAGATGCGCACAAGGCAGAAATCCGGGAAGCTGTGCCGGCCAGGAAAGCGGCCACAAGGCGACAGCAGAGGCCACGAGCAGACTGGGCGACACACGAAGGCAGGGCAGCCGCGGGGTCAATGAGGAAAGGAACAGTGCACGCAGTCAAAACACCATCACACCCGGGTGCAGTCGGAAAAGCACGGTTGATGACGGCACGTGCAGCCATGTCACCCACCACAGCGCGCACGATATCAGACCAGAGACAGGTAACGCCATCACAAATCGCGGAAGGGTGAACACAAGGGCATGATAGAAGGAGATGTTTGATGTGGCGCCACCTGTGCTCATGCGGATCAGCAACACACAGACCAGCATGCGCTTCATACACCTCGCACTCGTTGGGAGGTTGGTGGTGGCCGGGTTTGCTGGGGTGGGCGGTAGTACGAATTGTGGCTGGTCGCTGTGTGCGGCTTTGGCGTGGTTGCCGCGGTGGTGGGGTGCGGGGGAGTGCGCGTGTGTGTGGATGCGTGGGTGTGGCCGTGTCGGTTGTGTCGGTTCGTTGTGGCTTTTCGCCTGAGACAGTTGCTGCTTGTTGCTGTCTGCTTGCGGGGGTTTTGGTCGTCTGCTTTCCTGCTGCACATGTTGCCCTCGCTGCCGGGCTCTTGCGTTAATCTCCTTGTAACACCTCACACTCACAAAGGAGACACGCATGGGGGCGGCGCGCATCGCCATACTGCACAGCGCAATCGCCAACTAGCTACAATAAAGGGGGGTTATGGTTTGGTCTGCCGTGCGCTTTGGTTGTCCTAAATTACATTGGACGGGCTGCAGCATATGAGTCCACGATGGATGCACTGGCTTTAGGCTGTTTGCTGTCTGCGCCATCGTGTTTCACTGGTTTAGGGCTTTTCCCGAAGCGCACTCATGGCTGACCATACCCCCCCATTTGTGTAGTGTATACACCTATATGAAGGTGAGAAGAACGTAGTGCCATAATGGGATAGACAACGCAGGACGGGGACCGTGTGTACGGCGCAACACCAGAGTCCGGGAGGCAAAGCCCCCGAGCGAGCGGATTGCGCAGGACAGGGGGTGGGCGAGGACGTTTCCTGAGGCGGTCAGCGAGGGGTCCGAGCTCCACAGCAGAGGCGAGATAATGGACTGATCCATATGGGAGGAGGCACACCCATCGCACAAGGCACCCAGCATGACTGTGACCGTTAACTACTGATAGTGGTTGCGAAAAACTCTGACGGACAGTGCACTGCCAGTGCAGTGGCTGCAATAATAGTCAACGTATTCATGCACACTCCCCATAACTCGAGTTCATATGGCCCGCTCGGCAGCCAGCCTAGGCCATGTGCACCTGCGGCCACGGGCCTGGCGCATATGTGTATTACTACTAGCTAGTAATAGCCAGGCCCATGTCAAAATGTAGCCTATCGCATTTTAGTCACTCTCATATGTTGCTTGTTCGAGTCCTATCCTCGTGCAAGCTCATTGTTTTGCGGATACTAGCTTTTGAAATTTAATGTATTTGTTCAGAGGTATCAAAGCAGCACTAGTGTAATGTCGTGTCCTTTGATGTGCCCATGTGCCCATGTAACACAACTGCTTGCCACACCACTGTCCAGGCAGTCCAAGTCAGAATCAGAACAATGGTCAGAATCAGAACAAGCCACCCTGATGAGCATGGCATATTGTGATGATTCTGGTATTTAGACACTATATATACCACGAATCTCATAATCACCTCGCGATGTACATGGAATTCGTGGTAGAGTGACTATCTACCAGAATCGCCACACATATGAGCATGGCACATGATGAGCATGGCACAATGAGCATGATAGCTGTTAAAAAAAAAAAAAAAAAAAAAACCAAACGGGAATCACGCCAAACCCAAACGGGCATCGGCCACAGCGCCCCTGCGGACAGGGGCGGAAGACCCCCCCCCACCCCCCCACACCCCCCCCACGGTCAACACACGCAACCTCAAGCAACGCGCACAAATCAGACGACCACACGCGCAGCCGGGCCCAACGCGGGAGCCACACAGGCGGCACAGCAACAGGCTCAGACGAGCACAAGGCAGAAATCCGGGAACCCGTGCCAGCCAGGAAAGCGGCCACAAGGCGACAGCAGAGGCCACGAACGGGCTGGGAGACACACGAGGGCAGGGCAGCCGCTGGGTCAAGGAGGAAAGGAACAGTGCACGCAGTCAAAACACCATCACAGTCGGGCGTAACCGGAAAAGCACGATCGACAACGGCATGCGCAGCCACATCACCAGCCACAGCGCGCAGGAGGTCAGACCGGAGACAGGACGCGCCACGACAAACCTCGGGGGGGTGAACGCAAGGGCACGACAGAAGGAGATGTTCGATGTGGCGCCACCTGTGCTCACGCGGATCAGCAACACACAAGCCAGCATGCGCTTCATACACTTCGCACTCACAGAGGAGACACGCATGGGGGGAGCGCGCATCGCCATACTGCACAGCGTAATCGCCAGGAAGGTGAGAAGAACGTAGTGACAGAATGGGGTAGACAACGCAGGACGGGGACCGCGTGTACGGCGCAACACCAGAGTCCGGGAGGCAAAGCCCCCGAGAGAGCGGATTTCGCAGGACAGGGGGCGGGCGCGGACGTTTCCTCAGGCGGCCAGCGAGGGGCCCGAGCGCCACGGCAGAGACGGGAGCGCCAACACAGCGCTGTTGCCGTGCCCAAGCGGTGATGCCAGCCCGGGCGTCGGAGTTGCGAAGTGTGACGGGTCCACCCCCGTCAGCAGCGGTGCCAGCAGCGGCCTCCACATGTGCACTGATGTCCCGCACTGACGTCAAGCGGACCGGCATGTGGGAGACCGCGAGGTCGTACGCGGCAGCCGCACGGCGGAGCCATGCATCGCGCTTATGCATGGAGGCACGCACCGCTGCGCCCATGTAGTCAGGGGAGACCCCGGCAGGCAAACTGGCAGTGAACTCCGCGGACAGGGGGTCATGCGCGCGCAAGGCAGAGGTTGCGGCGTCACCCACACGGTCGCGCGCGAGCTGCCGCGCGTGCGCGACACGGCAGTGATCAGCGGAGGCCAGCATATCCAGGTCCGTGAGGAGGACCTCATTCGAGACGCTGCGATTCCTCACCCAGCCAGGACAAGAGGTCAAAGGGCGGACATCAGCCACAACCTTGGCCGCGGCCACCAGAACGGCATCCAAGTCTGCACCAGACGTGGAGACAGGCCACAGCTCCATGCCATACATCACGCAAGGGGCCACACGAGTACGGATGACAGTGCTCTTAGTTGCAGCGGTGAGGTGCACGCATTTCAGCGCCGGCATCCACCGGCCAAGCGCACGCCAGCCCCGAGCCGCGGCCGCCGCCTGCTGCGCACCAAACAGTCCGGAGTCTTCCAGCAGCACCCCGAGGTATTTGGCCAGAGCAGACCGCGGCGGAAGATCCGGGCCCCAGCGCAGCCGCACCGACGCGTGTTCCCGCCGCACGGCGACGGGACCAAACACCGTTAGCACCGACTTCGGTATGTTCAGGGACCAACCCCACCGCCGACTGTGAGCGAACACAACGTCCACAACGCGTTGTGCGCCCCCCGGCGTGGCGGCCAAACCACAGAGGTCATCAGCGTAAGCCTGGCCCGGGAGCGTACGCTCCCAACCGGGGGCTGGAACAGACACCAGGCCATCCGGCGGCAGAGCATTAAGGTCGTCAAGAACACTGTCAATGAAGACAGCATACAAGAGCGGCGACAGAGGGCAGCCTTGAGCCACACCACGTTGCACAGGGAACGCGGACGACAGAACGCCGTCGACCCGGACACAACTGTAGGCAGACGAGTACATGCGGTCCACAACAGCGAACGCTTTGCCAGTAACGCCTTTCTGGAGCAACCGGTACAGGAGGAGATCGTGCGGGACCGAGTCATATGCCTTCGCCGCATCGAAGAAGCATGCAAATGTGGGCAGTCCAGCCTGTGTGCGGCGGCGGATCGTGTGCATCAGAGTAGCCAACGCCTGGGGCGGCCGGGGCGGAAGGCGTATTGCTGGTCGTGCAATGCGAGGGCGTCCATCAGGCGCGCAGATACAATGGCCGCAAAGAGCTTATCAATGACAGGCATCAGTGTTAGCGGCCGGTAGTTGCTGCAGTCGCCACCATCGCCACCCTTGGGAAGGTGTGTCACTACGCCTTGTCTCCAGGTCGATGGAATACGTTCGGCTTCATAGACGGCGTTGTACAGTCTAGTCAACAGTGCAAGCCCGGCCCGGCCAGAGTATTTCAGTAGTTCAGCAGGCATACCGTCCCCACCCGCCGCTTTGTGGTTACCCAAGCGTGACAGGGCGGACTGCACCTCCTGATGGTCGAACACATCGTCAAGGTGTCCCCCGTGCGGAGTGGGAGTCGTGCGTTCCGCCGCAATGCACTCACGAGCGGCGACACGCAGGGTCGCTTCCTCCGGCGACGCCGCCTCCCGTGCGCTGGCAACAGTCGCCGTGTACGCGCGCAAGGCTTCTGCTTTCTCCGCAGCGTTGATGCAGAGTGCGTCTGTGTCAGGGTGCCTGATTGTGGGGAGGGGGGGGCGTGCAGCGGTGTGCGCGAGCTTGTCCAAAGCCCGGTGCATTCGGTAAGAGCCAGGTTCAGTGCTGCAGAGGCGTGCGCACTGTCGTCCGCGTTTGTGCACGTGGGAACGGCGTGCCTGCACCAAAGCCGAATGGTATGCGGCGCTCAAGCGCGCTAGGCGCTGCCGCTGGGGAGCATTAGCGGGCATATCGCTAGTCAGCGCGCGTAGCGCGCTACCGCGTTCACTGCGTAGGCGCCTGAGTTCGGGTGTAAACCAGGGCTTGGAGATGCCAGGAACCACCGTGCGATGCCCGATAGTGGACCGCGCCGCAGCCAGGAGCGCCTCCGATACCGCAGCGGCAATCCTGTCCACGCCCGCCTGGTCGCCGCGCTGCAGCGTCGGTGCAACGCTCGACCAAACGTCATCGTACTTGGACTGCATGCACTCGCGGTAGCGTTTCCGGACAGTCATGTCATTCAGCAGGAGTTCAAGGCGCCATTTAGCAACAGCGGTGTCGCGCGATGCGGGCTTACACCGCCGCAGGGACGTGTGCAGTATCACAGGGCAGTGATCAGACTGAATTGGGGCAAGGGCTTCGTGGTGTGCAGCATGGTCCAACGCGTAACAGGTGGGGGGGCTACTGGTGGCAGGGGCGGCAGGATCGCGAACTTGCAGGATGTGGTCAACGACCGATGTGCCCGCACCGCTACCGTCCGCCAGCCTGCCATGTCCCACGCATGTCGGGGTAGTGGACGTGGTGCCAGACAAGAATTGCAGGTCAGCTGCAACACACAGGCGAAGGAGCGACTTGCCATGTTGATCCAGCGTCGGTTCGCCATGTGGAGGTGCCACAGCACTGAGAGGCATGGGCATGCCTGCGGCGCCCCGAAAGCCGACCCGGGCGTTGAAGTCGCCCGCAATGATCACCGTACCGCGCTTGCAGCGAAAGTACTGAATGTCGCTGTGGAGGTCTTGTAAGGCCGACTCATATGCACGTTCAGCTGCGACCGATCCTCGTGCACACGGCATGTACACGGAGGCCAAGTACATGTCGTTGTCAACACTGGTCCCGTACAGCCGAGCCCACACTGCAGCGTGCTTCAGTGGCGCCGCGCGGGTTACTCCCGGGCGCGGGCCGATGTAGGACACAAACGGGGCCGCGTCTGCGCGGATGAGAAAACCCGTGCCACCGGTGCGGATGTGGTCCTGCATGCAGGCAGGGGTGCCCTCATAGGTACGGCCAAACGTGGCGGGGACGTCGTCCGGCGCCGAGATTTTCGTTTCCTGTACTGCCATAACCCCAACATTATGCCGCTGCATAAGGTCCGCGAGCATGCCGATGCGGCCCGCAGTATATCTAGCAACCACCATGCACTAATGGTGTACAAGCAGAACCTGGTTGACAGTCCGCACACAAACGACAGCATTGTTGATCCACTGGATCTCTGGATCTCTGGCAGTGCCGGCGGCCATTTGATTGTGGTGTTACACGGATCTCGAGATCAACGCAAGAGCCCGGCAACGAGGGCAACAGCAGGCAAGCACACCTGACTTTGGTGTATGCGGCTCAGGCCGAACGATGTAAGCCTAAGGCAGCAGCCCCACTGCACTTCAGGGCTTTGGGCATCTGGCCTTTCGGCGTCGTGCGTGCACGCGGCTGACCTGCACATGAGCAAGCTGCCGGGCTTGGCTATAGGGGGCAGTGTCCTGCGTTGATCAACATGATCTCCGTGTAACACACGAGCAAGCACAATTTTGTCTTCAAATTGTTCCGCACTCCTCGGCGTTGCTGGCCCAGCAGTGCTGGGCCCTGGATCGATCACAGTGTACCACATGCCAGTGTACCACATGTCAGTGAGCTTCAAGCACAATCGTTGCGGTGCCTGAGAGGTCCTGAAGTGCGGCCACAGCTGTCTAGAGAGGTATCCTGTGAATCGTGTTTAACATAGCTATCGCATTATCGCAAAATGCGATAGCTTTTTCCGGGACAAAACGAATATTCTATCGTTTTCTGGTTTTCTTGCGAAGCTGTATCGAGGTTGAGCTACAGATTTTTGGACGACGTCGACATGGGTACCAGAATCAGGAATCAGCGATAATTTCACGCAACGGGTGAATACCTGTATCGGAACTACATGATAAATGGGAGAGCACATCTGTATTGTATCGTGCGGCTGCAATTTCGCCAAAAGGAGAGAGCGGCCTGATCGCGAGCTCGCGCGCGAATTCTTAAGTGCGCCCCGCGAGTGAACTGAGCGTCGCGAGCGCAGCGAGTGGACTTTCAATACCTAATCAGTGTTCTTTTCTGTGTCGCTGGACCGCTGGTTCG
>JALKAD010000213.1:0-13123 GCA_024500015.1 Ulva compressa | reverse complement strand
AAAGTCTACCAACTTTGTTACAATCATGATCACCATACCCAGAACATTTATCACAACGTATGCGCACTCCATCGCACGCAGTCCGGACACTTAAGCTTAGGCTCAGGCTTTGTTGACCTTGCGCGCGGCTGACCCGCTCCCTACGGCCACTAAAGCTCAAGCACTGCAGCTGGCATGCCTCGAACTCTTCGCTCGGCGCTGCTGTATGTAACTATAGCGGCGCCCGACCTCAACCTGCGCGCAAAAGAGGTGCCGGCCGGTGGCACCATGCACACTGCGTCTCACGCAGCCTGTCTGAAGGCAAGTGTACTGCTGGTCGTCAGTGAGAAGGCATCCATCAGCCATGCAGATGTCAGTGCTGCGGTGTGCTCATGCATGGCCGCCGGTAACATGAGGAGGCTGAGGCTCTGTGTTCAACCACCTCGTGGAGTGTAACGCTGTAACTGTTCTCTACATGAGGAGATAGTTGCAGTACCTGGCGAAGCCCATGCTGCAAATCTTTGTGTTATGTATCTACACATGACAAACTTGCGTGTTGCCTGGTCTGTTGCCTCGGCGCTGCTGGGTCCTAGATCTATCACTGTGTAACACATACTAAAGCATAACCATTCCGGATCCAGATGTGCACATCTACCTGCTCTGTCGAGGTCAGCAGGGAATCATTCGCAAGCACCACGTTCATGTTCGCCCCTGCCTTGCTTGCTCATGACAACATGCCACTGCAAGCCGTCTGTTTACAAAATCAAAATGAGGATCCACGTATTACTCGACAAATCACGGAAGGATGAACACAATGCTTGCCAAGATGCGCCGCGCTACGCACAGTATGGATGCACATCATGCGCCCCTGCTCACTGAGCTGTTGCGGCCGATTCTCATTTGAACCTGGCCTGATTCCCGATGTTGGCATGCCTTTCCGTCATGATGCGTCACTGGCACCACTGGAGCATGTGCTCAGCAGTCTGGCACTAGTCCACATTCTGTTGTGATAGTCTGCCAGGCAGTGCCAGGCAGTGCCCCATCCTGGTGTCCACCAGCTGTAAGCTTGCCAGGCTGCACAAACTGAAGAGCGTTGTTTGTGTGTGTCTGCGTGTTGCCTGGTCTGTTGCCTCGGCGCTGCTGGGTCCTAGATTTATCACCGTGTAACACAAACTGAAGAGTCACTGCGTGCCAAGCCTGTTATTACAGCTCCAAGTTGCTATTACAGCTTGTTACTACAGCACACTGTGCAGGTGCCACTAGCCGCGACACACGCGCTGCTCTGATTCAGATTCCGCATTCAAGCTTGTGCAGAAGTATAATTGTTCGGCCGGCTTCCACATCTCCTGAGGGCGTATATACATGGCCATGGAGTCATTGGTGGATTCTGTGCCGGCCTCAACTGCAGGATTAGATGTGCCAATGCCGTGTCACAAGTGCTGCGTGACCATGGTCAACAGTCGCCAAAACACATTCACCTGCCAGCACGCACAGCTCGCCAACCGTGTAGCATCGCCGCAGCCGCATCAGCCACTTGCAAGCCACCGAACGGCCGCTGCCGGGAAATCGAGTGTGATAGCCGGGGCGGTGAAGGTTCTCGCCGACCTGGCAGCGGCAGGTGGGGGGCGTGCTGTGTGCTGCGGGATACATATGAAACCTGGCGCGGCTTCAGGTGTGAGATGACCTGGCGCGGCTTCAGCTGAGATAGTGTAATCATGAATACAGTGCATACATCCCAAAGCAATTGCCTGAAGGCTCGCGCAATCAGCTTCAGTGGGTCAGACTAATATGGCATGTCATCCAGCTGCAAGGTCAACAGTGGAAAAGTCGTGAGGTCGTCTGCAGGTGCCGTACGGCAGCAACGTTGCGCGCGTTGCACACGTCAAGAGTATATATATACTAGCACATCAGTGTCGGCAGTACTAATGAGTTACACACTGGCAGCTATGGAAACATTTGCAGCACAGCATCTGCAACAGTAGGCCCCCTTGCAGCGTGAGGCATAGCTGGCCCAAGGACGTACAGAAAGGCTGTGGCATGGAACCATGTGGCTTAAGGCCAATCTCATGGCCGGAATTGGAGCATGCAGCGCTAACGGGCTGCGTCTCAGCCACTCCGGCCTTCGCACACGCTACCGTCTGCTGCGACGAAACTTGGCAAACAGCAGCATTGAAGGGCTTCAATTGTTCACTTCTACACAAACATATCATCCTCCGCTTAGGCAGTTGCCTTGAACGAAGGTTTGGATACACGCTCTGCGCCACCATCATGTGCACATGCACGGCAGCAAAGGCAACGGGCCTTCACCAAGGTGCTGGGATCCACATCGTGTGTCCGGAGATGTCACAGCTCTCACGCTATTGAGTCACGATGACCAGCCCGCAGTTTAGATGAGCTCGTTCGCTTGCTGCACGGCAACACGCTGCATGTCAAAACGCGATGCAACGTGGCGATGCACTTGCATGTGGAAGCAGCCCATGCCAGCCATGAGCGGCCAATATATAGAGGGTGACATGAATCAGAATTCACAGGTGCAGACAGCAGATATCGCCGAAAACCTGCAGCTCGAGGCAGTGGCAAGAAAACGGTGTACAAGGACTGCATGCACGGTCAGTCCCTGGACATGGGTGGCAAATCCAGGTACATGATAACAGCATGCTGTGCATGACTGCAGCGTACTGTGCACTGACGACGTGTGTGTCGGAACTACCGTGGTCAATTGCTACAGCATCATCCCCGCTCGGAAAGAGGTGGTGTGCACGTGAGGTGATCTGGCGATTAGCATGTCCAACGCATCAATTCATCAGACAGTAGGATGTGTCTTCATATGTACATGTGATCATCAGCGTTTGTGTGCTCCCATGCGATCCTGTATGCAGTTTGAAGCAGCTCCAAAGAACTGCAGTGCTGCAGATCTAGAGCGCACCCCCTCGGCGGAGGAGCCGTCAGTGGAGGCAAAGGCGTCGCCCACGGAGAAGTCGGCCTGGTCGCAGTTCTCGATGACCTCAAAGACTGCGCTGGTCTCGGCGAGCACGGCGGTGGCGACGGTGGCGGAGAAGCAGTCGCCCTCCAGCAGCGCCTCAGCAATGGCCTGCACTCATGGTGCGTTAGACCCGGCTATAGCTAGTGGACAAGTAATTTATGAGCAACAGAGACCACATTAGGAACTGGTGAGAGAGCGCTTCCAACATGCAACAAATCGATGACTGCATCAGTACTCAAGGCATCAGGAGCAGCAGTGGCAAAGACGCACCGTGGCAAAGACGGTGGCGTAGGAGACGGCAGTGCACTGCGCGTAGGCCTGGGCGAAGGCGATGGCGTCGCCCTCGACGCACGCTTGGACCTCCGCAGTGGCAAAGGCCTCGGCCACAAGCTCAATGAACGTGGATGCCTGGCCGAAGGAGAAGGACGCCGCCTCCACGAGGCACTCGCACTCCTCCACCGACGAAGCCACGGCAGTAGCGTGTGCCTCGGCCGTTGCCGCAGCCCAAGCCTCGGCGGTCGCGGTCGCGGACGCGCAACCGAAGGCGTTGCCGCTGGACACGCAGAAGGCCTGCGCCTGCGCGAGGGCTGCCGCAATGGCCACGCCCGTGTCGGCAGCAAATTGTGCAGCTCTGGCGATCTTGCCGTCAAAGTCAGGGCGGCAGAACTCGGTGAACACCTCAGCCACGGCCACGGCATGCGCATCAGTCATCTCGGCAAAGGTGGCCGCGTTGGCGCTAGACGTGCAGAATACAACAGACTTGGTGCTGCCAGAGAAGCTGCCATTGCCCTCGTCGCCCTCATTGCCCTCGTCGCCTTCGTTGCCCTCGTTGCCCTCGTCGCCAAAGCCGCCCCCGGAGGGTGGACCACCCGCGTTGCCCTCATCACCCTCGTCACCCTCGTCACCCTCATTGCCCTCATCGCCCTCGTTGCCCTCATCGCCTTCGTCACCATTGCTGATGGGGAAGCGGTCGCGGAGGCCTTCGTTGCCCTCGTTGCCCTCGTCACCTTCGTTGCCGTCAATATCCTTCGGGGGAGGAGGTGCGAGCAAGCTTCGGCGGGTGGCAGAAGTGGCGACGGCGGCCGAGGCGCGCTCAGGGGCCATGGCGGCACCGGCGACCATCAGGCTAACAGCAGCGGCAGCGTAAATCCTGCAGCGCTGTCATGTCATGCACAGTTCAACAAGTTATGACTACATGCACAGTTCAACAAGTTGTAGCTCTCTTCAACGACTCGAGTCATGTTGCCATGGCCTCGGAGGGCTCAACTTGCACATTGCTGTGTGACCGAAAACCAAAAAACCAGCAAACGAGATCTAGAATCACGCTAAACCCAAACGGGCATCGATATCAGCTGCACTGAGCCGCAGGTTGCAAGAAGGGTCGGAAGAAACTGCAGTACATCTGTACTCCTGCCAGGATGAATATAATATAGCGAGGCAGTATGATCAGATCTTGGAGACGTAGCCGGCTACTTGCGGGCGGTCCCAATAGAGCTTTCGAGAAAACACTGAGCTATGTCTGTTTTCAGTGATACGTCGTAGCACACAGCACACAGCAGGCTTGACATGCATGAACTTGCAAAGCATCGATGATCAGATCAGATGCTGCGTGTCCAGAGATGTCAGATTCGCACATTTTGGGTGAGTTGGTGTTTGTGGGAAAGAAGAGTTCGGATTGGAGTGTCAGATTGGACTAGAACCGTTGACGTTGCGGAGCAGTGGTTGGCACTGAGCTGTGATGACCTGACCAGCCAAGCACTCTGCTTATATGGGTCTCAGGTCTCCGGTACTAGTGTGGCAACATGGCCTGCCAGTGCTCACTTTGCTCAGCTGCAAGCCGGGATCCAGATGCTCTCTTCTGTGTCAGCTGCGCTTGGAAACCCAGCCAAGGCGCGTTTCCTCCTCCCAGCCATTGTTGAGCTCGATCAGGTGCCCAGCGTGAGTGTTGTTATTTTCGCACTGCGTTCAGACTAGCTAGCGCTCGGCGATCCCGGTTACTCAAGCTCGTGAACTCGTTCTCATGCTAGTCGCAGGCGCGGCGTTTGCAAGATGGCACTTGTACGCCAGCTATGGCCACTGCCGTGCACAGCACGCGCGCGCGTCAAGTGAGCAGCGCGGCACTCGCTTGCTGGCGTGCATGCGCATGCTCAAGTCGCCGAGCGCATGCTGAGTTGTAGATCTGGGATTACTTGCATAGTTGACTTCCAGGTGTCACGTCTAATTTGCTCCCACCCCGTGCCATGGTCACGATCGTATCACAGCATTGTCATGTACCGGTATACACCGCCTCGCGCCCCGCGATTAGGCACCGCCCCGCGATGCATACACCGCCCCGCGATTAGGCACTCTGTGATCAGCAGCACTGCAGCTAGTACGTACTAGTACGGGTACACGCGGATCCACATGCGCATCGCCGGCGAGCTTGATATTATGGTCGATGCGCAGAGCTCAGAGGACGACGCTAGCTAGCTATAGGACACTTGCAGGATCTTACGCTTCAGGAAGAGGTCCAACGTATGCGCATGCTGTTTACGGTGACGGCGTGCGCCGCGTGCCTGTGCGCGGTCACGACTCCTACAGACCTGTAGTCGTACGTACGTGTGCGCGAATCTGCGCATCCAAGTTTGCCATTGGACGAGATATGAATTTAAATTGTGCGTGCGCTGGTGGACGCGGTCCAATGCGTGTCGCGACAATCGCATTCCTTCGCTGGTGTCCTCGCATTCCCACCCAAACTAGTCCCGGAAACTGAGTGCGGCCGCGGGTGGTGACGAATACTCAGCACACTCCTTCTTGGGAATTCGCTTCGAAGCGGCTAGAGCGCAATAGAGAACTTGCTCGAGACACGTCAACGCAGGATATCGACCGATGTGCTGACACCACATGGTGCTTGCGGTGGGCTGTCTGTCTGTTTGCGCATTACCTGGTCTGTTGCCTCGGCGCTGCTGGGTCCTAGATCTATCACTCAGGCTGTTTAACACCACATGGTAGGCATGGGGCTATATGGCAGACTTTGCCCACGTTCATTCAATTGAAGTATTGGCGCTTCAATCTCACTACTTGTAGTAGTCGTTGAGGAAGAGATGTCTAGATCATGATATCATATGGCTTCGCTGGGCATCAGCGCTGGCATGATGCCCTGACCTGAGTGCATGTGCACTGTGGGCATTGTACATCATGGATAGTGTTACACTAGTACTGTGTTACACTGTGATAGATCTAGGACCCATCATGGCCCCGTGATGGGCGGTGCTATCGTGTACACGTGCCATCGCTTTACAAAACGCTAGAGCTCGATCGAGGCAGCTATGTGGACTGTTGCAGGCCATGGCCAATTGCGATTGCAACTTGTCATTGATTCTGCTCCCTGCCCAGATGTCAGTACACATGTGGTCATGGTATCACGATCGCGATGGCCAGGATGTGTACACGTGTTGCCTCTTCTTCCGCCCCTCAGGCTATACGCAGGAGTGCCGTGGCCGATGGCCGTTTGGGTTTGGCGTGATGCCTGATTGGGTTTTTCTCCTTTCGTTTTTTTCTTCTCGTAGGCCCTTTTCCCCCCCTTCTTTCATGCAACATGCCTATGCATTATATGATGGCTGTTCACAGCTGAATCTGTGCTGAGACTAGCGCTGTGTTTTATCCGGAGAGAGGAGCTCCGAGTACCAACCACGCGTACGTGGACGGACGTTTTTCACTGAAGGAGATCAAGGAACTAGCAGTGCTGAGGGCAGCAGGCCTCCAGTGCTGAACAAGAATCACAAGCATCATCATGATGCATGCGGCCATGGCCCTACCTATACAGCATGATGCCGCACTCGCAAAAACAATTCCCACAGAATATATGCGATAGTGACTACCACTGGCATCGCACACACCCAGTATCCTGACACCCAGTATCCTGACCAAACGCAGTACGTACTGCGTAGCTATTGTTGTATGTCAGGATGGTCACTCGAGATCACAATAATATCACCAGCAACTTGAAGCAATTGCCAGCAAGCTCATGAACAATTGATCAATATTAATGCATGTGGGATTGCTCAGAGCAATACTATAGTACACATGGCCATTGCAAGTGCAGCAAGTATGTTGTGTTCCCCATGGCCATTGCAATTGTAGCAAGTCTGTACTACCACCAAGCGTGTACATGTACAACTAGTTAGTTAAGTACTTGCATTATTCATCTGCAGCCCACAGCTGCATATGCAGCTATGTGATCATGAAGGGCGTGGCAAGCTTGCAAGCTTTCATGTAGAACACTAATTCGTGCGTGCAGTACCCCACCGCTACCTATACGCGGTAGACATGCTTGACACTCATTCAATTTCGAGGTTCGTGGGCAAGCACGGACCTACGCATACGTCGCCTACATGTATGCGCATGCGCGAGTGCCTGGTGCACCATATAGTGCTGCACAACTTGAATCCAATGCATGCTGATGCCAATCGCCTGAATTTCTTTCCGCTGAACCTGGTGATCGCTTCCCGGCGTGTGGGATCCGGCGTGATTTTTGTGACATGTTCTGTGCACATGCGCCTGCGAAGCCACGGTGGCCGTCACAATTGACCTGGCCGGTTAGCGCATGAGAGCTGCCCTGACAGCCGCGAGGCGTCCAATCATCGATATCACCTCAGAGGCTCCATTAGGACTATACACATGGATCGCTATCATCGTGTTCGAGCATTCGGCCAATGTACTGCTGCATGCCTACTAGTAGAGTGCGTGTGGTTGAGTACAACGGGACGTCCCACATGCGTCGACGCGCGAGTGTGCGTCGGGGAGATGTGGCCAGGTCACTTGGCGCTCGCACACGTATCCGATAAAATTCAATGGTGAATGGAACAGCGGTGACGCCAGCCACGCGACATACAGAGGTTCAGGCGCGCCTGCGAATCGCTCGGCATGGCATCCATTGAGTCATGGCATGGCACCGCTCGCCACATGCGCAACCGCGAGCAGGCCTTCAGCTGGCGACGAGCATATAAGCAAAGCCGATCGTGCTATGCAGTCATCTTCCGTTCTCTCTATCTTTCACCTTGCATGCAAGCCTGGAACTCACCTAATCAGGCCTCACCACAGCGGTCGAACGCCACTGGGCACCGCTCTAGAGCTGCCATCTGCTGTAGCCAACGCTTGCCTCCGTGTGCAACTTCAAGCATCCAACTTGAAGACATCTCCTCAAGACTTCATTCCCACAACCCTCCTGAACTCAACATGTGCGTTTTTTTGGCAGATCTATCACAACTGGTTCTCCTGCCATATGCATGGAGATCTGCACAGCCGCAGTTTGCAATCAATTGATTGTTTGCTTGTTGGCCTGTTGCCCACTCTGTTGCCTCGGCGCTGCTGAGTCCTATATATATCTATCACAGTCCTATATCTGTCACAGCGGTAACACAGCTGCAGTACATGTGCATGTGCTGTACATGTGTGACAGTGAGCACCACTGTGTGCGATGCTCTTATTCAGGCAGCATCTGCCTGAGGCTGTGGAAGCTGCTGCATGCACAGTGGTCTGTGTGTGTGGCTGCCAGCCTATGTATACAGTGCAAGGGTGGCCCCCTCAGCATGCTGCAGCACCCATGGTGTGGCCATGGGTACCCACACTGCTGCTGACTTCAAGTTGGTCATGTATATGGCCATTGCATTGATGCTGAGAGGACAGCAGCAACCCATATGCATCGCTGCCTGAATTCAGTTGCTGCTGAATTCAGTTTCTGCTGCGCTGAGCTGCTACTGTGATTCGAATGATCAATTCAGGTTGACTGTGGTTCAGCTCCACACTGCTACCACAGTGAGAGTTCCACTGCTGCCATGGACTTGACACCACAACAAAGCATCAGTGTATCAAGAGCTGCTGCCCTCGATGTCGCAGTTGTGCCTGTTGTGCCTGTTGTCCGTGCTCGAGAAGTTCTGCCCCTGCTAGCAGGGGTGCTGTACACGTGGCGTGACGATTTGATCACAATTGTGTCGTGGATTTTGTGGATTTTGTGGATTTTGTCGGTTTCGCACACAATTCCCCTGCAGGATGTGCACACCGTTTCGCTGCCCAATCAGATGTTTGGTCGACACCGAGATCTTCTTGTCCTTGAAACGTCCCCTCTTCTCTCCGCCCACATCAGGTTTTCCGCCCAGTCAGCTGTGGTGCCCAGTCAGCTGTGGTGTCGTTGTTGGATCATGAGCCCACACAAGGGCTTCTCCCCTCAGGCCATGTACTTCTTCATATGCCTTGACCCTTGACTATGACTCATGGTCTACGAGCATGCGCACATGGAAATAGTTATGAAACACAGTGTATCGCCACGAGCGCGTGAGTGGCCCTGCATCAGACAGATTCTTTTTCTGAAGCCTATGTAGAAGCCTATGTAGAGAGACTTTGCATGACTGTACAGCTGCTTGCAGCAGCTGAGGGCGGGTGGTCATTTGATCTATGTATCCCTGTCGACCTACATGGCGACCAGCACACACCACGGCAGCCAGATCTAGGCTGGCATCACATGTGCAAATCGACACTGTACCACGCACGCATGCAGGATCTACGCTGCCGCTGCTGCTGGCCTGATGGTCGCCAGTGCCGCCATGGCCCCCGGGCGCGCCTCCGCAGCTGCTTTGGGGTCACTGGAACACCGTGGCTCCGGCACAGCTGGCCGCGGGCTGCTGCAGACGGTGAGGGTTTCCAGCTCTTCTTCCACCAGCACGTCGTCCAACGGCCGCCGCACAAGCAGCAGCTTTGGCGATGAGGGCAACGAGGGCAACGAGGGCGACGAAGGGAACGAAGGCGACGAGGGGAACGAGGGCAACGAGGGCGACGAAGGGAACGAGGGCAACGAGGGCAACGAGGGGGGAAGCAGTCCTAGCCGGAGCACCTCTCTTGGCGTAACAGCATTTGGCATCGACGGAAACGAGGGCGATGAGGGCAACGAAGGCAACGAGGGTAATGAGGGCAATGAGGGGAATGAGGGCAGCAGCAACGGCGGAGGCCGAGGCTCATCCGTTTCCAGCGTGTCGTGCACCGCCACGGCATCTTCTAGCACCTTCTCCTCCATGACGAGCGCGCACGTCGAGACCATCTCCGAGGTGTTCACCGAGTTCTGCCGCCCCGACTTTGACGGCAACATCGCGCGCGCCGCTCAGTTCGCCGCCGCCTCCGGCGAGGCGATCGCGGAGGCCCTCGCGTCGGCACAAGGCTCGTGCGTGTCGAGCGGCAATGCGTTTGGCTGCGCCAGCGCGACCGCAACGGCGACCGCGTGGGCCTCCGCGACGGCAGAGGCCCACGCGACCGCCACCGCGTCGTCGCTCGAGCAGTGCGACTGCGTCGCAAACGCAGCCGCCTTTGCCTTTGCCTCCGCGACAACCTTCCTAGAGCTCACGGCGGAGGCGTTTGCAGTGGCGGAGGTCAGCGCGTGTGTCCAGGGCGACGCCTCGGCCTCTGCATCGGCCTACGCCAAGTGCTCCGCCACATCATATGCCACTGTCTTTGCCACTGTGCGCCACTGCCCCTCTCTGGCTGGTCTGCAAGTCCTCATGTGTGCTCACATCCGCTACAGCTAGCGGCAGCTACTGCGGCGCGCAGCAACATGCAAGATTCCAGTCGTTGCGTCAACATGCATCCAATGCCCATCCATCGCACGCACCTGTGCGCTCACGCGATTCAACAAGGTGTACACACGTGGACCGCAGCCGAAGCATCACCATGCATCAACGCCACGGACACAGCTGGTACACATCACTGGCACTGTGGCACAGCCTCATAGCTGTGATTCCAACACCTGCACTCAGGTCCCCCTGATGAGCACCATGCGTTTGTACCATGCGTTTGTACCAACCCTCGTTTGTTTTTTTCAAACCAAAGGCCCATACACGCTGCATGACACGGCACACACATGCCAGCACAGGCCCAGGCGGCCCACCGCCATCACATGGCGTGCTCGGGTGTCACCCGGGTGTTGACCGCCGACGGCATGCATGCAGGCGATCGCTGAGGCGCTGCTGGAGGGCGACTGCTTCTCCGCCAACGTCGCCACCGCCGTGCTTGCCGAGACGAGCGCCATCTTCGAGGTCGTGCAGGAGTGCGACCGGGCGGACTTCTCCGTGGGCGACGCCTTTGGCTCCACTGACGGCTCCTCCGCCGAAGCTGTACGCCCGCGTTCTAACCCATGAATCTGATCAGAGGTTGTGCTCATCCAAACGCAGCTGTGTGCTGCCTTGTGTGTCCACGTGCATCGAAGTTGGGTGTCGCTCGGGCACGTGCACAGTCCTTGACCAGGGCGGCCGTGTGCACCGGTTTACTTGCTTCCTGCCCTATGCGCTGCTGGAGCCTGAACCTATGTCAGTATATACACACCGGTGTCCTAGTGAGGTGTTTCACTGCCTCGCACAGCTGCCAGTACCAGTGATATTGTGTCGCGTGTACATGTGTCTAGATACCTCGATCGATCTGCCATCGTGCCACGTGGTGCACCAAGGCTGAAAGCTGAGACGCGCCGAGCCGTGGCAGCGTATGCATGTTCATGGAATGTTGTCGACAGTTTTCGCTTGACAAATTGCGCCCAAGCTGGTGCTGAGAGCTGCTGCGGGTCCCTGGCTCGTGGTGTGGTGTCGGCAGGAGCGTGAGCTATGCTCTGCTTTTGCTATGCACTCTTCCGGACACTGTGCGGGGCGTTCACACGTGCATGAGTATGGTGCGGCTGTGTGCAGCAGGCAATTGAGATCTAAGGGAACACAGAGCAACAGCACCAGCGCTCGCTCCTGGACTCGGAGATCCAAACAGCGAGGTGCACCCGTGGCTACGCAGCATGCTGCCACAAATAATTGCGGATGGTATGTATTTGGCACCGCAGAAGAAGACGGCCCGATGATGTAACAGTGTGGGAGGACCGATGGCGTCCTAGATGTCTTCAACCATGCGGCGTGCACATGGCCGGCTCGCGCTTGGCGCAACGACCGGCTAACAGATCGCTTTGAGCTACCTATGTTCTGCGGCGATGCCACGCTGCGGTCGGTGTCTCTACGATTGAGCGATTTAGGCACGCGTCTCAGGCGCGGTTTAGACGGGCGTATCAGGCGATGTTTGCTTTCAACTTTACTCTACAATGATGGCAGCGGCGTTCCGCACATTGCAAGTGATGTGCATTTGATGCTTTTCAACCAATGATGTCTTGACAGAAGGGGTCATGTGCTGCCATGGATGCGACAGCTGTGTCGTGCACGCATGAGCGTGCTGCGTGCTGTGCAGAGTGGTTCAGGGTGTGCCTGGCATGCTCCCTGTGGCAAGTGGTGTGGTGTAGAGAAGATGCAATGTAACTTGCATCATACATGTGTTACGCTGTGATAGATCAAGGCCCCAATGTAACTTGCATAATACATGTGTGCTGGCAAGATGCAGTACACATAATGATTTAAACGATGCAAGGTTGTCACGCCAGCGAGCTGCGCATGCAGGATGCAACCTGACAGTACATCTATCGACTATGCGCGCCGGGGCATGCTGAAATGTGGGACGCGTCACTGACAATGTGGTTGGTGCCGTCCAATTGGCAAAAACTCTGCCGTTCAAACAATATTCGCAAACCACTCTGCGGCATCATCATGATGCTGACGCATGTATTACCTAGGTGATCGGCTGCGGCTGCAACAATCCTCGTAGCGCAGGTGCATCAGCAGCTGACGCTGGTGGAAACGACATAGCCGTGTGATCCGTGCATGGATCACGTCGTGACAAGCTTGCCTAGCAGTCCCTGAACGCGTGCATGTGTCAACACTGTGATCAAGGCCCCAGCAGCGCTGAGGGAAGAAAGCACGGAGCAGCACGTGCATGTTCATGTCGTTCATAGGAAAACAGTGGTACTGAATTTTCAATAAAGGTTATGTGGAATGCGGGCATGCACGGGACAACTTGTCGCAGCATGCGCAGCGGGATGGAACAGTGGTCACTGGCAGTGTATGATGCCTGTAGCTATTTCACCGAATCTCACCGAGTCACTGGCCACCCAATCTGCAAATCGGTGGCAAGAACGGTGCGGGAGTACTACTAGTAGCCGGTGACCATGAGGCGGCTGGTGCAGCGGCTGATAGGCCTGCCACGCATATAATAATATTTACTCTGGCTCAAGTGCTCTAGGCCTGCAACATCTATAGTATGATACATCCACCTCGTGGC
>JALKAD010002113.1:0-17679 GCA_024500015.1 Ulva compressa | reverse complement strand
CCGTATTCTCCCAGACAGTATCTCGACGAACATGCGCATGGCTCGGGAGTGCGGCTGCCACTGTCGAGAGATGTTCCCAATCCAGCTACCGCGTACAGTCAGAGCTTAGTTCACCTCACGAACTTTCCAGCATGCAAACCGAGCCAACCACATGTGCTGTGACAGCCGCACCAAGTCGCTGTTACCGTGCATGCAGGTGGCTGAAGAGCATCCTTAGGCTGCCGGGTGCATGCGCATGCATGTGCCATGGGCACATGCATTGGCAGACGGCTCATGTGAGACATGTTGAGCGGAGCGACCACGCATGGGCACAGCTGTGCTGCCAGTGCATGAAGAGGGAACGCGTGCTGGTGACGCTGAGAGGCGTTACACACTGTGCTGTATGCATGACTTGGATTGATTGATGCCTCAGCCTGGGCAGGCTGGCAGGCTTGCATGGAGGCTTCAGAGGCTGAGCGAGAGTTCAGTTGTTCAGCGAATTCGAAGACCTTCGAATTCACCGTCCTAGAGAGTGTACATATAGGCCATCTATGATTCACTGGTAGCGTGCATTGCAATATGTTGGACCTGGGGTGGACGTGCATGCGGCAGGCCTCTTCTGTAGATCAGGCCAGTGTGCTCTTATTGTCGTTATACCATGCTATACTTAGCAGGCTCGTCGTTATGTAGCAGTGACCTGGTCTGGTGCCAGCAGGTGGTGATGCCTTCATGCTCGTGTCAGTCAAGGTCAGGCACCTGTGCAGTGTTCGGATGTGGCCAGTGGGGGCTCCGATCGAGAGTCGTGGCAAAGATCGGCTACACTGTGATGCACAGAGTGAGACCTGCGTCATGGACTGCAGTCCATAGCCGCAAAAACAAAAACATGTTACACGACAAGAGCCAGCGGCACCTGCCTGTGCTGTGCTTGCCTGTGCGTGCTTAATTGCCTTGCTGTGCTCGCAGCTCGACTTGGGTAAGACAGCAGACCAGAAGTCGGGGCACGAGCAGACTCTGACCCAGGAATGACCGATAGGGACCCAGAAATGACCGACAGGGCATTTCAGTTGTCCACTGTGCATCGAGAGAATGCCCATGTTGGCACCAAGCGTCCTGAGCGGCGCATTGGCTTTTCTGGGAGTAGGGCCCCTGTTGCCGCCCAGGAGTGGCTCAGCCACATCACGCATGCATGCGGCATGCCACGGCTGCGACAGAACAAGCCTGTACGATGTGGCCTCCATGGCCCGCATGCATGCAGATGCTGGCGTGTCCTGCACACGAAAACTCCCAGCATGCTGCTGCAGCACAACACACATACCACAGCGCTTTACATGTGCTGTGCTTCCCAGCATGCCTCAGCAGGCGTGGGCTGGCGCAGAGGCTTCCAGACAATTGGGCGGTTGCATGTCTAACAGCCAGACTGCTTCATACTGAGCTCACATGGATCCGAAGTTCCGCTAGCTGCACAGGCCATCATGGCGTCCTTTGCATGGGGCTGCGGTGGAGTACTGCAGGCTGCCGTGTATCTGAACACAAAGGGCAGGAATTTAAGGCCTTGTCGAGCACGCTACCCACAGTGAGCACAATCCGGTCAGCACAGGCTCCTGGGCCCTGGTTCGCCGGAGCTGTCAATGGCCAATTCGGCTACGGCAAGTAATTCAATTTACATTTACAGTTCTCACAGCTGTGTGACCTGAGATACAGCCAGGGGTTACATTAGCAGGCAAGCACATGTGCACCGCGCCATGCAGCTTGTCATTCGGAACCGTCATACGCTCGCCACAGGCTCGGCTTGTCATTTGGCACCGCCACAGGCTCGTCACGTCACGGGCTCGAAATGCACTGCAGAGCTTCCAGGTGCACAGCCAGCATAGGTGGATGCCTTTACTGGCTCGCTGTTGAACTGAAATTTCGGACACCAGTGAAACTGGATCAGTGATACAATCTCGGATACCTTACTACATTCCTACCTCAGTGATACATAGTTGCTTGGCTGTATGTTGAGGCTCTGCTCCCCGCATACTTCCCGCATACTCAGAGCACTGAGAGGCGCTTCAGTCTCGGAAACTGAATTACTGAAATGGTGGTTCCCGCTCATGATCAGCTGGCTTGCGTCACCGTGAAGTTGACTGAGATTGCAGGCACCGCAGGATGATCTCACCGCGAAGCAGAATCTGATCATCCTGCACAGAGTAATTCAGTATTTGAGAGATCAGATAATCTTCCTTCTATGGTGAACAGTCTGGACGGAGGGTGGTTCGGATCAGGCAGACAGACCTTAACATCGAGCTGGCTGGTAGGTAGCGGCAGAGCAGCTGCGGCAGTCATGTCTTCTGACATTTGCACGTCCGTGTCAGCTATAACAGTATTGTCTAGCGTGGAGTGTGGAGCAGTCCTTGCGCCCACATCAGGATGGGGCTCCGAGACCATGTCCGAGGCACATGGTCGCAGGTCGCCTTCAGTCTTTGCACAGACGCGACGGGTATCACCTTCCATGGAGCATCGTCGACGTAGTTTAAGAGACTGCCTCAGATCTCCAACCGTGTTTCCCCACCCTTTTCCTGATCCGGCGGCATCGAGGTCGCTGCCGTTCTTGTCTGAGCCAGCAGCGTTGGTGAGAGACGGATCATTCCCTTCCACTGCCAGATCAGCCTCCGATTTAGCATCTGATGAGTCAAGTCGGTCGAATTGCTTCATATACTCCCGCACGTCCCGAGTGAGCTTGGTCATGAAGGACCCGTTGACTTCGACGAGATCATACATGGCCATATGAAACGGTATGTCAGGCATTTCTCCGAGTGTTAGCGAAGGAAAAAAACCGCAGTTTTTGCGGAGCGATTAACAGGCTCCCAATTGCAAGTTCAAATACTGCCAGTGTCTGGAGACGAAGCAGCGACGAAGGAGTGCGCACAACAGAACTTGCAGAGTCAAACAGACTACGCATATGCAGCCCCCGTATCAGTGCTGTATAGGCTTATGCAACTCTAGCGAAGTTTTGTACGTCGTTCGAGCTGCGCTTGCGTGCTGTCAGCTTGACATCATGCGCAGCTCGCACAACAGAATCCGGAGCTGCACGCGTCCCGGGGCCGGCTACACGTCAGACAGGGCTTTGGTCACTTGCTTGCACGGGTTTGGTCGCCTGCAGGGGTTTGGTTTTTGCAGGGGTTTGGTTGCTTGCGTGCTTGCTGTTGCCCTCGCTGCCAGGCTCTTGCGTTGATCTCCGTGTACCACGTCAGAAAAGAGAGGTCGGATTTCCCATGTAAACCCTTGTCATCTCCAGTATCGTTCGCACATGACTACTAGTAGCGCAGTTCCAGGAGTGACAGGCGCCTGTTCATGCACGTAGTGCCTCGAACTTACAGGCAGCACCGTTTACAAGCTTGGTCCACCAGTACTCCTCTTGTACGCAGTACTCCTGTTGTACATGGAGAGCGATGCAGGAGCCCGGCAGCAAGGGCAACAACAAGCAAGCAAGCAAGCAACCGAATCCCGGCGAATGTGTCAAAACTATTTACCAATTAATTACTCCATCAATTACAATTCACTGCCGCAACTGCACACCAACACCATCCAGCAATTACAATGCACTGCCACAACTGCACACCAACACCATCGCACGCCGTAGCGTAGACAGCGTGGACTGGCACCGTGTCCTCCTCCCTCTTCCCCCTATGCCCCTTCCCCTCAGTCCCTCCCTGGACATGGCTCGTACCAATGCGACCGCGCTAGAGGATGCGGCTGCGGCCCCAGAGACAGTTGGCCTGTGGCCGCGGCAGTGGCTGTGGTGCGGCAGTGGCTGCGGCGCCCGGCTGCGCGCCGGTCCTGACTTGCGGTCGGATCGGCGCCTGGCGGGAGCGGTGCCTGCGGCCTGTGTTTGGCGTGTGCGTGGACTGCGCGATGCTGCGCGGTACTGCGTTCGCTTCCCGCGTTGCTTGCGTGTGTGGTTACAGAGTGCCGTTGTGCGCTAGTCATGCCACTTGCCCATCCGACGCACTACCTCACAACTCAGCAACCGGGCGGACTCTGCCCGCCACGGCTGCCTTTCCAGACACACCAATCATGATTTGCAAACCCATCCTGAACAACAGCGCGTTGCCTCTACCCAAACCTACACTCTGTTCTCTTTTCACATTGGTGATGTACTGCGCCCGATCCTGTATACCACACTCGACAGCAATATCAGCCAGATACTTCAGATGCGACATTGCACACCCTTGCTCAACCTGCCGATTGTCTCATGCGACAACGCAACAAAGTCGTACGCATGCGGATTATAGCGACGATAAGCAGCCGCCTTGTGCCTATCGCGCACCGCCGCCGCAGCGCCACCCCCACGTGCACGGGCGGCCGCTCTGCGATACGTCTGCGCCACAGGGTCAATCACACACACATCCGCAATGCGGAGCTCACCGCTGGGCGAAACTTACAGAATTTCCCCGGATTTTGTCCACCTCCGACACCACATTCGAGGCCGGCTCGGCATCATCCAGCTCCTCTGCCTGTGCATCTTCCTCACGTTGCGGCTCACCCTGCCCGTCCTGGCCCGAATCCCTGTGTGCGCATGCATGTCCAGCACCCTCTGTTGCATCGTTGCCCCTATCTGTGTCCCTACCCGCAGCGTCTGGCCCCGCAGCAGCTGCAGCCGCTTCACCCATCCCGCTCACGTCGTCGGCCCTGCCTGGATCCCGCCTCCCGCCTCCCGCCATTCGCCCCATCCCCACGCCGAGCAAGGCTGCTCTGCGCGTGTGTATCATTCCCGGCGAGTTCTCGCGCATGCTGCGTGTGTGTGATTACAGTCTGGCATTGCTCGTGTGGAGAGTGGCCTTGGTGCTTGAGATAGTCTGTCTGTCTGTTTGCATGTTGACTGGTCTGTTCCCTCGGCGCTGCTGGGTCCTAGATCTATCACTGTGAAACACAATCGCTCGTGGCGGTTTCGGGCCCAGTCCGACATGTCAGTGTCCCCCATCTGCTCGCAAAACTTACATGGCACTATAGTTACAAGGAAGACATTGCTAGCCTCTGTTGTGGGTTTCGCGGCTATGAAGCCGCTCTGTCAAAGAGCACCCGCAGCTGCAGCTGCGATCTGCACTGCATACAAGGGCGGGGTTGGGTGCGGCCGTGGTGTGCTAGTGGGTGGTTCTGCACAGTATGGCTGGGTGCAGTGCATGGTGGTGGTGTGCGTTGGTTGGTGTGTTACACTGTGATAGGTCTAGGACCCAGCAGCGCCGAGGCAACAGAGCTGTCGAGGCAGCAGAGCAGTCAATAGACGCGTGGCCACCAGCGCGTTAGTGTTGGTGTGATACACTGTGATAAATCCAGGACTCAGCAGCGCCGAGGCAACAGAGCAACCAACAGGCAAACAACCAAACCACAAGCCCTAGGGAAAGGCCACTCGCCGCACAAGCAAATGCTAGAACGAACCAGCGCAGGCAGGAAAGCACACGCACACACGCACACACACACACACACAAAAACAACGCAGGAACCGAGCGCAGCACCACGCAGTACCACACAGTCCACGCGCACGCCAAACACAGTCAGCATGCTCCGGGCCCACCGGCGGGCGCCGACTCGACACTAGCAGTCTGCACGGGCGCGCGGCCGCGCGCTACGGCCACCTCCGAGGCCGCGAGGCACCGGTCCCAGGGGCCGCAGCCGCAGCCAGCCCGGCAGTACGAGCGGTGTCCGGGAAGGGGCAGAGGAGAAGAGGCGGAGGTGCGCGGGGAGGAGGGAAGAGGGAGGGAGGAGGAGGGACGCGGGGGGGGGGGGGGGTAAGGGAAGCCGGCAGAGGGGGGGGGGGGGAGGTCACGACTCGAGCCTATGCGCGATGGCCCGCCAGCGCCGGTAGGCCGTCCGTGGGGACAGGATGGCCCGGCAGCAGCGCCCGCCCAACCAGTCGAGCGCAGAGGGGCGCGGCCGAGCGGGCTTTGCACGCCAGCGCGCGGCACAGTGTTGTGGACAGGTCGCGCATGGCATTGAGCAGAAAAGTGCGCCTAGACACTGCGCCGTGACCCGCCGAGCGATTGTGCAGAACTGCAGTGATGATGTAGGCCCGCACCAGGGCTATCCAGTATCGCAAGATTTTCGGACGCATGCCGCAACTGTGATAGAGTAGCAGAAGATGCCTGCAAATTGGTTCCAGGCAGGCTTTCTTGGCTCCTGGATCTGCGTGCAGATGCTCCTGGCCACGGCAATATGGCAGACGATCTGTAGGAGCAGGCGTGTACACCACGTGGCAATGTGCGGCACACTGATGCTGTGTGTGGCCGATGCCCGTTTGGGTGTGGCGTGATTCCCGACTTCTGTGTGGCAGTGTGCGGCAAGCTCTGGCATGCTGGCACAGCAGAGTGCACTGGCATTGCAGTTAGTGCATTGGCACTGCAGTGCTTTCAATCTCCTGATCTCAATCTCAGCCTGTGCAGGATGATCAACTTCTTTCAAGTTGCTGGGACCTGAAATACTATTGAAATGGTGGTTCCCACTCATGATCAGCTGCCTTGCAAGACTGCCTGAGTTCGTACATTTGAGTACATTTGAGTGTCCATAGCAGCATCATGTTTATATTGATTCAAACAGAGCCAGGAACAGTTATGCAGAGGCCAGACCTGTACAGCATCCATCCAGTCCAGATGTATTGATTTCTTTTGATGGGCCACACAGACAGGCATGCAGCTGCGATGGTGATGAGATGATGATGAGAGCGCAAGAAGAAAGTGGCAATTCGGTTGTATTACTGGCTACATGGGGCATTGACGTAGCTGCTCAAAGCCTGCAGTATATACGCTCCGCTAGCTACAGGCGATTGATAAGGCTGGAGCTGCAGATCTGGGGCGTGACCGACACTCTGTGTAATGGGAATCAAAACTGTGACCATCCGGATCATCTTGACGTCGTGCTCAGGATTAGTGGTGATAGCGTGGGCGTCGACAATTGTTAGGCACGATGCGCCAGGCGCGCCTCGAGCTCTGTTCATACTGCGAGACCGCATGCACACAACCCTTTCGACCTTGATGCAATTTGTGGCGCAACACCTTCTCGGCATGCCAACATGAACGTCAGGGAGCGCCTTCCGAACATCCAAGGCACGCCTATCAAGACCAGTGGCATACGGCAATCAATGCCTGCACGCTCCAGCAGCGCGCAGGTTCAGGCTGTGGTCGGTCCACGGGCAGCGGAAGTCAGTCCTGATGTCCGCTGAGTGTACACCTTTCTTCGCGATTGAGCATGCAGGAGCCGAGACGCAAATCCCCGCTCGCTTTCACGGTGCGATGGAACAGCCTCAGGTGATCGCGGTCGCTGTTTGTTCGTCCACCCCGCGTAGAGCTTTTCTAGACAAAGCATATGCATGAAGGCGGTGCGCACAAACAGAGTAAGGCGATTTAATATAGTGCAGCAAGCGGGACATTGAGAGTACACAGGCATACACATGTTTGCCTTCGAAATCTCTCGTTCACATGGCGCGTGTCTTCAAGTGGTCCGAGCGGTCATGTGAACCTGCGATATGGACCACGGGATGCAGCAGAGATGTCAGAGCACGTGTCTAGCCATTGAAATTGGGTCGGAATATGGTTCGCAATGCAGATAACAGTATAGTGTGATAATTACCGAAAACTTCGCCCGGTCTGAAGCGACCCAAGCTGCCGACGCCTGGATCAGCATAGAATGTGTCCGACAGGAGACAGGGACATAATCATGCCAGTTTCAGCTACAGCTCATCCCTCGACTTATTCTCCGTGGGTGATCTTTCGGCGTTGGCACGATTGCATGTGCCCATGCAAAAGTGTACAAGATGCATGTTCGCACCACAGCGGCAGGAAGCGACAATGGCTCACCCCATGAACACTGTAGCGACGTAGCGCGGCACAAGGCCACGCTGGTTGTGGCGGTGGCTGTGTCCCCGTTTGCCTGCCATCCGTGTTCAGACAGACCCATATAAGCTAGCAAAGGTATGCCTAGCGCATACCTCTCACATTGCCCATTGACTGCGGATTGAAGACCAGCACTACTGAATCATGTATGCCCTTCCATAGTTCATGTCCGCCTGCCAGTGTCAGTGACATGCCTTACTTTTCCCCTGTGAACAGTCGTGAAACCTGGCCTGAGATACACTTTCACACTGTGTCATCCTGTGGCACACCTATCGCATTGAGAACAAACGCCTGAGATCCTGAGACGCCTGAGAACAAAAGCAGAATATGCTGCATATTCTGCCGGCATGAACATGAAAGTGTGACAGTTTCTAATGCTGACTGTGCACACCAATTCGACGAAGTTCCTGCAGCATCTGCTTACACCTGCTTGTATGGCCTGAACCTGAACTAGCAAGCCTGCATCAGCCTCACATATACTACATTCTTCGCTCGTTCTGAAGCCCATGATTACTCTGGCATGCAGGATCTACCCCGCGGCAGTAGCCTTCCTGGTGGCTGGCACCTTAGTGGCGCCGGAGCCCGCAAGCGCCGCGGTAGCCACCGGAGCCAGCCCGAACCGTGGCCTCCTGTTCAAAATCCCCACGCCGCCGCCGAGTAAGGGTGACGAGGGCGATGAGGGCAACGAGGGCCTGGACGATTTGAGCCTCTTCTTCGACCGCACGGACGACGGTGACGAGGGCAATGAGGGAGATGAGGGCAATGAGGGCGACGAGGGCGATGAAGGCGATGAGGGCCAGGCGCCAGTGGAAGTAGTCAGCAAGGACGTGGACGGGAACGAGGGCGACGAGGGTGACGAGGGTGGCTTTTTGAGCGGTTTCCTGGACACCTCCATCTCGAGCGTCTTCTGCCAGAGCCAGGCCAGTTCAGAGTCGTTTGTAGCCATGCAGGATGCCCACGTGGCCGTCATTGGCACCGTGTTCACCGAGTTCTGCCGCGAGGACTTCGCCGAGGTCGCCGTTGCTTCAGTGGTGATGGAGGCGTCGTCTGCCGCCATCGCGTTTGCGCGTGCGGTTGCCGAGACACAGGCCGCCTGCGTGTCAACCGGCAAGGCCTTTGGTTGCGCATCCGCCGCAGCAACGGCTGAGGCATGGGCGGCCGCGACCGCCGAGGCGCATTCCACCGCCGTGGCCGCGTCTGCGGAGCAG
Source organism: Ulva compressa (assembly GCA_024500015.1). Classification (NCBI taxonomy): domain Eukaryota; kingdom Viridiplantae; phylum Chlorophyta; class Ulvophyceae; order Ulvales; family Ulvaceae; genus Ulva; species Ulva compressa. Next base: position 8,627 of record JALKAD010002113.1, on the reverse strand, counting down.
TGCGACTGCCTCGCCAAGTCCTCGGCGCTGTCCGTCGGCACAGCATCCACCTTCATTACGCTGATGGCTGACGCCTTTGCCCGCGCCGAGGTGACTGCATGCTCCCAGGGCGATGCCACATCATTCGCATCCGCCTTCGCAGACTGCTCTGCCTTCGCCTACGCCACCGTCTGGACCACAGCCATTGCCGAGGCGTTCCTGCTGGGCGACTGCTTCACCTCTGAGGTCGCCACCCGCATCCTGGCCGAGACCACCGGCGAGTTTGGCGTCATCGAGGGCTGCGAGCGCGGCGACTTCTCCTTTGGCGACGCTCTGGGTCTCACCGACGGCTCCACCGCAGAGGGCGTACGCTGCTTGCCTTTCTTCGTGTCATGTGCCACTGCCAGTCGCAGTGTTCTGCAACGCGACCGGCCATTGCGGCCAATCACTGCACTGACTCGACGCTGCTGCTATGTGGTTGCTGCGCACCTCGTATCGATTCCACAGCACGAGCCTTCGAAGGATCCCAAGAATGGCGTTGGCGGCCGAGTGTTTGTTGCTGTCCTGCGTGTGTGTGGGAGCACTCATCACCATGGACACCCCACACCCCCCCCACCCCACCCGGCTCGAGCCACTTGGCCTTGTGACAGTAACAAGTGGGCTGGCCAGCCAGTATGTAGCACGTGTTGTCATGCTGCTGCCACCACCCTGCCTTGTGGAGCTGTGGGCGATCGCTATGAGCAGAAATGAGCTCTGAAGCGGGGCTGCTATCTAGGCTGACATCCGCTAGAGGCAGCATCCACCACACACATACAATCACCTCCTTTGTAATTGATGCTCTCCCCGGGTCGGCTGACTTTGCCAGTTTTTCATGCAGATCGCTGAAGTTCATGAGTAGGCATATCGCAGAACCGGCATCTCGGCTCATGCTGATGCGCATGCTGTGCCATTGACTTGTACATGACACACCTGGATGAGGGTACACGGCGTTGGCAGCAGAGGGAGACGTAGGACGGGCTGCATGTGTGGTTTTGATGCTGAGGCAAGCCATGGCTACCACACCATTGGTCTGATGGTGGATTGTCTGCTTTTTTGTGACCTGTGAGCCGCGCCAACGGCCTGGACGAGTAGAAGAGAGTAGCCACCGGCATGCTTACAGTGCTGACTGCTATATATTGTGTAATTCAATGTGTTTTCAAGTTGAGCATGTTTCCTCCGTGCGGCTGGAGTGTCGGGAGCTGTCATGCAACGGCAAGACTCGGCTTTCACATCGCAACGGAACATGCAGACTCCCGGGGTGCCTTCATACTGCAAACGCACAGAATGTGCCCTGACAGAGGCGCAGAAAGTGCCTGCAGGCCCAATGTTTAGGTTTGGTCCAGCGTTTGGGCTGCACTGGTGCTTGTTGTTGACTGCTGCACAAGCTTGGCCTGTGGGCACCAATGCGTGGGGACCTTCTCCGCTTAGAGACCTTCTCCGCTTCTGTGCTGCCAATGACCTAGAATTTCTTTCGGGCACCACGACCAACGCACCCACATGCACGGGCCATGGGCGTGCAGCCACAGGGGACGTCGACACTTTTATATTATATATCGTTGATCTCATCATAGGGACACTCGACACAGCTGCTTGGAGTACTCCCCACGTGTGCTTTGTCATAGATCATGTCCGCCACCGGGCTGTGTTGGACCCCACTGCCTCCGACCATTGCCCAGTACTAGTGGTGCTGCACAGTGCGCTGAGGTGTGCTATAGACATTGTGCGAAGCGAACCTCTACACGTCGACTTCGCTTAAGAGCTGCTTCACGATGTGGACGTCCCCGCCGCTTACCACCAGGCAGTGTTGCAGCTCATTAGCCAGTCCACGGTGCTTGCAAAAATACCCACGCGTACCGAGACCTGCGACCAAGTCGCCGTGGATGCATTGGCGCTGGAGGTGGGACGAGTACTCGTGGCTGCAGCAATGACCATCATTAGCTGCCGCACGGTGGTTCATGGCATTACCAAAGCATGGTTCACCCGCGAGGTACGTGCAGCGTGTGCACAGCGCCGACAAGCACTGCAGGCACTCGGCGGGCATCCTGTAGGCAGTATGCATGCGCGCGCGCGCGGCTCAACCAGGCAAACGTGGTGTTCCGCGCGAGTGTCCGTGTCGCGCGGCGGAGACATCGCCATCATGAAGAGCGGGTGTGCGCTGACCTGTGCAGCCGGGCCCCTGGATCGTACATCATGCACAGCTCGTTAGAAGCTCTTACACATGCCAAAGCACAATCCGAGCTCCCCGATTCACCACCCTCTTACGGATGACCTATGCACGGCGCCGGCGTCGAAAGCTGAGGCGCTGCGTGACTATGCCGCTGCACTCGCAGCCCCGCGCGCTCCGCGGACCGAGACTGCCCGTACCATGCGCTAGCACGCCGTGCAGCAGGTTGCGGCAGCACGAGCTGCCCCAGCACAAGATGCGAGTGGCATGAACGCGCCGTTTACTACTGCTGAGGTCCAGATTGGTTTGTCCAAGCCACAAAACCACAAAGCCCCCAGTGGGGACGGCATGCCTGCCGAGCTACTGAACTACTCTGGCCCCTCGGGACTCCAGCTCAGTACGCGCGCGGCTGTTCAATGCGGTGCTAGCCTCTGGCAAGTACCCAACGAACTGGTGGCAGGGGGTGGTTGTGCACCTCCACAAAAAAGGAGATTCGAGTGTATGTGGCAATTATAGGCCCGTGACGCTGCTACCCGTACTGACAAGTTGTTTGCAGCACTGCTTGCACACCGTATCATGAACTATGTCTCGTTGCATGATCAACAATACGCCATTCGCCCGGGTAGGGGCACCCTGAATGCGCTGGACACCTTGCTTTCGCTGGTGCGCCGCCGGACGGCTGCTGGCGACCCTACGTTCGTCTGCTTCTTTGACGCAGCCAAAGCGTATGACTCTGTTCCCCATGACCTGCTGTTAACAACGTTGTACCGCCTTCTCCGGAAGGGGGTGACGGGCAAATTGTTCGCAGTGATTGACAGCATGCATATGTACTCGGCTGCATCCAGCCGGGTGCGGGTACATGGCTGTGTATCGACGCGTTTCCAGGTTAAGCGAGGTGTGGAACAAGGTTGCCCATTGTCGCCACTGCTGTACGCAATATTTGTTGACTCTGTGCTGGACGACATGCATGCTGCGCCTGGGCCGGGGCGCTTACGGTGGGTGACGCGAACTGGCGCCGTCCGTATGCTGGGCAAGCATATGCGGACGACCTTGCAGGGGCCTCTGGCACGCCGACCGGACTGCAACAGGTCATGGATGTGGCACATATGCACAGTGACCGGTGGGAGTGGGACCTTAGTGTTCCCAAGACGGTGGTGGTGGTGTTCGGCCCCCGTGCTGTGTGCGATCGTTATGCTGATGTGATGTTACTTTCTACTGGGGTACGTGCCAACTGCAGCGGGCCAACGCTGCGCCCTATCTGAGCTTGCAGCTCCAAGCGCAGCACACTTGGGACTTGCAGCAGGCCACTGCCACCCGCACGGGGTGGTCAGCATTGAGGAAATGGCTGCTCGTGCTGCGCAGTGCACAGCTGTCGGCCGTGAACAAAAGTGCAGTCATCTGCACCCGCATTGCGCCGTGCTTGCTCTATGGCATGGAGTTGTGGTGTTGTGATAAAGGGTGGATGCGCATGCCGTGCATGCATGGTGGACACATGCATGGTGTCTACAGGGGACACAACGTGTTGTCCAAGGATGCACACTGCCACATAGTGTGACAGTCCAAACTGCACTGAGACTAGCTCAGTCAGGGACCATATATGGACAGGGACAGTAGGAACTGTTATCAGAGTTAGGAAGCGGTAACATATGCTTACGTGACTTGGTTACTGTCATGCTTGCACGGTGAAATACAACATGTGGCCTGTATGTGCCGCGCGCGCGCGCCTCCATGGATGATGTTTTTCACCGTGCCACGCGGCTGGCGGCGGGGTTATACTCCGGTCCTGGCTCAGCTGCATGGTGCCAATTGCGCTGCGTCTCACCGTCGGTCATGCTCACAGACCTTGGTGTGATGCTGTCACGGGGCTGCTGCTGCTCAGTGGCACATGCTAGACACCTCTGCCGCGTCCAGAAAGCAGATGCTTGTGCGGCGCTCCTGCGGGAACATGATCCCCTGTCCGATTGCTTTGTGGCACCATTGCCGGCGGGCCGGTCTCCGAATTATATGGGAGCCGCGGTCCGGTCGCAGTCTCACCCTAGGGCTGGGTGGCTGTCCCTGGCACAGATGGCGCTGGATGTGGTGTGCGCTGAACTGCAGCATGCGCCAGGGGGGAGTGGCGATCCCCCCTCTGATGCTGCTCCAGTAGTCCGTAATGCCACTGTGCGGCTGGGCATTTGGGCGCACACTGTACGGAGCCGCGGGGTGGGAGGCCCCCCCCCCGCCCGCAGCCGGCCCACGTCGCCGCGGCTGCGAAAGCGGCCGCGAGAGCCCTCTAGCGCGGTAACCCGGTGGCGGTTGGCCTGTAATTGCAGCGCCCTAGCTGCATGTATGCGCCGTATGTGTCCGCTCTCTCATCAGTGACATGGGTGCTGATGGCGCTACGCTCTTCACACCTGCCGTTGGATTACTCCCACGCCTATGGTACACGCACAGATGGCGCAGTGTGTGAGCTGGGTCGAGCCGTGGTTTATGATATGCCTGTATTATAACATGGATCCGGTTGAACACCGATGGCGCCACATTGAGCATTTGCTGTTCTCCTGCGGTGCGGTACTATCTCAGGTCGGCGTACATGGCCTACAGTACCTTCGCGATGACCTGCTGTACGCAGTGTTTGGTGCACCTGCTGTGCGCGACATTGTTCTCGCGGTGTTGGCGGAGGGCCTCCTACCAGAGCATGTCGCGTCGGTGGCGGCAGTGCCCTTCCTCCTTTACCCCTTCTCAGCGCTCATAGGTGCCCGTCTCCGACGAATCCAACACGTGTATAAGTACTTGTGCACTGCAGTGACTGCTATGTATGTGCTCGGCGTGGGTCACTGTGTCTCGCGGCTTGTGGGTGGCTGGCACGATGGCTCCCCTGACACGCGTAGCATGCGAGTGCCCCGGTGGTCCCGTGTGCGGGCTTGGTTGCTGTGTGACCCTATTCCGGCCTACCCACCGTTTCCTATCGACTCATCTGAGCTCTCTGAAACTGAGTCCTCCTTCCTGTCCGCCCACATCCGTAGGGGTGCTGTGGCCGATGCCCGATTGGGTCTGGCGTGCCACAGTGATGCCCGATTTTTTTTCTTTTGTTTTGATAACACAGTCTGAGGCAGCTGCATATGGGATCGTGGCGGCGTAAATTCTTAGCTGTCGAGCTTGGCACAATCGGCCTGACTAGACGCCTCTGCAATGCCGCCCGGCACCGTATACAGCTACCACTGCGGACACTAGTGGCGATGTGAAGCGGCCGGCGCCAGCGCGCAGCGGTGACGATTAAGGGCGCTGGTAGCCACGCTGATTCGCACAATTCTCATAGTTATGCAGAAAGCCAAGTTACACAGATCGACGAAACGGGCCAGCACTGATGGCAAAAACCGCAAGCACGTGAACAAAGGACATGATTGCCAGCGGTAACACGGCTTGTCTAGGCTGTAGACACTGACAATCAGAACGCAGTGAGCCAGCTCGAGTTCCACATATCTTGGCCGCTGTGTCAAGTTGTTTCCCCATGCATCGGCTTATCTCTGGCATACATCTTTGCGCTAGCAATGCCGCTGCGGATGAAATGGCACCAGAGCTTTCGCGATGCTTCAAAGAACAACCAGAACGGCTATTACTGATACGTCCTGGTGCACGGTCCGTTCAAAGCCAACAAGACTGGCGACTATGTCCTACATGTACATAATCTGGAAATTCCAAGTCGCCAATCCGCGCCCCGTGTGTCACGGTCGTTGACAGTCATGGTTTTCTTCGGTGCGCCGCTGCGGTAGGTGAAGTTATCATGTCCAGATCAAAATACAGATGTGCACATGCTGATATGAGTGGAGAATGTTCAGAGCGGACGAGTAATGAAAGCGATAGGCACCAGCAGGATCGTTCCGGAACTTTGGTGCATTCTGTGGCCAACCAACAGCAGCCGTGGACCACATTTGGCGCTCAACCTGAAACATCCTCGGCAGCAGACTCTCCTGCGAGGAAATGGGGCAAACGGCTAGGCATGACGTCGTATGCAGTGCACGGATGGACAAGCATCAGCGACCAGCCCGGAAACATGTGCTTCGCCTTTTTTTTCTCGACTCTGGTTTACCAAATGGGCTTTGCGGTGATGCTGATGGGAAGACAATCCGAGTTCTCACCAATACCTCTGTGTGCCCATGCAATCCTGAAGGCAGCTGGCGGGTGTTTTGCACTCAGAACATGGAGACTGGGTCCGCTATCAGCTAGGTCCCTGGTGTCCGGTGTCTTTATTACTATGATAACGTTGTCGATGACGTTCGTATTTGTCTCGTTGTGTGTTGGTCCCGCGGACTGGATGCCCTTCCATAGCGTCCCTCTGACTACTGCCATAATGGCAGTGACGGTTCTGTTTGTGAATATTTCTTGTTTATGCGGTGGCATACCAGCTCAACACCCAGTCAAGCCTTACGCGAACATGAGCAAGCCATTGATGTTAGCTGCGGTCAAGACCGTCCAGAGCATGGATTCGTTTACTGACTTGCTCATGATCCGCCTGCTGCAAGCAAAGGTGAGGCCCTAGAATGTGAATTGGATGTATCAGTGATCTTGAAACCCGCTGTTCACGATGCTCTGTACACCGAGACATAGTCTATTCCGCTGTAGTCACTGCTACTGTGCACCTGAAACGAAGTGTCGAAGCTGTAGCCACAGTACCAGCCCTTCAGCATTTGTGCAGGCCCAGGGCCAGTGCATCTGGTTCGGAGAGCCAGGGCAGTGCCACAAGTTTCGCAAGCTCAGCGCCTGTCTAATCGCAGCTGTAGGCACCAAATATGCGAAGCTCGTCGTGTGGTTCTTCTTAGATGGCAGATTCAACCGGGAAGACATGACTGGGCACAGGTGCGCATGCTTGCACAGTCTTGCTGTACAAGCCGCCGAGTCGCAGTGCAGTGTGAATCCCTTGTTTCGGCTTCACCTCATATGCTCCCTTTCTGGAAAATCGCTGTATCAAAGTCCGTGTAGCATCGCATAGGCACTGCAGGAATAATCATGCCTGTCCTGTTATGTCACCAATCGCTGTATGCCTGGATGTCCATTCGCATCTCGAGATCTGTGCCATCACAACCCCAGCATTTCCCTGCGTCGCTTTGATAAAAACATTTCGTTGCTGTGGCCAGTTTATCTCTTGTTTCACCCCAGCTGGTCATCACATGTGCACGCACATTTCATGTGTTGGGCTGTATCCTTCCCCCTGTGGCTGTCCCATGAGCTTTCTGACCGCACGCTGCAGGCGCCAGCTCTAGTGTCCTCACCTCACATGCATACAAATGGTGTCATACCCGTTTTACGGGGAATGCTGATCCAAATTCCATGTTTGTTCTGGCTGTGTATAGGCTCACCTGGCTGATGGGGCCTAGACTAAAGTCATCGCTGCTTGCACCGCTGCTGGCCCTGACAGGTGGCACTTTGCAGGGTCATCCTGGGGCAGCACATTGTGACGCTGGTCTGCGACCTCGGCATTGGTGCCATCACCCTCGTGGACATCTTGTCCAAGCTGTCCGCCCGAACCACGTCTTCCATGACCAGCCAGAAGACTGACCTCCACAGGCAGCTGGCCACAGCGATCATCTCATGCGCATTCACGTTTCTCTCGTTCGCCGTCTCTGTCATCGGCTTCCAGAAGTTCCTGCACACTGTGCATGCCACCGCCCAGCGCCTCAGTGCGCGGGTGTCACAGGCGCTGAGCAGCGGCGCCGCCGCAAGGGCCCGCCAGTCGCTGCAGGGGCAGGCTGGGCGTTCCAGAGTTGATCAGGTGGCCCCCACGCCATAGGTGCGGCCTCTGACTGCATGTCTGAGGCTGGATACAGTCACCCACAAGGCCGGCGGCTGCGCTCGCGTGTCGGACTCTTTTCCGAACAGCTGCCGGACTGGACCGGTGTTTGACAGTTTGCAGTTGAACCTCGCGACAGAGGCCAACCGCGACGGCACAGAAACCACTGCATCACCAGTGTCGCATGCAGTCAGTTGGCGGTCGTTTGGCGCACACACATAGCAAGATAGACACCGGCAACCGCCAGCAGCCGAGCGCTGTACACCAAGCCCTGGCCTGCATCACAATATCTGCCATAAACACGAAGGCACTCACGCGCGATCGCAGTCAACCTTGAACATGCAATTCATTGCCTGTGCCACCTGCTTGACCGTTTTGATTGATTCTTCACGGTCCAGTTCGAATGCGCGCACTGGCTTGAAACGGTGCTTCGAGTGAAATCATCCTATTCCATTACTATCTTTGTGTGGAAAACTGTCAGTCTACTGTTGCCAATCTCATGTTCTACAAGTTTCCCGCTCGAGTCAGAGGTATGCACCCACACCATGCCTCCCTGACGGACAATTATCGCGGCCATGCTTCCATGCGCAGCTGGTTATAACTTCCCAAGTGATTCTGCACTTGCAGGGCTGGGTATGGAGTGTCCTGGAGGTTCCCGCTCAACCACTGGAGCCGTTG
>JALKAD010000212.1:1092473-1102660 GCA_024500015.1 Ulva compressa | reverse complement strand
CGTGGAAACACTCGACATGTCACATCAACTGCAATGGGGTTACTGTCGCGATACCTTCCTCCTGCCTGCGCACCAGGTGCGGTGCGAGCTCGAGGCACGCATGCAGCAGTACTGTCACAAACTATAATGTCTACAGGGGCACCGCGGTCAACGTCGTGAAAGGCCAGCTCCTCATCTTCCACGACATCCTACCCAACGGCGAGCTCGATCCGCTGACCTCCCACCAGAGCTGCCCCGTCATCTCCGGCGAGAAGATCGTCACCGTGCGCTTCATCCGCGAGGACGCGTGCAACGTGAACAAGTTCTTCTCCTGGCGCAAGTGGAACGGCAACGTCTTCTGCGAGGACGACCACACGCGCTGCGCCGCGTGGGCCGCGCAGGGCCACTGCACGACGTCCGACCGCGCGCTGCGCGAGCGCATGATCGGCGACGAGTTCTGGCCGGGCTTCTGCGAGCGCACGTGCGACGACTGCCGGCCGCTCGAGGACACGGTAATCGCGTTGCGCCGCGAGCTGGGCCAGCCGGTGCCGATGGATGCGATGCCAGCACGGCGCAGGCTTGCAGAGCAGCGCATGGGCGAGGCCTACATCTAGGCTCTCAGCCCGGAAGGGCAGGCCCAGCCGGCGTCATGCCGGTTAGTCGTGTAGCTGCATCGTGCTATACTGGTCCATGAAGCAGTTCCCATGCCCCGGGCCCCGCTTGCAGCGATTGCATGCATGCATGCACGCACGTGCGCAACACGCTTCCCACATCCACATGTGGTGCTGTGCCGCGCTGCGCTGTGGCATGGGAAGCTGCACGGGCAGCTGTCGTTGCATCGCTCGTGTTGCCTGTGTTAGCGGTGGGGGTGTCGCCGATTTGTGCCGCACTTGTCCAGCTGATAGTCGGGGCGGTCCACCTGATAGTCGGGGTGGGTACCCATGGGATGGGTGAGAGGGGGGGGGGGGGTCATGCGTAGTGCGTGTGGGCCGCAAGTGGAACAGCTCTGAAAGACACATGTTCAGCTACAGATATGATGGCCACAGGTGCGGTCTTGCGTGCAGCGCACGGCGTGACGTCATGTAACGTCACGTCCGGTCGTGCTGGGGGCCAAGCGTTTGTGGCGTGTGCCAGTCGTGATGGACGAAGGGGGAGGGGGGGGTTATGCAGAGAGGAATGGGCAGAGAGCGCGCGCAACACTGGGGTGGCGTGCGACAACGGTCACAAAGGCAATCAGGGGTGCGTTGAAGGTGGAGGGAGCAGCAGCGGCTGGCGGCGCTGCAGAAATCCGTTCCATGCCGGTCATGGGTGTTCAGCTGTGGTCCGGCAGTGCATGCATGTTTGACATGGAACGGCGGTGTCGACCTGGGGTGCCCCCTTGGCATCGATTTCCGGCTGCCTTTGTACGCAGCATGTTTTGAACGATGGAGTCGGTAAGCAGAGGGCGTTTTGGCACGCAGCTAAGCAGGAGCAGAGGCAGTGGTCGTGTCGTTGGAGGATCACATGTCATCATAGGCCTGGCATGTGTCAACTTGTCTGTGAAGGTGGCTACAGGTTGTCACAGAAACTAAATAAATGAAATCAAGTCGGGAGGTGAGATTGGCAGCTAGCGAGCACAATTAGCAGCTGCACGCCCGCAGGATTTTTTGAAACAGGATGCAGTAGAGTTGAAGACGATTTCATTACAGTCAGTGACAGGCCTCAACCCAGGGGCTTGTGTAAACTACAATCGCACGAGGTCTCCGCAGCCATTGCGCTGGATAAAAGAAAAAGATATTCCGGGGACACTGCCCCATTGCTGAAAAGGACCGAGTTCGTCACGCAGGTGTGCTGATGCAGTTCTGATGCAGTTTTGTTTTGATGCAGTTTCAGGCTGGCAGAGACCGCTGGTGAATTCAGCACGATCGAGAGCAAAGCTCCTGCCTCACATCAGCCCTCTGTCAGACAGCGACACAGACATGCGCATCACTCACTGTGTTACTTCTGCTCCATCAGAGCGCAATGAGGCCACAGGCTCTAATCAGCCTTCACCAGCTGCCTCTTTAAAATTTGCTGGCCCGTACATCCCTACCTGCCGAATCTAGGAGGCACTACTTGGTGCCCTGCCACTGGAGTGTTGCTCTGCTGCCTTGCCCAGCAGATCTCCGGAACGCATGCTCACTTGGTTTACAAAAAAAACTAGGCCGCCCGGTTCCCAGCCACAGCAGATTAGTCCTCGGAGAAGCGGTCCCTGACCTCCTCGCTCGCCCCCGAGGCCATCGCCCCCATCATCATGCGGGACATCGCCGAGCCCTCGCTGTTCTCCTCAAAGTCGACCACGACTGTGTTGCCTCCTTGCGCCCCAAAGGACAGGGAGGCAGCTGGGCTGAGCATGTAGTCCACGCCGGGCCTCAGCTCGCTCTCAAAAAGCCACGTGTAGCTGTGTGCCTTGAGATCATCAGCCTCGCCGACCAGAGCTCTGCAGAAGACTCTGGCACCCCTTGTGAACAGCTCAGCGTGCATTGCTGCAACGTTGCCATCCGTCTGTGGAATCTGGACACTGCAGGTGTCTGAGGTGCCCACGGTCATTGTCGCCTGCACGGTAGGCTTGCAGTCACACATTCTGAGGCATGCTACAAGATGGCCGTACTTCAGGATGCTGCGTCGAGGAGAGTGCGGATGGAGGGTTGGCATTGGCCAGACTGATCATGCAGCTGGCACGAGGTCAGGAGGCAAGACACAGCATTGGCCAGCACGTTGCTGTACCAGTGATGTGACACGATTGGGAAGCCGGTCAGCTGCCAAGTACGCAACACATGATGGACGTGTCTTCTTATGCAGGCAGGCAGGCCGGTTGGCAGCACCCAACATGCATCCAGATGTGACCGGCGGATGCTCGTTGTAGCGAGAAGCATCAGACAATGCGTGTTATGAAATCGCGTGATAGCTGACGGTGAACGCTGCACGTCCCCGGCAGCACTTCGACTTGGCAGGCCTGCAGGTGACAACAGGTGCCTGTGCTGGCTCGCATGACTCGCAAGCACTCGCTCGCGACACAACAAGACGATCTTGCGCACCGAGCAGTTGCAGACAGAGTATTCCGACTCATAATTCCCGATGCTTCAGTTTTTTACGCAGTATTTCAGCACAGATCAAGGTAAGTGCCTTCTGATGATTGCTGACTTGGCGTACCTCCCTCGGTTTCAGAGTTGGCGAAGGGAACATGGCAGAGACATGTCAACAGAATTGCATGCCGGGATCTAAGTTTAGGTACCCAGGCGTCCGAACGCTGGGGGAGCGAGAAAGATGGAGCAGCTGATGTCTGACAGCGCGGAGCTGTCAGATCAGCTCTAGACGCATGCCCAACGATCAAATACAACATATCCTCACCTGCATATTGATCTTGTCCCCCGATGGCGTCGTGACCACTGGATGCGCTCTTGGAGTTGTTCCGGCGAAACGAGACCGGTGCGCTCGAGACGTGCCAGCGCTTGCGAAAGGCCGCGTCGTCGCCACCATGTGCGCAGCAGCGCTTTTCCGACGGCCATCAGCTGACTGCATTCGTAAAATTGCCATCAGATGCAAGCGTGCATGTAGGGATGCTTGCCCACTGCAAGTCCGTCGGGGCAGCTTGTAACGGCTCTCCCAGAACAAGCAGAAAACGCCGGTGACAGATAGAGGACAATACATTACACTACTTGGAGGCTCAGGAGTGTGATAAGCGCCATCGGCACGCCGGCGCAAGCTGGACCAGGTTCGGTCAGCTTGCAGTGCTGCATGGCGCAAGCAAGATTCGAACGGTGCACGGATCCGCGCGCCGTGCATGGATCCACAGGCCACGTACGTACCGCACCAAAGCTTCTCCCTATTGAGGCACGCCCACGCAGTTGGTACACCATGGAGCCACGATACAGATGCTGTCCGTCAACATAGGCCAAAAGAGCATAAAGCCGCATTGATTTGATCTTGGTGTTTGCTGCTTATGTCACTGTGCACGCACGCGCCCATTCCTGCCGGTAAAAACATCATGTGGCATGCTATTATAAGTAGGATGGGTTTTATTTACTTTTCGCCCGCTTGATTGATGACTGCAGTCGCTTGCTCTGCGTTCGCGCATGCCCAGCCAGCCAACGCCGACGAGTGCGCATGTCAGTGAGACAATACACACATGTACAAACCTGCCACAACGCTCGCAGGTGCTAAACCTATCAACTGTTGACTGGTGACCCACAGAGATCATGAACCTGCAGAGCGAACAAGTATTGAAACACTATTGCTTGGTGTCATTTACACGACCAAAGGAAAACAGCTCACACGTACGCCATCAGCAGAAAACTCACCTCTGCGCCAAAGTCTGCAATTGCAGTTGCTGAGGCTGTTGGCTGCACAGCATAGGTACAATGAACTCACGTATACCAGCATCTGTTTGAACTGAACTTCGCTGGCCACTGTGACGGCCCAGCCCCCAGACAAACACAGCATCACACAACCTCACAAGCGGCTGCAATAGACTCATGAGCTTACCTGACTGTCAGACCTTGCAATTACTGCTGCTGAAGCTTATGGTTGTACGAAACAGATAATTGGGTGACCTGCAAACCAACACTGCTGAACAAGCTGCATCTGGCTGTCATGCCAGTGCAAGATGAAGTAAAAAGAACCATACAGCAGCTCATGGACTGCTGCATCACACCTTGAGCACATGTGATGGTTGGAAGCTTCGGCGGCTGCCTGGACAGACATTGGTTGCACAGAGTGAGAAAGCTATAGACCTGCAAGACAGCAAGTGGCTGATGAAAGGACATGACCGCATAAAAAGAACAGTCACAACCGAACGCGTCACACAAATCTGACACGCATGCGCTATACAATGAAAGCGCGCTGCAGTGATTGCTTGAACCACCATTACGCTGAGTTTGCCCAGTTTTACGCGATTCCCAGTGAGCTGCTGCTACGGCCACCCTCAGTATTCCCACCGTACAAGTTTGCCCACCCGGTGGTCCAGTTTGGCGTACACTGTGGGTCTTCGACTCGCTTTTGCAGCATGTGTGCTCTTGAGGCCCTCGGACTGTCGCAGCTGTGGGCAGCTCACATCCCAAGGCAATGGCATCGGCAGCAGAAGATAAAACAAATTTTGAAGGTGGGCTGTCTGGACAAACTCTACACGCAGCGGTGTTGCATGCTTTGTTGCGCAACACCGCACGTGTTCATGAGCTGCAGCCAACGTTTGACTTTTAGGAATGATCAGGGACCATTCCATGTGTCCGGCCATAGTCTGCATCCGTTCGTTCTCCTTCGTGTCATCTCGGTCAGCATCCTCATGCAATGTAGACTATTGAATCCCGGAGTGATGATGCACAGCAACCTGCACTTTTACATGCATGACTCGGTGCGGCTGAAGGTAGGAGTGACCAAAGCCACCTGCCAAGTGATTTTATGCAAAAAAAAAAAAACCAATCGGGTATCACGCCAAACCCAAACGGGCATCGGCCACAGCGCCCCTGCGGACAGGGGCGGAAGAACGGTCAACACACGCAACCTCAAGCAACGCGCACAAATCAGACGACCACACGCGCAGCCGGGCCCAACGCGGGAGCCACACAGGCGGCACAGCAACGGGCTCAGACGAGCACAAGGCAGAAATCCGGGAACCCGTGCCAGCCAGGAAAGCGGCCACAAGGCGACAGCAGAGGCCACGAGCGGGCTGGGAGACACACGAGGGCAGGGCAGCCGCTGGGTCAAGGAGGAAAGGAACAGTGCACGCAGTCAAAACACCATCACAGTCGGGCGTAACCGGAAAAGCACGATCGACAACGGCATGCGCAGCCACGTCACCAGCCACAGCGCGCAGGAGGTCAGACCGGAGACAGGACGCGCCACGACAAACCTCGGGGGGGTGAACGCAAGGGCACGACAGAAGGAGATGTTCGATGTGGCGCCACCTGTGCTCACGCGGATCAGCAACACACAAGCCAGCATGCGCTTCATACACTTCGCACTCACAGAGGAGACACGCATGGGGGGAGCGCGCATCGCCATACTGCACAGCGTAATCGCCAGGAAGGTGAGAAGAACGTAGTGACAGAATGGGGTAGACAACGCAGGACGGGGACCGCGTGTACGGCGCAACACCAGAGTCCGGGAGGCAAAGCCCCCGAGCGAGCGGATTTCGCAGGACAGGGGGCGGGCGCGGACGTTTCCTCAGGCGGCCAGCGAGGGGCCCGAGCGCCACGGCAGAGACGGGAGCGCCAACACAGCGCTGTTGCCGTGCCCAAGCGGTGATGCCAGCCCGGGCGTCGGAGTTGCGAAGTGTGACGGGTCCACCCCCGTCAGCAGCGGTGCCAGCAGCGGCCTCCACATGTGCACTGACGTCCCGCACTGACGTCAAGCGGACCGGCATGTGGGAGACCGCGAGGTCGTACGCGGCAGCCGCACGGCGGAGCCATGCATCGCGCTTATGCATGGAGGCACGCACCGCTGCGCCCATGTAGTCAGGGGAGACCCCGGCAGGCAAACTGGCAGTGAATTCCGCGGACAGGGGGTCATGCGCGCGCAAGGCAGAGGTTGCGGCGTCACCCACACGGTCGCGCGCGAGCTGCCGCGCGTGCGCGACACGGCAGTGATCAGCGGAGGCCAGCATATCCAGGTCTGTGAGGAGGACCTCATTCGAGACGCTGCGATTCCTCACCCAGCCAGGACAAGAGGTCAAAGGGCGGACATCAGCCACAACCTTGGCCGCGGCCACCAGAACGGCATCCAAGTCTGCACCAGACGTGGAGACAGGCCACAGCTCCATGCCATACAGCATGCAAGGGGCCACACGAGTACGGATGACAGTGCTCTTAGTTGCAGCGGTGAGGTGCACGCATTTCAGCGCCGGCATCCACCGGCCAAGTGCACGCCAGCCCCGGGCCGCGGCCGCCGCCTGCTGCGCACCAAACAGTCCGGAGTCTTCCAGCAGCACCCCGAGGTATTTGGCCAGGGCAGACCGCGGCAGAAGATCCGGGCCCCAGCGCAGCCGCACCGACGCGTGTTCCCGCCGCACGGCGACGGGACCAAACACCGTTAGCACCGACTTCGGTATGTTCAGGGACCAACCCCACCGCCGACTGTGAGCGAACACAACGTCCACAACGCGTTGTGCGCCCCCCGGCGTGGCGGCCAAACCACAGAGGTCATCAGCGTAAGCCTGGCCCGGGAGCGTACGCTCCCAACCGGGGGCTGGAACAGACACCAGGCCATCCGGCGGCAGAGCATTAAGGTCGTCAAGAACACTGTCAATGAAGACAGCATACAAGAGCGGCGACAGAGGGCAGCCTTGAGCCACACCACGTTGCACAGGGAACGCGGACGACAGAACGCCGTCGACCCGGACACAACTGTAGGCAGACGAGTACATGCGGTCCACAACAGCGAACGCTTTGCCAGTAACGCCTTTCTGGAGCAACCGGTACAGGAGGAGATCGTGCGGGACCGAGTCATATGCCTTCGCCGCATCGAAGCAGCATGCAAATGTGGGCAGTCCAGCCTGTGTGCGGCGGCGGATCGTGTGCATCAGAGTGGCCAACGCCTGGGGCGCCCCTCTGCCGGGGCGGAAGGCGTATTGCTGGTCGTGCAATGCGAGGGCGTCCATCAGGCGCGCAGATACAATCGCCGCAAAGAGCTTATCAATGACAGGCATCAGTGTTAGCGGCCGGTAGTTGCTGCAGTCGCCACCATCGCCACCCTTGGGAAGGTGTGTCACTACGCCTTGTCTCCAGGTCGATGGAATACGTTCGGCTTCATAGACGGCGTTGTACAGTCTAGTCAACAGTGCAAGCCCGGCCCGGCCAGAGTAGCCGGCATGCATGCGCGCACTACTAGCTGTGCTCGTGCCAAGTGATTTTATGCATGCGCGCACTACTAGCTGTGCTCGGGATACGTGATCATGTATGTCTACACATCATGCCACAGCTCAGGCCACTGACATGGCCATCCTGTGCATGCTGAGGTGTGAAGCACAAGTGTCCACAACATGCTGACATTGACGATAGGCTGCTCATGAATGCATGCCGGCTTGCACTTACAAGAAGAAGAACAAGAAAAAAAAACCAATCGGGTATCACGCCAAACGGGCATCGGCCACAGCGCCCCTGCGGACAGGGGCGGAAGACGATACACGAGATGCATCTAGATGTACATCCCGCAATGTTGTGGAATGGCATTCCACATGCAATAATGCATAAAACTGCTTGGACAAACTAAGTGACTCAGACACATACATGCAGCTGTGTACATAACGTCTGATGTAATTACGGACCAGCATCAGCAGCTACAAGTCAGTCGAACCACACTGCACCCCATCTAAGTGTGCACACCTCACAGTTCACACCAGTCTGCCTCGTCAGCCCACAAGGCAGGTCGATCACGTCCGGCAGCCAATATTTCATGTCATACCCTCACCCAGCAAGCCATAAGGATAACGCCCGGCCTGGTTGGGTAAAGTCATGGTATCAGACATTCGGGGGTCATCCCGGGTCTTAATGACGTCGCAGTGTATTTCCTGTCAGCAGGTCCGGCCTGGTCCGCACCTCGAAGTAATCGACGTGGCCACCAGGCCTGCGCCGGACAGTACTGCCGCGGTTCCAGTCACGACGATATAAGCCTGTCAGGTCTGTCAGGCACACCATGCTTTAACCAACTCATTGTCAGACCTCCCTCACTATCATATGAGGTCCCTGTGGGCACTGTCAAGTTCCTCGCAGGTTCGGCGAGGCCAGCTCTAGCAGGGAGGTTCCTGGGCGCATTCCAACGGTATTTATACCGTGCGCTTGCTGGGGTCAGGCACGCTTGGAGCGACCTGACTGGGGCGCCACCCATTTCCATACTGTTTGAGATCCGTTTGCGGTATCCACACTCCCAAGTGTGTTCTGCGTTGTACCACTGTCCTCTCGACCTTCGTGTCCGGACATTGTACATGTCTCAGGCCATCCACCGACTCACCTCAGAGGTACGCGGCTCTCAGCGCAGCCCCACTAGGTTTCGACCTAGCTTGACACGCAACACCTACGGCCACATGCCCAAAGTTTGTACATGGCTCATAGAATTTCATCAAAGCCGTTCTGAAAGCTCACTTTTCGACCATTCTGTGGTAAAGAAGTTGGCTCCGCACGTTGAACATCGACTGTCCTAAAACGTGACCCGCTGAAGTATACCCCTGCCGCCTGTGCGAGCACCACCACAATAACGAGAAACACCACACTCACAAACAGCTGTGTCTTCATATTTTTCATGTCTTGCTGCACTTCTTTCATGTCTGACTGCAGGGCTGTAATGTTGTTGTTCATCTCTGTCATGCGCGCCTTCGAATCTTCGCTCGTCTGCAGCAATTTTTCCCTCATCTGCAACGACGCGTCTTTGCTGCCCATTTCAAGTCTTCCAATTTCCGTTTTGATCTCCGCTCGAAATTTTTCGTCGCCCCCTTCAAGTTGTTCCTTATTTCCAGTGATCAACGCATTCAAGCTGAACACGACGAGCCCGGCGGGAACAAATTGCCCCCAAAACCTCACAGACGTAAAATAATTGCTTGCCTCGGCGGGCTCGGCTTGAATACAACCTGAGGAAGCACCCGTTTGTGTTACACGGAGATGAACGCAAGAGCCCGGCAGCGAGGGCAACAGCAGGAAAGCAGACAGCCAAAACCCCCTCGAAAGCAGACAACAACAACAAGAAGCAACTGTCTCGGGTGAAAAGCCACAACGAACCAACTCAGCCGACACAACCACACCCACGCATCCACACACACGCACACTCCCGCACCCCACCACCACGACCCCGCGCCACAGCCTCACACAGCAACCACCCGCCACACTACGTACTACCGCCCACCCCGGCAGACCCGGCCGCCACCGACCCCCCAACTACAGCCGGCCCCAGGCAAACAGTCCATCACCGCCCGTGAGAGCCCGGGGGCTGACGCCCCCACACAGCAGGGCGTACCAGCCGCCCCCTCCGGCTGCCCGGCAGGAGCCTGAGGGCGGGACGCGCAGGGCACGAGCGGCGTCGCAGCGCTCTCCCCGCGCCAGCCCACGCGGAGGCAGGGCGGGCCAGCACTACAAGACGCGGGGCCAGCCTGCGCCGCCGCAACCACGGCCCCCGGCCCATCAAGGCGGCCAGCGGCCGCCTACAGCACGTCCGACGGGACAGCGTGGCCAGGCACCACCGCCCGGCCCGCCAGCCGCATGCGTAGC
>JALKAD010000212.1:1029654-1058581 GCA_024500015.1 Ulva compressa | reverse complement strand
TTTGACTGCAGGGGTGTCAGAATGCTTGGCAGGCTGCATGCCAGCTGCCAGGTAGACAAGAAAGAGACACACGCTTAGACAGACACCCACAGGTACACGAGATGTGGGTAACTTCCACTGTGCCTGGTACAAATGTAGGTCATGTGTGGTCCGGTCCGTCCATGGCAGTGGCATTGTCAGCAGTGTCACACTGCCTCCCTGGCACTTCTGGTGTTAGGGGCAAGCTTGTGCACCCGCTTACTAGCTGCTGCTGCCTGCTGCTGCCGTCTGCGGCGTGTTGATCAGCATGTTGATCAGCATGTTCATTTCAGCAGTGGGCCGCGCCTACAGCGTCTGTTCAACAGGGTCTGTTCAACAGGGTCTGTTCAACAGGGCCAGTGGCGGCGGTGAGGGTGGTGTGGCCCACATGTGATTCCCCCCATAGTCACAGGTGCCACAGCTGCACAGGTGCGGTGTGCTGGCTTGAAAAGCTGGGTGCCTGGTGGACACTGCTGCTACGTTGCTGGCTTGAAAGCTGGGTGCCTGGTGGACACTGCTGCTACGTTGCAAGTTGCCATGAATCGTACCTGTGTGTTCTACCACCTTGTGGAGCATAACTCTGTAGCGTATCTCACGTTGCAAGTTGCGTGCACTTGCGCATGTGGTTTTTTCTCCCACCACTGGTCAAAGGGGCGCCATGGCCGATGCCCGTGGCCGATGCCCGTCCGGGTGTGGCATGATTCGCGTTTTCTTTGTTTTGTTTTGGCCTTTTTGTTATGGATTTTTAGTCCGCTGGAGCGTTCTGCTGTGTGTGAGCACTCAGTTGTGCATGGCGGTCTTGTGAGAACTCTTGCTTCACTTGTGTTCTTCGCTGAGCTGTACCGTGCAAGCGGATCGGTTGCTACATGTACAGCAAGCACACAGTGCCTAATCATGATCAATGATTGCCCAGGCCTCACCTCTGTGCAGGTGAGAATCACAGCTGGAAGCTGTCCCACTGGTCACCGAGTGTTACCCTTCACCTGTGGATGCTATATAGCAAAGAGCAACTTCACACCCAGCTGTGATCGCTTCCTGTGTTGTTTGTGTGTGTGTGTTTGATTTTGTGCCGTCGCTGGTGCGTCCTAGCATTTGCTCGTGCGCAGAGTGGCCTTGGGACTTATGTGCTGCTGATAACAGCTGGTAGCACAGTGGCCTTAGGTCTGAGCGGCCTTGGGACTTGTGATGCTTTGTCTGTTTGCCTGTTGACTGCTCTGTGCCTCGGCGCTGCTGGGTCCTAGGTCTATCACAGTGTAACACACCCAGCCGTGTGTTACACAGTGATAGATGTAGGACCCAGCAGACAACAGACCGGTCAAACGCAGCCAAACGCAGCCGTACGCAGCCGTGTGCCATGTTGCTGCAAGAACATCAGATATAATCACAAACCCCATGCATGAGCTGGCAACAACATCTGTGAGTTACACTGTGATAGATCTAGGACTCAGCAGGCTGAGGCAACAGAGCAGTCCACAGGCACCAAGTTCTGTGTGTACATAAGTGGGTGTGTGTGGGAGCAGGTGCCTGATGCATCATGATGCTGAATGCCAATGGAACAAGGGCAGCCACAGAGCCGGCAAGTGTCTGCGCAATACTGAAGCTGTTGCGTTTCAGTGTGTGTACGGCATACAGGCATGGTTATGTGTTTGATGCATTGCCATGAATTCTTGCCTCTGTGTTCTACCACCCTGTGGAGCATAACTCTAGAACGTTTCCATATAGCAAGAGTCTGGCTGAGCAGGTACACAACAACAAACACCTGTGGTTGGCTTGCTTTATGGCCTCTTTGATGAATTGCCCATTTGGTGAGGTCGTCTGTGAACCTCACATGTGGCCAGTTAGTGTGCTTTATGATTACATTGCCATATCCATGAGGACATTGACAAATCACGAGGACTGCACACATGCACAACTGAACAACTGACCACTGAGTGGGACAGTCCACAGGCGCATCATCATGTGCAATACTTTAAAATATGCTCATCATGGAGGTGGTGCTGCTGTGACATGCTGGAAAACGGATGGGAAGCATATGGATGTGTGCTACCTGAGTGTGTAGCACAGCCTGACAGCACATTGAAGCCCTACCCCCAGGGCTCGAAAACTTCTGATGAGCTGTCGCAGGTGTGGAAGCAGGGACTGAAATGGATTGTTGCCGTGATGCGGTGACGCCATGCATTCATCATATGATGAATGCTGGAGGTGTGTGTAGCACCAACCAGCAGGACCACAAGGCCTGCCAGTCTGAACATCTCACCTCTGCGGACATCCCTGCGGACATCTCCACGGACAAGCATCATTCATTCCAATCTGCAGTTTGCCTGCGAGGACTCGCTTTGCAGAAACGAAGATGGCTGTGTCGGTGGCAGAAGCTGTGTTGGTGGCAGACGAGGATGTGGAAACCATAGCGCTGGTCGCAAGGCTAGGAATAAGAGAATGATATACTAGATGAGCATTGCTAAGGACTGGATGTGTGAGACTTGCTACGAGACCAGGGAGCACACAGCCCACACGGACCATACTGTGGAGCCAGCGCTATATTGCCAGCTGTGCTCTGTCGACATGGCACGAGCGACTCCGCTTCTGACCCGTTCTTCTGTAGAGAAGGAATAAGTCGTGTAATACAGTGCATGGCGTAATTTGAGGTGGGCTCAGAGTTGCGCGGCTTGCAAAGTCATGAGGACGACTACCCCTGCACGATGTCACGTCAGAAGCGGCGAAGCTGCAGCGGAAGATGACGATTATCACAGTGGCGTGCGGGAGGTGCGGGGCAAGTCATCGCGATCGTCTGCCGCGCACGGGTTGGCCACCGCGGTGCACGTGCACCGTGCGACCGTACATAATCCGGACTACAGCGCTAGCTACCGCTGTTACCACGCATTCTTCATCGACACCTCCCATCTACCTGACCTGAACCCTGAAGCTTTAGCTGCAACCACGACATCCATGTGAAGCAGAGTTTGCAGCCATGCTCGGTACCTGTACATGTATTCGAACGGCAGGGTAGGCTTGAAGAACGCTTGCAGACACTGTACATGGATTGCATTCGCATTCACAGCAAACATCAACCTTGTGATGAGACAAAATGCACCGTTTGGTCACGGACTGAGTCATCTGCAAAAGAAATGTTTGAGCATGTTAACAGTGAATTCACTCTCTAGAGAGATCCAGCCATGGTGGGAGGGCATGCCCTAGGCCGAATGTTGCATGTCTGACACCCCAGTGTGCAGGGTACTTGTGTACTATCAATGAGGTAGAAGATACACTGGATGCTGCTGGTTACAGAACTGACACAGGCTACCGTGACTAGTTTCGGCCAGTGCCAATGGCCTCATCAGACGGATGGTGTGCAGTCCAGCAGTCAACGGCGATCACGAGCGTAGGGCTCCTAATCTAGTCCTCGAGGGTGTAGCTGTCTCAACCTGCTTTTTTCCATCACTAGATTGAGAAACAACATGAGTCCGGATGACGGGATCGGCGTGTCCACATGGCCCACAGGCGTGAGCAATGCGCGCAGCACGCATGCAAGGCATGCATGCATAGCAGCATCTCATCCTACGAAACACGCAGCCGCAGCTACACGAATAACGGCCAGGCCCAGAGGTCACTTGACAAGCGCATAGAGAGTCTCAGTCATGAAAACAGCAGTGCCTGACCCACCGCGCAAACGTGAGCGGCGGGCGCTGGAGAATCTGGAGCCAGCATACGGCGGCCTCAGCGGGGCACAAACGGCACGAGCCCTGTGCACAAAAAACGTGCAAGTAGGACCCAATATGTACAGATAGCAACAGGCGGAGAAGGTGCACCCAAACCCAATCCCCGGCCATCACGTGGCAGCTGCGAGCAAGCGCAGAAAGGCATCCCTGGCCCGGTGGAACCCGTCCTCAAACAAACCTGGTTGGAAGGAGAGAAGAGCATGGCGCGTGGCAGGCGCGCTGTACCCGAGGTACGCAGCTTCGAGCCACACAGCCAAGAACCCCACAGCATGGAGCAGGCCGTTCAGCGTAGCGGAGGTGTTGTCGCGGAGGCGGGCACAGGCGCCCATGATCCAGGCGCGGAAGTAGAGGCGGCCGACCCGCGATGTGCGCGGGAAGAACGTCACTCGAGGCGGCTCTGTGTTGGTCAGAAGGGCAGGGAAATTCTTCGGGCGGAAGAGGTGGTGGATGTGCTGTGGGTCGATGATGATGCGGTGCTCAAGGATGTCGATGACATTGCCGTCAGCGGTCTCCTCGCAGACCATGCCAGCTGGGTATGCCGCATACACAGCCGCTTTGATGGATGCATACATTGCGCGCGACTCCGCGCAGACGATGACGACGCCATCGTCGACGTACCGGAATCCGGCAAGGCGGCGCGTCAGGTCGGGGCCGAGGCGTGCGTGGAGTTGCAGCTCGGCGGCGATGCACACCAGCATCGCCATGGCAGGGGATATGTATCCACCCATGGCGGCGCCACGTGTCTGCCGCAGGACCTGGTCGCCCACAGTGATGAGGGTGTTGTGCAACTCAAACTGGAGGGCAGGGAGGAGTTGAGTGGGGGTGACACGCGTGTTGCCGGTTGGCTTGGCGCTGGAGACGGTGCACGGCAGCACCGTGCGCCTACGGAGGTGGACATGCCATGCGGCTGCGCCACCGTTGGCAGTGTAGAGAGCGAGTCCGAGTGAAGCAGCATCGCAGATGGCGTCGTGTGGGAGCTCGGTGAACATGTTCTTCACGTCGAAGGCAAAGCCGCGGCGGCTGCCGCGCACGTGCTGGAGGCGGAGCTGTGCCGCAGCGAGGCGGCTTTTCAGCTCCTGGGTGCTGACGCCGTTGAAATGGTTCGGGAGGGAGCCCAGGCAGCGCACGATGTGCATCCACACAAGGCCTGCAGTCTGGAGCGCATCGCGGGCAGGCGATCTGTGGCAAGGCACGAGCGGGCGGGATTTGACATGCGGGGCCTTGTTCTTAGGCAGGGCATATGGGGCGGGGAGTGAACCGGAGGCGGACCATGGTGCAAGCGCGTTCAGGGAGGCCGCTGCGAAGTGGGAGCGGAGGTCAGAGAGGGACTGTTGGGGCGTGGCGGGGACGGTCGTGTAGTGTTGGGGATCGCCAACAAACAGGGCATGCAGGCGGGAGGCGTATTGCATCGGGCACTCGAGCCACATGGCTTTGCTGTTGCGGTCAAGTGGGACCGGGACGAGGCGCATCTCGATGAGCTTTGCGGAGTCTGCTTGCAGCGCCAGCGAGGTCAAGCAGCCCGGCTGGAGGACTGGTTGGAACCGCCGGAGCTGCAGGTGTGTTGGTGTGGCAGCAGCAGCTGCGGTTGGCGGCCATCCGAACTGCTGTGAGAGGTGGCGCATGGTATCCGCAACGGCGCGCAGCAGGCGGCGCGTGGCCGCGTCTGGGTGGATTTCGGGGCGGGTTTGGGCAGAGAACGCGAAGGCCGGCGCAGGGTTGGAGGGGTCGGATGCACGGAAGGCAACGTGGCCGTGGGGGCCGCGGGGGAGGTCCATGCCCATGCATGTGCACAGGGGTGGCGCACGCATGTCGACCAGCTCCTCACGGATGCGGCGTGCAGCAACCCGCACCGGGGCGGTGCGCGCGAACTTGACGCGCATCGTGTTGATGAAGTGGCGGGCAAATGCGAGCGGCATACCGCCAGAACGCAGCGCGCGCAGGATGCGGTGGCGCATGTGGCGGGCAGGGACGAACGTGGCTGCGGGGAGCTGGATCCGGATGGCGCACAGGTCGAAGCCGAATCGTGTCCGGATGTGCGCACGCATGCGCCTGCTAGCTGCAGCATACAGCCTGGGTGGAATGCGGTCATGGGGGAAGAGGCCAGGGGGTGGGGCCGGGTGGAGGGTATGCACTTTGAGCAGGGTACTTGTGGCCACGGTAGCGGGTGAGCTCGCGTGAGGCCTGTTCAGGTGGTGCAGCAAGTGGTGCTGCAAGTGCATACAATGTGGCATGCAGGCATGACAACACTGTGGCATGCTGAAACAGCATGTTTCAGTGGCTTACTGACCTCTAGAGGTGGTACACGGAGATCAACGCATGAGGCCGGCACCGAGGACAACAGCAGGCAAGCACACAACCAAAACCCTGCAAGCAGGCAGCAACATGCAGCAACATTCCCAGCCGCAAAGCCACAACGAACCAACAGAACCGACACAACCGCACACCCGCACCCGCACATCCACACACACTGGAAAAGCTGACCCCTTTCGCGCCGCGGTGTTGTATCGCGTCGCGGGAGGTCTTCGGTTCGATCGTGCGCATGTGACCAACTCCGAGTCGCATAGCACAGGAATACGCCCTGTGACTTGCATGCGCGCGTCTGAGGGTGGTTTCCGGTTGGTTTACCCCTTCGGCTCCTGGGTCCCGGTTTGCCGGAGATGTCCATGGCCTAATTGGCTACGGCAAGTAATTCAATTTACACTTACATCTACACGCGCACTCCAGCGCACCCCACCACCGCGTCAACCACGCCAAAGCCGCCCACTGCGACTGTCCCAGTAGGCCCGGCCGCCACCATTCTCACACCAGCACCAGCACCACCGCAAACAGCCCCACCCGAGCACTCCCACGCACGCGCCCCAGCATGCCCCTCCCCACATGCGAGCCCGGGGGCGCACGTCCGCGACTGCGGCTCGGCAGGGGCGGCAGAGCGAGGCACGCAGGGCGCTCGTGACGCCACATCCCCAACCCCTCCGCAGTCACACGAGGGGAAGCGGGGGGGGGGGGGGGGGGGCGAGCACGGACAGATGTGGGGCAGGCCACCGCCACAGTAACCGCGGCCCCCGGCCCGCCGCAGCGCCTGACCTAGGTGCAGGCTGTACCTGCAGGAAGACGTTGCGGCGAACTTTGCAGTGGCAGCCACCCACCGCCACCATGCCTGCGGCTGCACCGGGGCTTCTGAAGGCGGCACGGCAACAGTAAGCAGGTGGCCCAAAGGTTAGGGCCACCGGGTGCAGCTGTAGCGCGGCGGCTTAGGCGGCAGATGGCAGTGGTGGTCCCCGGGGGGGGGGGGGAGTGTTGAGGCTGCGCGCACCAGTCTACACACCATCCAATCGCAAGTAATTCGATTTGCACTTGACAGTGTACACTTGACACGAGCTAGCAGGGACTCCTGCAGCTTGGTGCGGCAAGCCACAGCAAGCAGCGGACTCATGCATCGCCAGGCTACCTGCCGCTGCGCACAGACCAAGTGAGGCCAATCCAGCCAATGCCACTGGCACGCATACGGTGACCGGATGGGCACTGCCATGAAGGCCCTGAAGGGCACACGCAAGGGCATCTGCATTGCCGCACGTGCCTGCATCACTGCTCTGTGCACTTTGTGGCGAAACTTTGTGGAGCATACCCCTGTACGTTTCTCTTGCCAGAAGGGCACATGCAAGGGCACAGGGCATGCCTGTTAGCAAGCGCGGTGGCCTGCCCATGCGTGCTCACTGCCTCTCGCAGCTGCTGCCCTGGCTGCAGCCAGACCTCGCATCGCGGCCATCCCACATCAACCTTCACTTGAAACATTAGTTTTGCTTTTCTTGCAGCATCTCGAAAGCCAGAGTGGCCTCGTCCACCACAGTTCTGGCGAGGCCTAGCCTTTGCTGCGAGTGAAGGACGTGGTGCATAAATCACCACCTGAAGACACACATCACATAAATCACCACCTGAAGATGTTGCAAGCAGCCAAAAAGAAGGAAGCAAAAACATCAAGCATCACGCTAGATCCAGCAGGGCATCGGCCAATGTTGTCAATGTTGCTGTGGGACAAAACCTTGTCTTTCCAGCATTGCACATGCTAGTCTGTTGTGGGAACTGGCTGTCTCAGGAAGCAGGACCGCAGTTCAGGACACAAGCCCTGCGTGCGATTCAAGGGAGGCTTCAGTTCATGGCGGGCATGTCTTGTTGTGGCCGCTCATGTACACGTTTGCCATGGCAGTCGTTTGTGAGTAGCTGGAGGTGCATACGGCTACAGTGTGCACGCAAACCTGGCTTTCCTGGCTTTCCTGGCTTTCCGGCACTGCATGGTAGGCGCCATTCAGACTAAATCTTTCCAATTTGTTTCAAAAAAAAATTGTTGATACGGCCCTCGTGCATACGTTCATACGTTCACACGAGTGCAGGTCGTGACTCACGGTCGCTGCTGCAGCCAACTGGGCACCACTTTGCAACAACACCATGACATGTGAAAAAGGAATCAAGTTTTGTGTGGCAAATCCAATTTTGTGTGCCACATCTCCATCCGGATAATTAAGAGTAAGGTCAATTCAGTCAATTCACTCTTTCCAGGGACTGTATAGAAGCCAGTTTCAACCATCACAGAAAACAAGAAATGCAACATCAGCGGAAATGAATGTTTAATCGTAACACGAAAAGCTACCAGTACAGCCGCACTGTTATGTACTTTCAAATGTACCAACGTTTCCAGGATTTAGGTGGGTGTGTGCTGCTCTGTGGCATGAGATGTGTTTCTACCCTCCCCCCCAATTATCCCCCTATCTCCCGTAAAGGGATAATGTTCCAAATATCCCGGAATAATTGATGCAATATTCCTACTTTGACCCAGCCTTAGTCATGACCATCGATGGCCATCGCGGCCCCAGGCACACGCGACGGCCAGGGGTGTTGGCCACTCGCCAGTGACAGCTGATTGTCACAAATATTATCGACCATTGCCAGTGTTTTAAATCCATCATGGCCACCGGAGTCGGGATCCTCTGGATCGAAGAACGGACACGACTGCGTGGGGTAGGTACCACCTCTGCCACTGGAACCGCCGAAATCAACATGCCCCGCACTGACCTGAAATCACCATACAACAAAATAACTCCGGATAAGCTTTCCACGCCTCAGCTACGCACAATTGTGGCGTCCTAAGTCAAGCGGTGGAACGGTTCGTAAGCTCGATCGATGACGTACGCGTCATATGCATGGCCAACAAGGCCTTGCAATAGGGCCCGGGGCCTTGGAAAAAGTATCAGCGAGAAACTCGTGCGTTTAGTTCACGCGTCCACTATTGATATGAATATTGTACTTGCGGTCTTGTCGGATTGCTCTGCAACAATCGCTGAGCAAGCGCAACCGTGGGTGCGTGCCTCATCATTTCGACCGTCACTTGTGATCACCGCCGCACTTGCGTAAGTGCGAAGTCCACATGTGCTGAAACACCGCGGGATCGGAGTTCCTGACGTGGGAACCGGATGCGACGGAAGAACACTATGCATGGCGCGGTGGCGCGTCGCGCATGCACATGCCAACAGCGTGCATTTCGAGGGATATGATCATCCACTGCCGTGCAGTGTGCATGCGCTGTGTCCGCCTACCGGCCGGCCAGTTCGGAAGGGCGCAAGACCGCTGTTCTATCGAGCCTTGACCGATGATGCCGTCACGTCGTCAGTCCGACCAAATCGTCTTAAATGCACAGATCAATCACGTTGCCGCGCACAGCAGAGGAAAGCTGACGCGGCAATCATCACCTGAAGCGTTGGTCGCGCAGTACCGGCCGGGCACCTTTATGATAATCCACATGCATGCCTAACGACGAGGTACGTCAACATGTTGCAAAACCATGCTCCGACGACGCGCGTCCAGGAAATACTCACATACAGGCCGACCCGTGTCGATACTAATTTCCGTTGTCCTGCATGTCCACTGCGCTAATCGACTGCGTTCACATCTTGCCCGTCGCAGCGACGATGCGGGTCGGCCGCGCGTAGGTGCGGTCACGCATGCCTTGATGTGCTCCGCAAGGCCTGAACTACGCATGCAAGCGTCGAAACTCGTGCTTTCCGCATGATCTCGGTCGAAGATCACTAGTCACCATACGCTGATCAGACGTCTGCTCATGTTTTTACAAAGTCCTGGCACAGCATCTTCGCGTCAATGTCACACGCACAGAAGCCAAGGCTTCTGTTCCTGTCGGCTCATGAGTTTTTTGCAGCTTGAACGTGCGCCCTGTACTGCACGCCGCTTATATCATACACAGTCAAACCGTTTCTGTAGAATCGTCAGATTTGCTCGTCGGAGCTGGGCTGTACCAGTCCCGTCGCTCGGGCGCTAGCACTGCGCACCGGGCGTCAAGCGCCTGGGACTTACGATCCGCGTGGTTCAGGTTGCAGCTGATGCAGCAGAGACAACCATTGCTTCTTACTGCTCGTATACTGCCAGCTGTCTAAGCCGGCAGACATGCTTTCTGCGCAAGTAGACGCAGTGCGGCAGGCGTCGTAGTCTGTTTCCGGCAGGAAACGGTACGCCTCCGATACAAAGCTTTACAGTGAGACTGTGCTGCGTCCAATTATCAGCTAGTATGAATGCACACCTGCTGCCATGTTTCCATTGTGCGCCCGAAGTCAACACAGCTATCGCCAATCTTGCTGAGCCCGTACTGGCACGCTTGCACGACGCCGAAAACTTACGACAACGGTCTCAAAAATATGAATTAATATGCCTTGCCTGTTGCTGAACTTGTTTATCCGGGGATGTTTGTCGTACCTGTCTCACCGCCGCGCTGACGCCGTCGACTCAGACAGCACTTTCGCCATGAGTTTGCATATGTAGGTACAAAATCTCAATTTATGATCCTGGCAGCAGCGCTGTTCCGGGATCTGAGCCATCAGCGGTAAGTGCCAATGGACAGAAAGGACGCTCTCGATAGGAGTCATGGAGACGACGACCAGACCCGAACATGGAGCACCTCGTCACACTACGGTCCCCCTGATTATTA
The DNA here is from genome assembly GCA_024500015.1 of Ulva compressa. NCBI lineage: Eukaryota > Viridiplantae > Chlorophyta > Ulvophyceae > Ulvales > Ulvaceae > Ulva > Ulva compressa. The sequence goes on along the minus strand of JALKAD010000212.1, from coordinate 1,047,859 downwards.
CGCCTATGGCAATGGGGACTTCTCAATGCTTCATCGCGATGCCCCCGCGAATCCCGCTGCGGCTCGCGACATGCGAGTACGTCGTGGGCTTGGCGAAAGCTCTCACCATCAGGCGTTCTACTCCGCTCCAAGGCAAGTGTCGTACCACGAGACCTGGCCTCCAGAAGGCGGTATGATGATGCCCGATGCGCCGCACATGATGCAGGCGCCAGGCAGCTACCACCTCGGGCACTCGCAACAGCAGCCACACGCCATGCACAGCGGATCGGTCCCCTTCCCATCCCACCCGAGCTCCCGCCCCTCAATGCAGGGGCTCCCTGGCGTTAACCCGGATGAGGCTGATCGCGCGTTGCAGACATTGCTGGCCGCAGCAGGCCTCAATGCCGCATCTTTCGCCGGGCCAGCCCCCATTCCCATCCGCCCGCCTGTGGCCGACCCGGCCCCCCACTTGTACCACATCGATCCAAATCAAGACCAGTTCCTCCCGCCGTCACAAGGGGTCTTTCAGCACCCCGCTCATGAGCAGCCTCCCCGAACCACAGCCAGCCTGCCTTTCATGATGCCTTCATCGGTGCCATCTTCGATGCCCCTGACCCAGCCCCAGACCCAGCCCCATCCGGCAGCACTCCACACCCTCCCCTCACAGACTCCGATGTGGGCCCACACGTATCCAAGCTCTGCAAGAATGCCAGGCGGGGTGCCTCCCAGCGAGTTGGGGCTGGAGGCTCCATTCCCTGGGCATCAAGACAGCATGTCGGGATTCCGCGTCGACCACACCCTCCCATTTGCATCTCCCCCCAGCTCTCCGACAGCCGGGCAACAGCGCGGCTCTCCTGCTCCCTCGGTCGCCTCTGCACCTGCCGGCGGCGGCACCCACAGCACCACTGGCGCTTCCCCCGATGTCCCTTCTGCCTCCACAGCCCCAGACCACATGGCTGCTTCGGCCGCCGGGTCCATGTTCCCGTTTCGGCCACCCTCGGATCGCGGCAAACCGGACTCCAAGGCGCCCTCCGCTGCAGTGCCAGGGGTCGGCTGGGGCCACCCAGCCGTCACCGCTGACATCGCCGCGGCCGCATTTCCCTTCGACTCGCTCAGCCTGCCGACCATCCCCGAGTCACACAATCGACGCGGCTCCTTCAGCGGCGCGCTCGGCGGCGGCCACGTGTCGCGTGGAGGCGGCCAGGGCGCAAAACATCACGGCGGCGCCATGTTTGGCAGCCCCCCGTCGGCCCGCCGCCTGCAGCCACACGCGCACGACGGATCTTTCCGCAGCAACACGTCTGCCAGCTTCAGGAGCACCTCCACGAGCTTCCGCAGCGGGTTTCCGTCGTTCAGCAGCGACAGCTTCCACCTCGACCCCGACAGCCATGGGGAGCGGCCGGATGGTCGCGGCTCAGCCGCCGCCGCAGCGGCGGCTGCTGTCGCCGCCACTGCGCCACAGACAGCGGGCCGTGGCGGCATGGACGATGCACACCAGGACCACCCGGCACACTCTGGCGCAGCCACTGATATGTCTAGGTGCGCCTGCCCTGCTGCACCCTTCCATGCGCGTTCCTCCTGACTTCCGGATAGCAAATGCTCATCACTACACAAATCCACGCGCGCACCTGTTGCCCGCCTTTCCCCGTGTAACTGTGCCTGTGCCGGTTGCAATGCTGCCACAGAGGTCCGCACCATGGGCTGCAGACACACATCAGACACAGAGGCCTGCCCTGGCTGGACCGCAAGCCTGCCTCCTGCCTTTAGATGCTTTTCACTTGTGTTTTTGGCAGCTGTAACCTCTCTTCAGCTGACCAACACCAACGCCAGCTCATTCGATTTTACTGTATTCTGCTGCAGATCAGCTGCAGAGCAGATTGCCAGGTCTGCTGTCTACTGAATGCTAGCCACGCTGCTTGCCTGCTTGACTGCTACAGTCGAGGTAGCTGCTGACACCACTACATGCACACTGCAGTACCAGGCAGTGCTGTGAAACCATGGGGAACAAGGTGGTCAGATCTGGTTAGCAGCCAGCATAATCTGGCCTGGCTCTTGGTGCTTACACCCTCGTGGAAGCTGTCACAGTCCTTGACTGGTGGGTGTTGGCTGCAGTGCCCCAATCTAGATTAGCCACCTGACGAGTATCAGTGGCATAAGCATCAGTGGCATAAGCATCAGTGGCATAAGCATCTGTAACATCACCCTCCCTGGAACACCAATCCACTGTCCCCCATGATGGACTCATCCCCGTGGGGCCTGTCCTCTGTAAGCACCCTCCCTGTCATAGATGAGGTCAAATCCAGTGATGTGATTAATAAGCATCATATGTGGTCAGATTCTGGTGAGCAATTGGGGCCTATCTGTGCATGTGTATGCATGTGTGTTTCCAATGCATATGTCCTGATTTGCAATATTGTTAGCCAATCAGGATTGTCCCTTGCATGCTGACTCAGCCTGGGAGAAACCAGTTGCAGCTACCTCATGTAGCACCCGCCTTTTGGGCTTGGGCTACAGCCCGAGCCCAGCCCGGGCTGTAGCCCTAGCCCAAATCGGCCTGAGCTCGATTCTGCTGATTCTGCTGAGGTCGAGTGGGCCTGAGCCTGATTGGGCTTGGGCTGTGGCTGAGGGGGAGTCCAGACAAGTGGTTGGTGGTTGGTGCAGACGTGGTAATGATGACAACTCTACATCTGGGTCAGATGCTGGTGTCAATAGCCAATTGCACAGTCCACCTGCATTGTGGGCCCCTGGTGGCCAGGATCAGCACCTGATCAGGCCTGAGGTCTGATCTATCAGCTGTACCTTCAGCTGTGCATTTGCTGTGTTGATCTCCTGTTCCTGAGCACCAATATGAAGTGCAAAATCATCAGTGGCATCAGCACCCACAATCAACACCCATACCAGCCCCGCATGCATCTGCATCAACATGCTCTGGAAGCCCTTGCCTGGCCCATGCCGCATGGCTGACACACGCCCGAGAGTTACACCTGACAATTGACACTGGCACAAGCCTGCGATGTATGCTGTACACTGACACACGCATGAGCCGCGTGCAGCCTTGCCAAGGCGCTTGACCGGGCGCCAGCCACCGTCGCCGCCGTTGCCAGCGCCCTCTCCAACACCTCCGCTGCTTTCCCCCTCGGCCTTCCCAGCCTCACCAAGCTGCTCTGCAACTCCAGCAAGCGTGGGAAGCACGCCAAGGCGCTCGCCGTGTTTGCGGCGGCCCCCGAGCTCGGCCTGTCCCCCGACCTGCCGCTGTGCAACGCGGCGCTCATGGCCGCCAGCTCTGCCGGCAATGCCGACGCGTCTGCGATGATCTTCAGCCAGATGGTCGCGCAGGGCCTGCAGCCGGACAGCGTGTCGTACCGCGCGGCTGTTACTGCGCTGGTCAAGCATGAGCATCTGAAGGACGCCCTCAAGGTTTGCCCCCCCGCCCCCCACCCTGTCAAGCCCAGCCCCTTGCAAAGCGTTGTCTGATTTGTTGGCTGCCTCTCTGGCTGCCGCGGCTGCAGTGCGGCAGGCCTGCTGCCGGGCACCGTCCATGTGCCGTTCCCGAGGCTGCAGTTTTGCAAACAATTGCCTGCTCGCGAACAATCCGTCATGGGTCGATCAGGGGCACACGGTCTGGCGGCGGCCAGCTCTCATGTCAGGCCTTCATCATGCAGCACAGGAAAAGTGTGTTGGGGGCTTACCTCGCAAAAGCACACGCGCCCTTGGCACTGATGTGGGCGCCTGCAGTCAGCCTACCTACCTTCGGCCGCAAGCTGCATCATTTAGGGCCAATGCTACACCTGTGCCCGAAACCACACCGCATGCTCTCTCCACCTCCTGGCAAGCCACCGGCGCGCGTCAGCGCCACGCCAGGCCCACTCGGTCTCGGCGGGACCGACCTGGGAGTGGCCATGCTACAGCAGTCCATCACTCAACACAGCCCCCAGATGCTATGCCCCTGGACGCCCCCGGACGTCACACCACAACGATGAGGAGCATATGCATGCTGCAGGTGCTGCTTCACATGCTGTCCGACCGCAGCGCGCACGACAGCACAGCGTGCATGGCTGCGATCCTGGCGATGGGCCGCCGTGGGGTGTGGCCCCTCGCAGAGCAGCTGCTTCTGGCCGCGTTTGGGCCCCGCTACAGCCTCGAGCGCATCTCCGCGATGCACCCAGCGGCCCTGTCACAAGTCCCAGAGACATTCCATGAGGTGTGCCCTCCCACCCCTGCAAGCTGAGTGCACTGGGCGCGTGCATGCATGAGCACAACCATGATCACAATCGTGGCCTGCAGATGTAACTGTGCATCAACTGCCCCAAACAATGAACCAACCTCACCCATTCGCTCACGTGTGCACCAAACAATGAACCAACCTCACCCATTCGAATTCAATAAACAAGCCCACACCACGCATCTAACATGGATCTAACATGGATCCATGATGATCATGTCATGCGTGAGGTTTTGATCATGGTGTTTAGTGTACTCTCAATTGGTGCAAGGTGCATGTAGATGACGTAGATGACGCGCCGAAATGTTAGTAGAATGTGCGGGTCTGACTTGCACAGTAGCATGTTGCTGACTCACACCTGCACAGGAACGTGCGAACTTGTTAGTGGCCTTCTCTCCACTATCTGTGGCGCGTATATGCGGCGCGAATTCTTGCATGCTGATGACCGGGTCCCAGACTGCCACGTGTCGCGAGCTCGAGGGCTGCCGAGGGAGCACGAATGCCCAAGTCGTACTCCGTCGCTTGAGCTTGCTACCATCGGGCGTCGTCCTGCCATGTGTTTAGTGACCACAGTGGTGCCGTGCAGTGGTGCCATACTGTCTGTGTGTTGTCTATCTACCACCTGGTTGCAAGTCATCCTGTCTGTTCAGACTGTGTGTGACAATGAACTGCTAGCAGGCATCGCATGCAGTCTGTGCTTGTGGTCCCATTCCCCTGGGTCGATCCCAGCAGAGTCTCGTTGTGGCTCTTTGTGCAATTTGGATTGTGGGTCCCATTGGGTGCTTTGGAGATGTTCCTTGTTGACTGTCCATCAGGCAACGATTGCAGCAGGCAGCAACCCAGATGTCTGTCATGACCATGTCAGTAGTTTCCTTGCAGCAGGTCGAGAAGATAACAGTGGTATAATAGCTACCATGGTAGGGTGTACTAAGCAGTGGTAGCTACCACCATGTATGTCTGTTGATCTGCGGTTGCTTGGGGTCTCACCTCCCATCATGGTCATGGTGGGAACACAATGGGAATAACAAGGGCCCATGTGACCACACCTGAGCTTCATCTGTGGTGGAGCCGCTGTGCTGTTGTGTGCTTTGCATGGGCTGTTCGTGGCTGGCTGGCCCTCGTGTCTTGTGTCTTGTGTCTGATCTGTAACTGCCATCCTGTCTTTACTTTCTTATCTGTAACCACCATGGGGTGAAGCATAGGGACATGTGTGCAGTGTAGTCCTGTGTCTGTGTCTGTGTCTGTTACAGTTTCAGTGCCAGTGCTGAGGCACCACTTGGCTGACTGCTTCTTCTGCTCAGTCAGGACTGTCTGGCAGATGTCACCACCGTGCATGATCTGTAATTTGGTCTTCAACTTGGTCTGTAGCTATGCTGCATCGCTGTTGTCTTCATATTGACCCATGGGGGAATCTGTTCTTGTGGTGGTGGTGGCAGTGGTAGTGGTTACAAAAGGGTGGTAGTGGTGGTAACGTTAAACATTACAAAAGAGCGTTAAACATTACAAAAGAGCGCACAGGGAGAACAGGGGAGCACAGGGAACCACGGCATCTGTGGTGGTGGCCTATGGTTGTGTCCTGTGGTCGTGGCGATGGTTGGCCACCACTGAGTGGTACACCAAACAGTAAATCAACAACCCCCCTTGTGAGAGTTGTGGTATTGCTAGGTCTCACAACTATTTTGGACTGGCATCTACCATTACTAGCCCAAACATACGCACAGCCCCTGAAGTGCCCTGGCACATGTAGGTTTGTTGAGCTCATGTCGTGCCCTGGCACATGTAGGTTTGTTGAGCTCATGTCACAGCATCGTGTTTTTTGGTTCCTGTGTTCTGAGCCTCGCCATGCATGCCTGCCTACCTGCTCTGCCACTTGTGGTGCATGCTGGCATATGCCTCGGTAATGGGTAATGTGTCTCGGGGTGTCTCGGGGTGGCTGCAGAGATCTCTGCCTGTCCACGCCATTGTCCACTGCATTGCTTGCATATATTGGTCCAGGTCTGCTTGGCGAGCTCGGCTTCCTCCAGACTTGCATGAATTTCAATATAGCCACTTATTTGGTCATGCGAATCTTATTTTCAGGCAGTGTGCTGCGATGCTGCATGGCTGTTCGTCATATCGTATTAGTACCGTGACGCAGCTAAAAGTCGGTTTGTCGGTTCTGCAACGCGTCGTGATTATAGGCGTGTGCGATGTCGTCCTCCGCGTTCTGTACACGGTGGCAGACGTGTGTGTGATGTGAAAGCTGGCGTGCATGGCGCGCGCTTGCAGTCCAGACGCGTGCTGCAGACGCCCCAGCTGGATCCAGCTCTAGTTCGGTCGACCACCCCTTGGGGGCTGTCGACCGTCGCGTGGCCAGGCCTACGCGTGGTCCTGTGCATGGATTCTCAAGCGTCATGAGGCCTTATGGGGCCATGGGGTGCTTCTGTTGACCACGGTCTTCCGTGTATCACCGTGTGTACCGTCTTCCGCACGGTCGTGCATGTCGACTCCACACCCGGAGTTTGTGAGATCGGTATCGAGATCTGTTAGAGCATGGAACCGCATGTTTACGGTAGGGCCGCCCATACATACATATATGCTGCGTCTTCATGTATGATACAGCTTATATATACGGTTGTGCTGTGGCTAGTAGGCATCATCCAACCCCTGGGCCAGTTTTCATTGAGCAAACTCATTGTCCCTTGCTGCATGCTGTTACTGGTACTTCTCGGTCTGAGTGCATGCTAGAATGACTGCTAGAATGACTTCATGCTGCTCTGTTTGCAAGCTGTCTGTGGATCCTCAGCATGATCATGTGCATATGTGAACATCTCAACACATCACATAACGCACTATCTATCACAGTGTAACACACATAACGCATATCATAGTGTAACACACATCACGCGCGCCTGACAATGGTGACAGTGCCAGACAATGGTGACAGTGCCAAGGTAGTGGGTGGCTGAGTTGTGAGATAGTGCGATAGTGTGTCAGGTGTGCTGCTGGCATGACGATAGTGCATAACAACTCTCTGTAACCACACAACACTCTGTGACTCTCTCCAACCACACAACACTCTGTGACCACAAAACATCGGCACACAGGGCACACAGGATACAGGGCAACAACAATAACAATGGCACGCACACCAACGTCAATGGCATGTAAAACAACAAACAAAGCAGTGCCAACCGATGACACAATGGCACACATACACAACCACATCACAGGCACTGGGAGGCTCACATGTTCTGTACACCAGAATGCAGGACCAAACGCAGGACCAACCAACCAGCCAGCCGGGCCCAGCAACACACAGCCACGCAGCTCAAGCACAGCCACCCCCACGGCAACATTGGCACCATTGCAACTCACGGCAGTGGTGCCGTGGCAGTGCAGTGGTGCCGACTGCGGCTCCACATGCATCATCATGTCGGTTCACATCGGCACAGGATTGCATCAGATCGCTTCAGCGGAGGCGTGCGTGGTGCAGGTGTTCCAGGAGCTGTGCCACCTCAACGGCGTCCAGCTCGACGTGACGCCACCCGACGCACCAGTAGACGCGTTCCCCGGCTCCATTGCACACGACCATGCGGCCACGCACGCCTCGGCCCCCGCCGCAGTCGGTGGCGACATGGGGGACGGCACCACTGCCGGCAGCAGCCGCGCGCTCGAGGAGTTCGCGGAAGCTTCCGGAGTGGACCTCGACGAAACCGTGCACGCCGGGGGCCCCCGCGCTCCGGCGGCCGCTGCCGACACCACCACTGACAGCGCGACCCCAGGGTACCTGAAGCAGCGGCGGCTCGAACACAGTGTGAGTGTGTCCGGGAGTGCCGCCACGAGCAGTGCAGAGGAGACGGGGGCGACGGGCCGCCGCAGCCCTTCCCCTCCCGCACCGTCCGCATCGGCGGCCAATATCGTGGCTACCAGCCCGATGAATCCGGCCGATGCGGCCGCAGTTACAGGGTACCGGCCTCTGACCGTGGCTGAGGTCGAGTCCGCACCGCAGGCATGCCCCTCGCTCCCGACAATCGACCGTCTTCCTGCGCCCTCAGACGCCTGTTCCGTGCTGTGCGTGCTGTGCGTGCTGTGCTGCACCGTATGCATGATGTGATGGACGAGCAGCAGGCCGCCCGTTGACATCGTGCCTCACCGGCGGCCGGGCAGCCGCGTGCGCGTGCTTTTCAATGACACACTCTGGATTCAGGCGACCTCTCCACAGGCGCGTGCACCCCGGGCACCCATGCACGAGGCCGGTGCGGCCCGGCCGCACGGCACCCTGCATGGCCAGCGCGCCGTCCCCCGCGCCGCACCGGCCCCGCCGGAAGAGCCGGACCCCCTCGCGCGCGCCTGCTTCAACGCGCTGCTGCTGTCCTACTCCTGCGCATCCCCCCCGCAGTTTGAGCGCGCCACTGAGGTCCTCGTCGCGATGATCCAGTGCGGCCCCAGAAACACACCACTGAACAGTGTTCAGTGTTCCGTGAACAGTCCCTGCAGAGGGGAGTCCGGCGACCCAGCCACATGCCCTGCCAGCATTCGCGTGTCAATGCAACGGCGGTCCGGCCTGGGAGAATTGCCCCCCCTCTCCGCCCCATGCATGCACCCCTCGCAGCTGCGGCCCACATGATTGCACCCTCCATGTTTGCACAATTCTCTGTGAAAGCAAAAGGCATGCATGCATGCCCTGTTCTGCACCTTCCGCGGGCGGACTTCCGCTGTCTTGCGCTGGCATCGCCCCAGCGTCGCCTGCTCAAGAATCCCATGGTCTTGCATCCTGCTTGATCGGCCCACCACAGCGCCTCTTTCGCACACCCAGTAAACCCGCGGCTGCGACATCACTCCTCCGCAAGCCGCACTCGACCGGCCGCACCGCACTGCAGGAGGAGCGGTGACGTGTCACCGGATGTCATCTCGTTCAACATCGTGCTGCGCATGCTGTGCGCGTCCCAGCGGCTGTCGGCGGTGCCTGCCCTGCTGGACCTGTCGCGCCTCGCGCGCGTCAGCCTGCTGGCCACGTCCTACACCACGTACATGGCCGGCGCCGCAGCCGTGGCCGACGCCTCCCTCACCGTCTCGGTCTGGGCCGAGATGATCTCAGCACAGATCGTTCCGGACGGCACCGCCATCTCCCTCTACCTCGCCGCCCTCTTCCAGCTGGTGTGCCCCCGCCCAAGCACTCGCCGGCCGTCTGCCATGCGTACGCCTGCCGCCCCAGGCCTACCACATTGGCAGACGCAGCCTGCGTGCTGCGTGCTGCGCGTGATGGCAGTGGGGAGCGTTCGCGTGTCGCCGTCGCTCGTCACTTGCACCCTGTCCCGCCTGCCTCTCCGTCCGAACTTCAGCCATGTGCGTGACGGCTCTCCTGGTCGCCGGCTGCATGCATGTACACTCTGTGTGTCTGCCTGGCACGGCGACCACCGTGGCGGAAAGTGTGCTTGCTCTGTCAGCGCACGCCCACCGAGTGCGACCTGCGCGAGCAGCCGCATGCACCTTCCGGTCATCAGTGCTGCTGCGTCGGTGCTGCTGCGTGCGCGCCTGATGCTGTGACAACCTCGTGTACGCAGCACGTGGAGGGATGTAAAGCAGGCCAGGCCCAGCAGTCATTCTTACCACCCCGCACTGGCAGCCCGACGGCAGGTGCCGCTTGGACAGTGGAATGTGCCGGGTCAATGTGGTGAGGGGACTGGTGTCTTGACTGACCAAGCAGGAGCTTGTGAAGTCCGTCGTGGTGCTGTGGCAGACACTTGATGGATGCCAGTGTGCATCAATTCAGTGCGCAGTGGGTCACAGAGTGACGGGCTGCGATGTTGCACCTGGCGCGGTGGAACGAAATGATAGCTACGGTAACCGCCGCGCTGGAGGTGTCTGGTCGCATGCAGGGGCACTACGCGGACGCGATCGCGATCTTCCTGAGGATCTCCTCCGCACCCCTGGCGCCTGTGCCGGACGCATGCAGCATCTGCGTCCTCTTTGCGACGTGCCTGCACCTCTACTGCCGCCCCCAGCGCGAAGCCGGCGGCCCGGACGCTCACTCCGTCACGTCTCTCGTCGCCCGCGCCACCTCGCCGTTCCCCGAGGCCTCGTTCGAGGCTGCATGCGTCATCGTGGAGGAGCTAGCCCGCGGCGGGTGCATCCGCGCCATGCATGTCGCCGACGTCGCTCGAATCAACGCTGCCGCCGCCGCCACACGCATCGGGGTAATGCAAGCGCTGTTCACGATGCTCGCCGCGATGCAGCAGGGCGACGGAGGGCCGGATGCGGCGGAGGAGCATGCCGATGGCGGCAGTGGCTATGAGGGTCTCGGAGTGCCTGCGTGCGCTGGCATAATCGTGGGGGGTGTCGTGCGGCGCGTGGCTGAGGGTGCGCTGGACCTGCGCGGCGCCCCGCTGACCGGTGGCGGCGCGCCGCGGCCGCAACCGTCGGTCACCGGCACGATGACAACGGAGACCGGCCTCGGTATGACGACGCTGACGGCATCGACAACAAACGATGCATGAACGGGTTGCATGCTGCAAGGTGCCGCTATGGCTGCGGCGCGGCAACATGCGGCGCATGACCGCCGCGGCACAGCGGCTGGGGGGCGCGGGCGGCGCTCGCCCCCCTGGCTACAGTCACCCGGGCGGCCGCCCTGCGCGCGTTGCGTCAAGGATGCGCCTGCAGCACACGAGTGGCCCCTCGCCTGGGCACCCGTGCTGCATGGACGCTCCCAGGGTGGCCTCCCCTGCATGCGGCACCCCGTGTCCGCGGCGGCCCCGCCCCTGATGCGGTGGCGGCGGCGATGGCGGCGCAACATCTGTTCCGAGTTCAAATGCCGGTGTGCTGTGGCACACGTTCTGCGTGCTGTGAAAGTCGAGCGCTGTCACCAAGCAGAGGCCTGCACAAGCAAGCGCGAGAGGACTGTTGATCCTCCCATGCTGCGCTATGCGCGCGGTCTGCATGCTGTGGCGTGCTGCTCATCGCTCCTGCTGCCAGTTGGCCGGGTGACGCTTGCTGTCGCAAGTCTCGTGCGAGGGCGCGTGGCGTGTGGTCTGCATGCTGTGCTGCATGGCTACAACGACCCCGGGAGAGGGGCGGGTGTTAGAATCTGGAGGCTGCACGGGCAGCGCCGCGGCGCTGTGCTGCGCTGTGCAGTCACCTATGTGCACGATGAAACGCGGCAGGGCGGGCAGAGGCGGCGACCTCGGCCCCCGGCCGTGCATGATATGGGTGCTTCCCTGCTGGTAGAGTGCCGATGCACGTCTCGTAGGTGCGATGGTCCGGGGCGCAGCGCCCTGACTGGGGCGCTGTGGCTCCTGGCCACAAGGGCTGTTCCGGCTTGGTGAGATGCGGCAGCAAGGATGGCGGCCGCGCCTCGAGCCTGGAACGTGGGTGTCGGTGGGGGCAGCCGGGAACGTCGTCGGCCCCCTGCCGGCTGCCTCGCAATGAGGACCCCGTTTGTGGCAGGAGGAAGTGGGAGGGGACAAGCCATCGCCGCAGCAGCGCTGTGGCGGTGGAGGCCAGAAGGGTCCTGTGGCCGCCTCCGTGGCCGGGAGGGCGCCGGGGGGGGTGGGGGGGTTCGTGCTGGTGGCGGGCCAGGAAGTGGCCGGTGCTCCTACCGCATGAGTTTGATAGGGTCATCTGCTCCCGCTTGGGCTGTCTCTGCAGGGGTGGGTGCGTGCTATCGGCCGCCGCAGTAGAGGGGGGTGCGATATGGTTTTCGCGCTGGGGCAGCCTGTGGCTGCCGTGGTCGGTGACAGAGCCGGGCTAGCCGGCCTAGTTCCTCAAACCTGGAAGGGCGTGGCGGAAGGGGCCTGCGACAGAGGTGCAGCGCCGCCGCGAGCCACCCTGCACCGGAAGTATGGTTTACGTGGGTGTCCTGTGTTTATGAGGATTGGCTGCGCGGGCGTGCCGGGTGCCTGACCGGCTGGCTGGGATCCCACCGGCGCGCCGCCGGCGGTGAGGAAGGCGCTGTGTGTGAGGCGGAGCGGCCATGCTGGGGCACGTCGGCGCGCAGCGCACGGCACAGACGCCTTACCGGTGTGGAGGGCCGTGTGGCGGTGCGGCCGTGTGGCGGCAGCAGCACAGCACAGCACAGCAAGAGCATCGTTGATGCGGGCAGGCGCGCCAGACAGAGGCCGGACAGAGCGGCGCAGCTAGATGCGCTAGTGTGATCAGGCACCGGACTGTTTTTGCGTGCATGTTTCACTTTCATGTTGCATGCACCGCCGCCATCGTGTAATGGTAGCCCTGTGAGAGCCAGCAAGGCCCGCTGTGGGGGTGGCAGCGGCCGGGCTGCACGGCCGGCAGGCGCGGCAGTGATGGTGCGCATGCGCTGACACATGCGCACTTGTGCCCAGGTGCGCCTGGTTCATTATACTTGCGATTGGAGAATCAGGCATGCATTCATGAACAGCTTCACACAATGCCCAGCAGGGGGGCATCTGGACTGCTAGCAAGACGGCAGAGACGCCAAGGCTCGGCATCATTCGCGTCACTCTGTTATCGACATGCTCACAGTGTGCATGCGGGCGTTTAGAATGCTTGTGACCGCAGGTCCATCGCTGCTGCAGTGCGCACGTGCGCTGGCACGCACCTGGATTCGATGTGATCCTTGAGGAGGCCAGTAAGGTCATGCTGGCATGCACGGCTGCAGAACAGGACATGTGCTGCATCCCCTTGCTGCCATGCTGCCATCCCCTTGCTTGAGTAGAAGAGAGATCAACGAACATGTCGGTGCTTCATTGATGGTGCTTTGATTCCAAACTCTTCTAACAAGCACACAAGGCTTGAACAGAATTTTCCGATCGTTCCCATTCACCAACAAGCAACTAGAGCCCTTTCACGGAGCTCCATGACTCCTGGAGCCTCACACAAGCCCATTCAACTTTTTCATGGTGCTGCCAGGACAAAAGCTCATTGCCGAACTGCTCTGGCACTGTGTGATAGCGTAGGTTTCAGGCACATTGATGACAGTATTCCACACGGCTGTCAGCTGCTTGCATTGACTCCAAGATACACTCACAACGCTGTGAATTACGCTTGCGCTGTATACCATGGCCTGTTTGCGCATGTGCTTAAACGTCCCTGGACTTCATGGTTGGCATGCACGGTGGTGTGCGCCCTGCTTTTGGTGGTTGGGTGCGGACAATACATACCAAACATGGTACCCCTGGCTGTTGCACATCTCAGCTTCCGCGACATGTACATTCTCACAGCCAGCCTGTTGCACTAAGAACGGTAGCAATAAGACTATTGTCAGCCGACCAGGTGCCGCCACTTTTGGCCATTGTAGTGCTCCGGCATGCATTTGCTCAATGCTCACGCCACTCGCTCAAGTGCATGCGGGGGCGCAGCAGGCAGCCCAAACCAGGCACAGACGTCTGACAATCTATCAGGTGCTGCTGGCTTGACTGAGAATCTTCCTGGCTTCACACCCGCGCCTGCCACGCCTGGCTGCTCTATCACCAACCTGCGCCACACACACCAGCACGGCCCCTCTGCAGGTAAGACTGTGCTGCGTGCTGCGTGCTGCCCGGGGTGCATGCGGGTACTCTGAGCCTCGACCACCATGCGCGCGGCATCTCTCTCCCTTTCACGCCAAGCTCTACGACAACATGGACTGCGTCCAGGCCTCAAAATCGCGGGATCCCGGAAAAAGTTTGAGGTGATGGCGAGATGACGGCCTGCCCAGAAAGGCAGCGCGGCTGTGAGAAACGGATCAGCTGGATGCCACCACGGCGGCCCCCGGGGTGGCTGTGGCGAGCGGGAAGATGGCATTCCTTGGCAGAGATGTGCGGAGGGCGTCGGGAAACGGGATGCTCACCACGGGGCTGTGTGTGAGCGAGAGAAACTGTTCTGGATCCTGTTCTGGTTGTCGGTGCCACCACGGCCGGGAACCCCTGTTTGAATGTCTGCTCTGCCAGGCCGCCCCTGGCTGAGTTTGGGCCGCACACCGGGATCCCTGCTGTGGCTGAGATGGCTGTAGATGCCTGGTCGCGCCACAAGGGGGCGCCTGCAGCGCCACGGTGCCCCGATCGGCATGCCCGCCGTCATGCCACGCGCTCCACGACTGCACTGGACGGCGTGAGTCGAGTGTCGTCAACGGCGACGCCCGGCTGGCTCGCGCCGTGCGGGCCGTGGGTGGCTTGTACTGCGACTTGGACGAGGTGAACTGCTCTGACAGCTGCAACTGGAGCGCTGCTCGTCGGGTGTGAATGTGTGAACGATGGCCGCGGCGGCCCCCACGCCACTGCCGCATCGCCTGAGGTGGCCTGAGGTGGCCTGAGTTGGGTTGGCCGGTTCTCTCAGTGGGTCCCTCATGCATCAGGTGAGGTGGCCGAGGTGCGCTTCGAAATTGGCGGGGCCCCCGGGCGCGCCGGCGCGGCCGGGGGTGGCGTGGGGGCCGTCGAGGTCGCCGATGAGGAGCACGCCGCGGAAGTCCGGCCGCGAGAACGGCGGCGCCGCGCTCACCTGCGCGAGTCGCGGGCACAGCATCTCTGGCGGCGCCGCGCCTGCGCAGCACAGCACACCCCCTCGTGCCACCGTGACCACGCCATACGACTGGGTGCCGCATGCAGCGAAAGCGGCCGCATGCGCGACAGCGGGCAGCATGCATCATGCAGCTGCGCACCCCGACGGCTACAGAGACAAACTCCACAGGGTGGGCACAGCGGAACTGGGGGAGTGCAACACTTTTGCTGTGGAGCGCAACCCTGTGCCGTTGACTCAGCTAGCGACATGCGCAGCCGCGAGCCAGTGCGTGACTCACGTACATGTGAGCATGCATGGCAATGCAGACACACATAAATCCATGGCCAAAGCGGCACGCAAGCTGGAAACAGAACAGCTTCGGTCACCTAGGAACACAGTGAGTGAGGGACCGGGGGGGGGGGGGGGGGGGGGGCGCACCAAGGGCCTGGTCAAGGTCCACCTCGAGGGTGACGTGGCTGTGGGCGTCCAGCCGCGACACGGCGGGCATGACCGCATCAAACGTGAAGCGCCAGAGCTTCTCCGGCTGTGGCTCCAACTCCCCAGCCAGTGCAGCCCCGACCCCTGGCCCCCCGTCGGGTCGGTGTTGAGCCGGGGCGGAGGCGGCGTCCGTGGTGGCGGAGCGGAGCAGCGCGGCGTGGAGCGTGTGGGAGCGGGAGGCCTGTAGGAGGGAGGCGGCGGGGTCGAGGAAGAGAGAGAAGGTACGGGGGGCCCGGCGCGCGGCGGCCTGCATGGAGGCGGCGGCGGCGAGGAGGAAGTCGAGGGTGGCGGGGGCGGTGCGCAGCTGCGGCACGCGCACGGCGCTGCCGGACGTGGCGGGTAGCAGCGGCGACAGGCCTGACGCCTGCGCGGCATGCGGCCGGGTGAGCATAGTCTGTTCATTGCTGCTTGCTATGATCGTTTACCACGCTTTCTGTGTTTTTTTTCTGTCGTTCGCTTCTTGTTGAATTCTGTGTTGCGCTGACCAACGCATGCCTCTACGGGGCACGCTGGCTTGGATGAACCATGGTGCATGGTAGAAACAAAATACACATCTGCACGCTGTGACGAGTGCACAGCCAATGCAGATTGACGGCTGCTCGGCACACACATCATCTCACGCAGCACGCAGCACAGCCGGAGCCGCACCTGGTCGATTGCGAGCAGCGAGTTCACGGTCGTGAGCCACATCGTGCGCAGCGCGTGCGCGTCGACGTCCCCGGCGGCCGCCGCGAGCTCGTCGCCCATCGCGTGTAGCGTATGCATGAGCGACACGCGGCTGCGGCGCTCCGCAGCGCGCAGCTCGCGCAGCGTGCCGGAGCTGACGTCGCCGCGTAGCGCGCTGCGCCGCGTGGCCAGCATGTTCTCGACGAGCGCCCGCCGCTCCGCGATCGCGGCGCCGAGGAAGTCGGAGAGTCGCTCGTGCAGCGGCGCGGAGCCGGAGGCCGCGGCGAGGGCGGCCGCGCGCTCCTCCGCGATCTGCGCGCCCGCCTGCACGTGCTGCGCGCTGCTGTGAGCTCCAGCAGATTGGCAGATTTGGCAGAGAGTCGGCGGATTTGCCAAAACACGAAACCACCATCACTGAACCCCCCTGACGACAGTCTGTGACTGAACCAAGGGCATGCGGGCGGACCAAGCGGCCGGGACTCAAGCCAAGACAGAGCCGCATGCACAGGGTCGGCGCAGCGTGCTCAGCAGAGCATGCCCTCCGCACCCTCCGAGGCATAACTCAGACGGTCAGGCAAGGCCGCTGATCTTGTTCACAGGGTTTGTCCGGTCTCAGCGACTGGTACACGGCAACAGCAAGAAGGCAATGCCATTCCGGCAGGCACCTGCTCCGCACGGAGAATCAAACACGCACACGAGCCAGATTTCAGGATCGCAAGGCTGGTGCTGGCACGGGCACACACCATGTCGTCTGCTTCTGCCCCGGACCGCAGCGACGCCACCTGCGCCACCTGCGCCGCGTCCGCTCGCGCCTCCTCCGAGCCTCCCCCCTGCGCCACCTCTGGCCGCGCTGCCGCACCATCAGCCGCACCACTCCCAGCACTCCCAGCACTCCCGCCGCCCGCCTCGCCGTCCACAGAGTGTCCGAGAGCGTCCGGCGCCGCCGCCTGTGTGCCGTCGCGCACGGCCACCCTCACATCTGCCGCAACCCCTGTCACCACTCGCCGCAGCACCTCCCGGAACTGCTCCGCAACCCCCGCCGGCAGCACCGGACCGCGACCGCCCTCTCCCTCCTCTGTGCCTGTGACGCCCGCCGCGGAACCATTCCGCTCCGGCGCTGAGCTATCCCCCTCAGCACTCTGTGCCGCATGCTGCGTGCCGTGGTCGCCCGCAGCAGCGCAGCACGCCCCATCCGCATCGCGCGCGCCACCACCCTCTGCGCGTGCTGCAGGATGGCCCCCAGCGGGCAGCGGCGCCGCGCCGTCCGCTGCCGCGTCGGCCGCTGCCGGGGGGGCGCTGCCACCATCGCCGCTTTGCCGCTGCCTCCGCCACGGCATATACCACCGCCGACGCATGGGCTCGCCGGCGCTTGGACCATCCCGCGCGTTCCCATGCACAGCGCCGCCATCCCTCGCCGCGGGCACAGCCGCGCCGCCAGCTCCGCCCTGCTTCTGTGTATCGTCCGCCCCCTCGTCGGGCCGCGCATCTCCTCCGGCGCTGCGCATGCTGTGCGTGCTGTCCCGCTGGTCTGAGCCGGGAGATGTGCTGGCGCGTGCCGCCTGCTCTGCACCGCAGCACACGTAGAAGCTCAGCACGCGCGCCACAACCGGGCACCCCTCCACATGCTGCTGGGGATCCTGCTCAACCATGAGCTCCGCCAGTGGCTGCGGGGTGCACAGCATGCATGCACAGCATGGCGCAACAGTTGATGCGGCGACAGCTCATGCAGTCTGCAGGAATCAGACTGTTGACCAAGGGCGCGCAGAGTGCACACCTGTGTCTGTGCGCGCGCTGCGTCCGGGTCCGCTGGGCGGCCCGCCAGTGCCAGGGATGCCTTCCTGGCCGCTGTCATGGGTCGTGACGCGAATGCGGACCGACGTGCGGCCTGACGGCGTGCCAGCGCTGGCGGCCGTGGTAGCGGAGGCATCTCCGGCGGCCCGGGCAGCGTCTGTGAGCGCTTGCGTGAGGG
Source organism: Ulva compressa (assembly GCA_024500015.1). Taxonomy (NCBI): domain Eukaryota; kingdom Viridiplantae; phylum Chlorophyta; class Ulvophyceae; order Ulvales; family Ulvaceae; genus Ulva; species Ulva compressa. The sequence goes on along the minus strand of JALKAD010000212.1, from coordinate 1,030,094 downwards.
CTGCGAGGATGTCGTCAACCTGCACGCGGCCGCAGCTCGTATGCCAGCCCGTGACGGGGAACGGCGGCAAAGCGCCACGGGGCGCGCGGGACCGTCGAGGCAGCGGTGCATGCTTCTGGGGACATGGCTTTGGGTTGAGATGCATGTACAGGCGTCATTCGCGCAGCACGCAGCACGCATCATGCCAGGCCTAGGCGAGCACACCTCCTGCTCCAGCGCGTCCCGCCGAGCCTGCATCGCGTCGGCGGCAAACGGCGCCGCGACCCCGTTCCAAGCCCGCGCCGCTGCAGCCACCTCCCCGAGCCGCGCCGCCTGCACCTCAAACTCCGGGCACAGCCCCAGCATGCGCTTCGCGCCCGGCATGGCCAGCGCCGCCGTGTCCACCGCCGCCGCGGCGCCCTCCACGATCCCCGTCAGCAGCGCCGCCGCGCCGAGCGCGA
>JALKAD010000212.1:1008439-1029554 GCA_024500015.1 Ulva compressa | reverse complement strand
TGCAGCTGGCAGCCTGCCTCCTTTCCAGCTGCAGGTCCAGCTGCAGGTGCCCGTGTCTGCCCATGTCCAGCTGCCAGCCGCAGGTGCCCGTGTCTGCCCGTGTCTGTGGCGTGGGGGGATGGGCGGCCCGGCATGTCCTGGCAATTCGCAGTGCCATGCCATGCCGCGTCGCGCCGTGCGTGCCATGCTGTGCCGTGCCGGGACCGAGGCGGAGGTTGTATGGGCTCAGCAGTACTATCGGCCGGCCGTGGAACCCTGGAACGGGCAGCAGCTGCTGAGATTATGATCGCGTGTGGCTTTGAGCACCGTGTGGCTTTGAGCACCGTGTGGCTTTGAGCACCGTGTGGCTTTGAGCACCGTGTGGCTTTGAGCACCGTGCAAGCGAACCTTGCGTGTGGCTTTGAGCACGCACTGTGCGAGCGAACCTTGCTGGCGCACTGGGTGCATACAAATCTGTTCACTGGCTGTACGTTGGATCGGGTGCATGTCGGTTTCTTGATAGGGCCCTGCCAGCTGCGTCGAGCGCCGAGGATCAGGGATGAAGCATCCCGAATCAAGGACTCTTGTTGCGTGTGGTGGCAGGCAGCAACACCTATTCTTTCTCGTTTGTTTTATTGCAGCGTGGACGGTGACTGAACAGACTCAACAGGTGAGGAAGGGATTGATGAGAGATACGTTACAGAGGTATGCTCCACAAGACACAACAGGTGAGGAAGGGAATGATGGGTACACACGTGAGGGTGTGTCTGACAATACGTAAATGTAAATTGAATTTCTTGCCGTAGCCGATTAGGCCATTGACATCTCCGGCGAACTGGGACCCAGGAGCCGATGGGTGTGTCTCAAAGTGACACGGCAACGGAGGGGGGGGGGCATGAACCTGGCCCGGATGTGGATAATCTGCTGTGCTGGCGAGTGTGCAGAGCAGCCGCAATGGCAAGTGTTGCCTGTGTGGCAGAGGTGACGTTGATTTGTTGCTGGTCGGGCCAAGTAAGCCGTTGAACGTTTTGATCTGGCAGGAAGGCACTGACAGCACATGTGCACAAGATCTTGGCCAGGACACACGTGTTCTAGAATGGATGTAGCACTAGTGGAGGCAGTGGGTGTGCGCACATCATGTCTAATCTGGCCTGCCATGCCACCCGCTGTACCCCATCCTCTGGCACAGCTCGCCCCACGCTGGGATCCAAAACATTGTGAGATTGAGTCGTTTCTCTCCTGGACCACCGCAAGGTGCGCAATCGGGTACGACTGGCTGGCATGCTGCTCAGACCTGCGAGGTAACCTGCTTGCAGCTATGCCTGACAGCTGCACCATGCCCTGATGCTAGTCCCCACTGGTGCCTCCTTAACGACAAAGCATGCTTCACTGCCATAACTGTGGGATGTACGCGACCCAGGGCGCGGCAGTCTAGTTGTCTACTGGAGTTGGTCTAACGAGCACAGGGCCTGGCAGGACTGAGGCCATGCGATGAGCGACTACGCTGTACCAAGGGCGCTTATCTGACTACTAATTTCAGTGATAGGTATTGTCGTATTGAGGCATATACAGCCATGGCACGCGCGCTGCAAAATTTGTCTGTTCGGATCACTGGTCGGTCGAGGACACCGCTGCACCTCTGAAGACCTGGTTGCTATGCATTGAAATGAGGCGTTGGAGGAGCCGGCTCGAGCCCGTACGATACGATGAATCTGCACGTGTCCTGTGACGTCATACCTCGGCGAGTGTGTGGCGCTTGGGCCTGAACTCGACTGCTAGCTTGCAGCGACCCCTTCCCTAGCGCCCCTGTGCCACGCATGATCGCCAGACCGACTCGCGTCATTTCCACGAGATAGCGCATTGGTCTCCGCCAGGAATGACGAATCATACCATGCTATGTACAATTTACAGCGCGCGGAGACCTATCCAGATCGTTGCAACGCGTTGGTCCCACCCGCACGGATCGACAGCCGGTATTGCAGCGGATCATCATCGCGTTGCGCTGAAGTTGATGTCTGCAGCGACCTGCACACGTGCATGGGTTGCTCCTCAAGTCCTGTGTACAATCAGCTGCATTTGAAAGCCGTAATGCCCGTTTCATCGTGCGATGATGACCATGGCAGGGCGGCAGGAAATTGACATCTTTGTGGGCGCACTAGGCGCTGACCCGTATCTGCAGCCCTGCTGTTCGATGCCCAGCGGCAGACGCGACTACCTGAAATGCAGTCGCTGCACTTGAGTGATGTTCACTAACTTGCACGGTAGTATGTCTGGCTGATACTCTGGACTCTGCTGTTGGCGTGCGGCCACCTGCTCATGATCACCTGAAGAGCTCTTGCTCCAGTAGACACTCCAGGTGCCAGAGATTCCACAAACGCTCCAACAAGATCAATGAACACATGTGCCTTCGTTTTGAATTCATAGACTGCTAAGCTGTCCCAGGGTGGTCTTTACGCACCCAGCGTTTAAGTCCCGGCCAGGACTGCAGAGCTGACGTCACTGTGCGTCTTGCAATTGGCTGTGACCGATGGTCCGTGCCTGGTTCCTGGAATGCAATACTGACGAGGCGCCGGAACAGTCATGACGAGTACGCCATAATGACGGTGATTTGACGGCTGACCGGCTTCGCGTCGGACTTGACGTGGACCTGCGACAGCGATGGCTGCGGCTGTGCACTCGGTGACACCACTGTTGTCGCGGCATGCCGTTCTTGATGGTAGATGATGCCTGCGCCAGCATTCAGTCGCCATCCGCTGCAATTGGTGTAGTACTGCCAACCTCAGCGCCTTGGTACTCGATCGGACGTGCGCATCGTGTCACCTGGCGTCGTGTCGCCAGCGCTGTGCAGCAGTATAGCAAACCCCTTGTGCGTTAGTGGAGGGGAGCATCCGATTCTAACCACTGAATTGCGGTGTGTATAGGCTGCGAGATTCGATTTGCTCTTCTCTCCGTTGCATTCCGCTGACCTTTCGCACCGGGGGGGTGCTAACACAACAGACAGACAACACGGCATGCCTACATGTAGCTACACCCGCAATATCGCCATGGCTTCACGCCTCCAGCACCTGCCTGTCGCACCGCGCACTCCCATTCAAACCTGGGACACAGAGCATTTCGGGCACTCAAAGTGAAGTCGTTCAGCGACACTGCCATGTAGACCACTTCTGTAGGTGCTGCGACCAGGCATTGCAGCAGGTGTGTTGGAGCCGTCCACATCGCCCTGCTATGAACCAGCGCCTGCAGCAAGCGCACACTATTCGTGCTTGCGGTGGCTGAGCAACATCCTCACAACAGCGACTGGCCAGTGCGAGCGAATCTACATTTGGCGATGTGGTGATCACACGGGTGCTCTGGGTCTGTTGACTCAGCACCTCCAAGGAAATGAAATACGACATGCAGAGATGAACACATCGTGAGCCCAGCCGCACGTGGGGAGCAGGTCATGGGCTCATGGAGGTAACAGCAGGCACAGCGAGCTGTGTTCGGGCCCGAGCTGCACAGCTGGTTACAGAAGACTCTGGGCAGACTGATCAAGCAGCAGTGCAACAGTACGGGGCATTGCATCGCAAGAAGGAACGCCCAGCTGCATACAGTCCCAGCTAAAGCAATGCAGCCCCATGCCACAGATGCGACTGTCCCTGTCAGGCGCAATTGCGCACATGCAAAGGTGCATGTGCGCAATCGCCACCATTACTCCACTGGAGTAGTGCATCACCTGGCCCATGACTATTCAACGAACAACGCTCAAGCTTTGCTGTGTGGTGCATCTCAACGCGGCAGAGCACGAGGCTGGCACTCCTCGAGACGCTTAGACACCCAAAACCATGGCCAAGACAACATGACAATAGCCAATAATTGGACTGGGCCAGATTCCATCAGCTAGTCGCCCTCCCGCAGCTGGCAGCCTTCCCGGCTCATGACTCGCGTAGCGCATAGTGATTCACCTTGGGAGGTCCGCCACGGCGCGGGGAGGCTGTCCTTCAAGCGTGCTCGATGCTGTTGTATGAGATACGTTACAGATGCTGTTGTGGATCGCCCTGGGACAGCAGGCACCATATGATGCATCACCCTGTGGAGGGAACATCGCCCAACGTGGCACACCGTGCACAGCACACAGCACACCGCACACGGCACGGCAGCCAAGCACAGGTTGCTAACACGCAGACACTCCAACTGCTGGTCTGCGCGCCAGAGGCATTGCAAACGAGGGATTCTGAATTGAACATAGCATGGTCGTTCATGGCCACTGGCAGCCCAACCGGGCTGGCCATGCACCGCAGATATCCCCGCAGGCACCGTGTGCCCGATCTTCCACCGATGTGATCTCTGCTACACTCAAAGCATGTTTCCGTTTCGGCCTGCAAGGGTGCAAACGTACATGTAATGCATGTGTGCTGTGCACAGGGTTTGTTGCAACATGTTGGCCTTGCGGATGGAGGTATTAGCAACACCCCGCGCAGCCGGCCGTTCATGGCTATCCTTGTACAGACTTTGGATAGTGCTACAGTGGAGGTGAGACTTCCAAAGATGATTGCAAACCAGTTGAGCAAGCATCGCCACAGGCATGTGGGTGCAGCTGGAATGTGTGCGCGTGAGCCTGGAGCCGAGCTACTCGCGCATGTGGGCTGACAGTCTGACGGCATGCAGCAGCGAGCAGGCATGTGATGCTGGGATCATGCACAGGGTCGCGGCTGCTGTCAGGGGCTGCATAGGGGCTGTGGCGATTGCGACCTCTGGTGAGCCGTACACGGCGAATCACATGGCATGATTCAAATGATACAAGGCATATGTGCTGCCAGGTCACAGATATTTATCCAATTAACGTCCTGATGAGCATCTCCGTACACGTGTGCAGCTTGCCACATGTTAAACTCCGTGTACCACACATGTTGCGCACCGAGGGTGCAGGTCTGTGCGCCGCGAGTCACAATGCAAATTACACGAGGGCGAAGCAACAGTAGTTTGGCAATAGCGTGGCTCGGTGGTAGCAGGTCCATGCTGCGTGCTGTGCTGAGAGCACGCATCACTATGTATACACCACCATGCTGGTCATCTGCACATGCCTGCGCCTGATCCAGCGTGAGCGACTAGTCACGACTTGACGCGAGTCGCGTGCATGCATGCACACAGATGTGCGCACAGATCACACAGGCCTCACGCAGGAGCCCGCCGGGCGTGACATCTGCAGGCCCACTAGCGCTGCTGAGCGACAGCCAATGCCCGCATGCACATGGTGGCATGTCTCTCTGTCCTGGCAGCGACTCGTGCCTCATGTACAGATCGTGGCCGGGCGCAGCCGCAGCAGCTCCGGCAGCATGCCGGCGCTTCGCTGCACCTGCACGCTGCGGCCATCTGCGTAAATGTGGGCAAGGCACACGCAGCTGCGTGTGTGCAGCTGCACGCTTGCCGGCACCGGCCCTTCGGCACCGGCACCCGCCCACTGCAGGCCAGGCCAACGGCTGTGGCCAGGCACGCACCCACACAGCATACACAGCATGTGATCCAGTGTGCTCGCAACCTAGGGCGACCTGCCACAAACCAAACGCAACATGCATGCTGCAGCATGTGCTGCAGCTTGCCCGCTCTACCATGGCATGCTACAGGCCCTGGCACGTGGCAGCTCATGCAGCTGCTGCGGCCCAGGGAAAGGCAGCAGCCGCGGCTCCACGCCCGGGCCCCCCCACGCACCCTGTCGTTGCGCTGTGCCATCCGTGGCCGCCTGAGCTTGCCGCCACTGATCAGAATCGCAGGCTCTGATGGAGCTGGAGGTCTCCCCACCTGGCGGGAGCTGCAAGTGCGGGCCTTGCAAACGCATCGTTTGGCAGCGAACTTGGCGCCGCACTTAGCGCAGCAGCCGGCCGCGGCCCACGTAGCGCCGCTGGCCGACGGTGACAGTCGCCGTCACGCAACAGTCGCCAGCGGCTCAGATGCTACATGCACAGCCCCGGCACGAGCGAATCGCACCAGCGGCGAGCACTCGGCAGCAACACTAAGCAAGCCCCCCAGCGGCCACAGTACCAAACCAGCTCGTGCCAGCCTCACGCAGGCCCATGCCGGAGTGAAACACGACTGCGGCACTGACTGCACCACCCGCTCAGCCGGGTGATGATGCTGCAGTACGGAGCTACTGCATGCGCAGCCCCTGCATGAGCTTCTGCGCAGCCGCGTCGGCCTCCGCTACGTCGTCCTGCACCGGCGGCGTCCACCCCGTCGCGGCCAGCGCCGCCGCCGCCGCGTCGCGCCGCGCCGTGACCTCGTCCAGCTTGGCCTCCCACTCGGGGTCAGCGCCGCGCCAGAGGCGGTAGTATGCGGCCGCGTTGACGGGCTCAAAGCCGTTGGGCAGATTCCAGCGCAGCTTGCTGGGGCGCACGCGGCGGGGGGCCGGCGCGAGGGGGAACATGTGGGCCTCGTCAAAGTCGTGGCGGCCGTCGTTGTACACCAGCATTCGGCCCAGCCGCCTCTGCACGGCATGCTCCCGTTGCAAAGAATCATGGGTCCACTATAGAAGCGTCTGCACCGCCTACTGATCCCGGAAGATGTTGAGCGGCGAAGGTAGGCAGGTGTACATGCCAGGTGCCATGCATGCGCAGAGGTCAGGTGGTTGCGACTGCGTCTGCGTCAGATACCCCGGGGCGGGGCAGTGAAAGCGTGGGGAGGAGGTGGCGAGCGTATATCATGGCTGTGACGCAGCCCAACATCTTCAGGCCGCCATACTGAGCACTTCGGGTTGTGCATTGAGTGACCCGTGAGTTGGTGGTGCAGCATCGCATGCACAACATGTGCACATGCAGGTACACATGCATGCAGGTGCACACATGCATTCAGGTGCACATGCAGGTACTCGGGGGGTCTGTAGTGGGCAGGACACTACGCATTGTATTTAACATAATATGATATGTTATAGAGTCGTGACCGGAAGGGCACGCTGGGCTGTATGTCTTCGTCGCAGTGTGCCACTGCATCGAAGGTCTACACCATTTAGCTTTCAGACCAAACTTGGCAGCCCAGGCGGGCGTTTCCGGTCACGGCCGCGGTCGTTATTGGCGCGCGCATGTCCGCCCGGACGCACTCAAAATACAGCTTACGTGGTTGCCTTGCGTGAGTGCAGTGGGGGCGCGAGGCAGGTGTAGTGGATGCTGGTGGTGTTCTCCTGATCACAGTGCGGGCGCTCTGCATGTGTATCAGGCTCACAGAGCATCAGGTGATCCATAGCCATGGCACGGCAGGTGACTGGACGGGCCAATAGGCCACTGCTGAGGGGTGGAAGTGCACAAAAGCACTTCAGCATCAAAAGCACTTGCACATCAGCATGTGCAGGAGAACGTGCCAACTGGGTAAACGATGACACAGCTGCAGGTACCTCCACCTGGACTGTGGAGTTGACTTGTGCCACGTGAGGCCAGGTGATATCAGCAGCTCTCGGACTGTCTCTCGGACTGTTTGTAATCATGGCAAGTGTGCTGCAGCCGTGTTGCAATTGCTTGGTGATGACCAGGCACCAGGGATGACGCCTGGTGTAGCTCTCGCGCGAGCCGTCACAACCACTTGCCCGGAGAAAGAGACAAGAACGGCGATGATATGCACCACCACACCCGCAGAAGCTGCCAGCAGGCATGCAGTGGGCCTGTACAAATATGCGAACAGCTGCTGCTTGACCCTGGCATGGCCATCTCGTATGGCAGATCGTCGGCCAGCGATGTTGAATTGTGAAAGCAGCAAGCTCGGCCAATCTCACCTTACGGAGTTTGTTCTTTGGAAGCATGCCACTGACAGCCTTCCATATGAGCTCTGCTCCGCCATACTGCTCCTTCTTTTCTTCTGGAGAGCTTTGCCGTAGATTGCCTGGTTTCCCCATGTGCCGATAGTAAATTTTATCTTGCATCTTCTTTCCCGTGAATACTGCCTGGTCTGCGTTCACAACAACCACTACATCCCCACCGTCTGACTGGGGCGTAAAGTCTGGCCTGTCCTTGCCTTGCAGCGCATTTGCAATCACAAATGCAACACGTCCGACCACCTGCAGACATACATGCCATGAAATTCGGTGTCAGCGGTGTTGATAACGACAAGGAAAGCTGCGCGGACGACAGTGAGGCACCTGGTCTACCAGGCGCCACGGCCTGGTGGCGATGACGCACCGCCTATGGCAATGTGCCCTACTAGCAACCCTGTAATGATAGCAATGAGAGGTAGCCGATGCTGCGGGTAGACCACACCTGGTCCTTGACATTGATCATCCGGATGCGCCGGTCGCGCAGGTCAGTCCTGTGCAACCAGTTCTCAACATTGCCAATCCTATGCACGGTCCTCTGTAGTGATGGTAGGCTCATACTTCTTCAGGCTCAGCAGCTATCGGAATCACTGGGCAAACAGATCTTCACGAGCGCCTAGGCGGTTTGCCCCTGTGTTCAGGAATTCTGACAGGCACAGACAGAAGATTTGCTATCTTGTGGAACGTTCCATGTCGCGCTGCGGTACTCACAGTCCCACGCAAGTAGTTCTGGTAAATGAACCTGTCCTAGTGCCAGATAGTCCAATCGGGGTTACAACGCTGGGATGAGTGGCAGTACCACGTGGATGCTTCTGAAAAGGCGATGCACACAAGTTGGATTGACTTGAGTTCTGAACCAGCACTGTGTCCCGGATCCGAGTTCGGAGCGCGTTTGGTGCGAGGGCCCCGGAAACCACATGATTCTGTGCGCGCAGCTATATTCAAGCACACTGAGTGCGAGCGTGCGACTTTGCAGCCGACCAAAGGTCAAAGTCGTACGCCACGGTGTACGTGATGTGTTGCCGTGTTGATTTGGGATTCGTATTCACTTTTGTGCAGTTTTGATACAGCAATCGAGCTGAGGGCGTTGCGCGCGCCAGACAGCCTTGTGCACAGAGACAGCTTACCTCCGGCCACGATATTGTCGCCGCTACTACGTCGCATGCAGCCATTTCGGTTCTTTATCGTTTGAGACTGGCTGTGATTGATATGTGATAAGTCAGATTTGCTGACCAGCACCAGCGTTGCCTCTGTGGAATCCTGACTCATCCCATAGCAATCACAGCCGATCACACACAATAAAGGAATAGCTGCATGCGACGTAGCAGCGGCGACGAGATCGCGGCCGGTGGTATGCTGCCTCTGTGCACAAGGCTTTCTTGCGCGCGAAACGCCCTCAGCTCGATTGCTGTATCAAAACTGCAAAAAAGTGAATACGAATCCCAGATCAACACGACAAGACAGCATATACACCGTGGCGTACGACTTTGGCCTTGCTTGGCTGCAAAGCCGCACGCTCGCACTCAGTGTGCTTGAATACAGCTGCGCGCACAGAATCATGTGGTTTCCGGGGCCCTCGCACCAAACGCGCTCCGAACTCGGATCCGGGACACAGTGCTGGTTCAGAACTCAAGTCAATCCAACTTGTGTGCATCGCCTTTTCAGAAGCATCCACGTGGTACTGCCACTCATCCCAGCGTTGTAACCCCGATTGGACTACATGGCACTAGGACAGGTTCATTCTAATAGAACTACTTGCGCCGGACTGTGAGTACCGCAGCGCGACATAGAACGTTCCACAAGATAGCAAATCTACTGTCTGTGCTTGTCTGTCTGGGGAGCATGGCTCAGTGCTTTGCACGGTGTCGCTCAGTGCTAGCACGATCTCAGCGAAGCCGGATGAATCGATGCCCACAGTGCGCAACGGACGCAAACGTTCTACAAGAACACGATGAGGTCACGCTTAGGAGTGGGTACACTGTTCGCGTTGATCAGCTTGGATACCGACCCAACGTCGCAGGTGCGATGCCGAGCTACTCAGTGAAGGTGCCGCTGATGAGGCCCTGATCTCCTTGCACCATCGCGTTGTGCGTCCACATGGATATCTCGAGAGGCTCAAGTTAGCTCTGTGCCTTCATCGCTTCAGATTTTGTTTGCAGTTGTATTATTCAACTCGGAGGGGAAGGTTTTCACATGCCAGAGGTGCGTGGATCCATGTCCCGTCGCGCATTTGCTCAGCTACAGCACCCGTATCTCTGCCCTGCGACGTATGACCACTGCTTGACGTGCGTGTCGGATGAGTGGTTCACCGCAAGCGGCAGGAAATCTGCGTGGTGGTTAAGTCTTGGCGCTCATCCACCCAACTTGGCAACTTGTTTGTGCCGAAGCGCTCAGACGCAGCCCTCTCATTTAAGCGCAGCACGGTACCTAATTCCATGCACGCATTCACCAGCTGATCTCGGCACTTTCATGCGTGTCGGCAATGCTCAGGCACAGGCCTTGTGACAATGAAATGCAAAGCGATACCTTGGTTGCCAGTGGGCACCCATGGGACATGCTAAATAAAGACCACCTTCCGCGCTTGTATCACTCGTCGGTCATCTACAAGTTTCATGATTGCCACCTGCATTTCAGCAGCTACGCACTAGGCTAGCAACCTGTCCTAGTCTCGGACCCCTACATGGCCCTACAGGGCTCCCCAATTGGACCTTCACACGGCCACAGATCAACCCGATTGCGGCCCCATTCCCAGCCATCATCTACCGCCGCATTCCCATCTATCATCTGCCGCCGTTCGAACGACAGACTATATTTTCACTGCAGGGATGTGCATAGCTGATTCCGACACATATAAGTACATGGCATCCCATCCTTACAGCCGCGCAACTGATAAGCTGATGAAGCGTGCCATGCACGGCGTCATGATCCGAGAACGCTGGTGTGAGGTGCATTGAATGTTAGCCCTGAACTCATGCCGCTTGCAATGCATGAATAATGCAGGCAAGCCAAAGTGCCGCTGAGAGATTGCCCGGGTCGTGTCACATGTGCAGCCAGCTCTGTAGCCCCCCAGCTCGGATGCCTGTTGGCAGTTCTGCCCCTGCATTTGTTACTTACTCCTGCATACATTGTCTGCAATGCTGTGAGTCTGCAGGCACAGGTCGCGGTCCATGCACTCGATACGCGCCTGTCTCATGTGCCGCACGGGTCATGCATGTAACTGCATGCGCGCGACCAACGCGGTGCACCGCGTTCGTCCACGATCCTCGGAGCAGGCGTGAGTACAGGACTGGCACTGCAATGATTTGATCAAGGACATGGCATGGACCTCTTCCGGGAGCAAACGTGGGGAAAGGTGCTGGGAGCCGCGGATTACTTCAACGATAGCATTTCATCATGATCAACATGACAGATGCGTGCTGGCGGCATGCAGGGTGTCCCACCGCCGCAGCAGCTCCAGCATGAACTGGCAGTTCCCGCAGGGCGGCATCGACGGCGGCGAGGACCCGCTGCCCGCTGCGCTGCGCGAACTGCGCGAGGAGACGTCGATCCCGGCGGAAGCCGTGGAGCCAGTCGCAGAGCACCCAGCGTGGCTGCGATACGACTTTGACCGCTACACGAAGGAACGGCTGGGGGGGAACATGGACGCGTACCGCGGCCAGAAGCAGAAGTATTTCCTGATGCGGTTCACGGGGACGGATGCGGACATCGGGCTCACCGTGCCTGGGCACAAGCCAGAGTTTGACGCGTATGAGTGGGTTGCGCTTGAGGACACGCCGAAGCGGGTGGTCGCGTTCAAGGTGCCGGTGTATGAGGCGGTGGTTGCGGAGTTTGCGCCGATCATCACGCGCGAGCTCGCGCGGACGGCGGCTGGGGCGGAGGCGAACAACGGGAACGGCAACGGGTCCGCCGCGGGAAGGCTGTAGAAGGGCGGTAACGCGGGGGCCGCGACGCGGCGAGGGTCTTCTGTGTGGGCGGTGCATGCATGGGCAGTGGCCGGAGGCGGTGACGCGTCATGACGCATCATGGCGGAGCGGAGCGCGGGGTGCGGAGCGGCGGTGTTGTGTTTTGAGTTCGCGGAGCTGGCGGGCAGCCATTCTGGTAGATGGTAAACAGCATGCGCTGGTTTGCATAGCACGCGGAGGTTTTACGAGTTGAGTATCGCTGGCATGGTGGCCGTGGGCATCGGCAGCCGCTGCACCGGATCGACTGCTCAGTGAGGGGCGGAGTTTGAGCATGTGCGCATGAATGCCACAGGCAGCTCGTGCAGTGCTAGTGACATGTGAGCAGCAAGCATAGGAGTGGTCAGAGCATGGTGAGAAGCGGCGGGGTGCTGCGTGGGGCTGTCCACGCATTGGCGTTGACTGTTACTAGCTAAGGCAGGTGCTTGTGTTTGGCAAAACTGTGTATCTGGTTGCAGGAGAGGGCACAGTTCTAGCTAGTCGTGCCCCATAGACACAATGCCGAGTGCGTTGATATGCGCACATGTGAGGTTGTGGCAGTGCGTTGTGGTTGACGGGTTTTGGCGCGTTGCTTGCTTGCTTGCTTGGTCGCTGAATTGCTTATTGTTGCCCTCGCTGTTGGGCTCCTGCGTCGATCTCCGGGGGCCGACACAATGCCGAGTTGTCAACATGCAGCAGCTCTGAACGGCGAGTCAGGCGCACAGGAACACTTTGCTGCCCCTCGTAGTTAGCCACAGCCCTGCATGCAGCACTACGCGTCACACGGCTGAAATGCACACGGACTTTCACCCGAGGCAAGCGCGTCTGCTGAGAGGCTACGCCTGACACCGCTTCGAATTCGCCATCCTTCAGCAGCAGCCGTGAGGCTTGGCAATTCGAGAGACAGCGGAGGTATTGTACATCCCCCCTTTTTAAACGTGTCTGGTTTGTGCAAGCGCCAGTTGACTGGATCGACTCTTGCACAGCTCTCACGCGCACCGTGGGCTGGGTGATGCAATGCAGCGCAACTTACACAGCTGCAAATCGACACATGTGATAAATCAGTGATATAGGTCTGCCGAATGCGCTCTGTTTGCGTCAGCATCTATCGGGCACTGCGCGGCGTATGTAGCATCTGCGTGACGAAGCCCGATTTGAATTTGGCACAGGACCAGAATTTGAGCGCTGCCTGGGCGTTGAGGCCTCACAGCATCGAGGTCCCGTGAATGCTTTTGCTTGCTCAGCTTTCATATTTCACTGCTGCTGCTGTGAGGACGCCTGCAGCTGTTTCAGGCAGTGAACAGAGACATGGTACTCCTCATCTGCTTGCAGACACTTGTGTTCAGGTCTTACTACGCATGTCTTTCTTAGAGCAGAGCTGTGACACATGGATGTCATCCCATGGCATGATCTGGCATCACGGCCATTGGCATGCACCAGCCTGGCCCATCTTCGGCCTGCCGCTCCTGTCACACCAACCTCTCCTGTCACACCAAGCAGTCAGCCAACTGTTATTTCTTGCTTCTGCCGAGGTCGTCCAGTGCATGGTATTTGGCACTGGTCACAAGGTGTACTGGCCATCTACTGGACCTACCAGCCAGTAGGTAGGGATCCATATGCTGGCTTCTTGCCTCTGCTACCATCATGGTTGCCACTATGACAGACAAACGGGAGAAGTCTACTGTACAGCATAATAAGCTGGTGGAATACGTAAATCTTCTAAACGTAAAGCACGATGTGCAGAAATGACACCCGCATGCTTCATCACAGCCATTTTGGATCAATCACAACATGCGTGACTCCGACCTTTCCACACCCACCCAGGCCTGGCAAGTTCCGTCCACTGTTACAGCAAATAATGAGCAGTCTTCTCAGAACCAACATCTTTATACGTGCCATATGCATCCAGGACCAGCGCACCTGCCTGGGTGCTCTGAGGGGGGCTGGCACTCATGACCACCAGTGGTCCCAGCGACGGCGCGGACCCCCTGTGAGCCCCAAACAGACTTTGGGACGCCCATAGGCCATAACTATGTGTCCTAAAGCCGCCTGTACCTTCATTTGCGATCTTTGGGGAAACAGGCAGTATCCGGCCAAATCAGGGCAAATGTTTGGGGAAATCTGCATGTTTCCCCAAACCGTCCCCAAACAGTGCTAGGGGTATTCTATGACCCCCCAAACAACCTGCCAAGCTCCCAAAGTGATCATCGGGGCTTGCTAGGTGGTCAAGCACGATGCACCATCATATAGCTCATTCACAGCGCCTCAAGCCACCATCCCCTCTCGCCACATGCTCCACGAGTCCGCATTCTGTGGCGCACAGAATGCATCCAGTACTGCTGGTAGTACCATCATTACTTTCATCCCATCTAATTGCATATCATAAATGCCAGGTGCAGCTGTCTGCGTGAAGCCATGAGCAAGCTCTGCTGTGACTTTGTTGTTTCCAGTAGATGAAGAGTGGACAGCTGGAAAGTCTGTAGATGGAGCTCAAACAAATTCGTCGTGATAATTTTTTGTGCAGAAAGGTATCAATTGCACATATGATAGGTCAAAGCATACGTATGGACCTATGAAATATGCACTGATGGAGAAGTGGGATTTGGACATGAGCACAAGCCTGCATTGTCAACACCATGCTCTATAAGCTGCGTTTGTGTCAAGTTCGGTGTGAGGTAAGCTGTGGTGTTCGTGCTCCTTTCTTGTGACACTGCAGCTCATCTCCAAAACGAGACAAGCATGTAGCCACATGAAATATGCACTGGTGGAAATGGAATTTGGACATGAGAACAAGCCTGCATTGTCATCACCATGCTCTATATGCTGCTTTTGAGTCAAGTTCGGTGTGAGGTGAGCTGTGTTCGTGCTCCTTCTTGTGACACCGCAGCACATGCCGTCCTCAAATCATCCTTGGCAATAGCGCCCTGTACTACTTCATAATTATGGTCTAACGTCTCTAGAAGTTCCACCAACGGCGGGTAGTGAATGTGCGTTGCACCGGCAGGCATTCCGCAACTTGACTGCAGCTGCTGACCGCGGACCAACCAGCAACGAAGGTCGAGATCACATGTGTAACACCATATCAATATCTATAGTGTTTTAGAGGTATGGCACATGCTTTGGGACAGCCTGTGCGTGTTTGGGAGAGAATGGACGTCATTTAGCGCGAGTTTGGGGAAATGCGCTGTTTTCCCCAAAAAGAGCGCGAATGTTTGGGGGATTCGACGAAACGCCCCAACACCCTTTCAGAAGGCTTTAGGACATATAGTTATGGCCTATGGACGTCCCAAAGTCTGTTTGGGGCTCACAGGGGGTCCGCGCCGTCGCTGGGACCACTGGTGGGCATGAGTGCCAGCCCCCCTGTGCTCTGCCACAGCATGTAGCTCTTGTATGCCACAGCATGGAGCTCTTGTATGCTCTTGTATGCCATCATGTATGCCATCATGTACACCGAGCCGGGCCCGGGCGCCAAATTGTGTGTAACAACATATGATGCTTAGTCGAGGCTGCATGTGGCTGCATGATCATACTTCCCACAAACAATGCCAATTTTCATCACCTGAGTAGCTACCTGAGTGACCCAAAGCCAATTAGTTAAATCAGGACACAGGCGAGCAGATCAGGAGGCATGCTGGACCGAGGTGGGCGTCTGTCCTAGCACTTCTGTGAGCGGGAAGGTGTTGACAGTGCTATCGAAGGAGCCATACAGTTCTGTAGACAGGGCCGTTGTCTGCCAGTTGGCTGGCTGCAAGCCAAACCAGTGCAGCCAGTTGGCTGGCTGCAAGCCAAACCAGTGCAGCAGCAAGTCCAGGAATGTGTGCCTGCTCGCGTTCACATACTATAGCATCTTAGCAACTGTACCCGTGTCAGGCATTCACATGCTCCTGAAATGTCCTGGCAGTTGGCATGTGCCAGCCATGGATCGTTGCTGTGCTGACTGGACTGCTCAAATACTACAGGTCAGGACAGGAGGTCAGTTGTAGTCATGCTGGATGTCCTGTGCTGCTTGCTGTGCATTTTTGGAGCAGTTTGCATGGGCAAAACACACTGTGCACCTGTGGAATCACAGTGGGAACCATACAGGCACACACTGTGAAGTCAGCAGGCTGAGCATTCAGTCTGGCACCAGGTTGGATCACTCATCATGATGACCAGAACCAGTGCAGTGGTTGGTGATATGCCAGAATTGGCTGGAGTGGACACAGCGCTTACACACTGCTTACCTAGCTGTTGCTCAGATTGAGGGTGTCAGTTAGGCACATGTGCATGTGTATGATCACACTGCCGTATCCATTAGGACCTTGTGGACCATTGGCTACACGTCACACGTCCTCACTGGCACATCCTCACTGGCACTTGCTGACCTAACAGCAGCTGCCAAGCACTCAAAGCCTGTTACTGCATCAGATGATTTGCACTAGTCAGAAGTACAGTAGGCACAACAGGCAACCCCTTGACTGCATCAGCTGATTTGCACCAGTCAAAAGTACAGTAGGCACACCAGGCAACCTCCTGGATGACACACAAGTATGTTTTCATGCCACCTTTCAACATGTCGCTGCTCTGCTGCTGTGGTGGCTGCTGGTGCACTAAGTGTTAGACGGAGATCATGGAGATCAACGCAAGAATCCGGCAAGAACCCGGCATCGAGGGCAACAGCAGGTAACTGCTGGTGCACTAGGTGTGGGCTTGTGTGGGTCCTGTGCCTGCAGCTTCGGTCCCGTGTGTTCCAAGTGTTCCCCTGCATTCATTCAAATTGTTTTGTGACTACCGCTTGCCCTTAGCACCGCACGGCCTGTACTGACCCTTAGCACGGGGCTATGTGCAGCTGAAAACTAAAGGAGAACAGACAGATTCGGGCAGGTCACCAGAGTCTGGTGTCCAGACCCCGTCGGAATTGGCCACATGTGCTGTACAGCACCTGCACGGACAGGGGTGGACATGAAGGAGGACACAGCCTCCGAGGGCACGAAAGAGTCGGTAGGAGAAGGGGGGTAAGCTGGAGCAGGGTCAGCCATCACCCAAGCCCGTACATGTGACCACGCGCCCGCGGCGGCCCTCGCATGCTGCGCATGCTGGGCAGCCGTCGTGCCCGCCACTGATGAGCCGCGAGAGACAGTGTGCCACGCCGAGCACATACAGAGCAGCCACTGCGGTGCACAAGTTTCGGGATCGTCGGAGACGGGCACCCGTGAGTACAGAGACGGGGTCAACCATGGACGGACACCGTCGCCACTGCTGCGGCATGCTCCGGCAGGAGGTCCTCCGGCACTGCCGCGAGAACAGCATCGCGCATAGCCGGGTCATCTGACACCGCGTATAAAAATTCAGCACGAAGGTACTGAAGGCCATGCATGCCCGCGCGAGACAGCACCGCATTGCAGGAGAACAACAAATGCTCAATGTGGCACCACACCGGTGTTCCACTGGATCATCCACCGTAAGAAATACCGGCATATCATACACCACAGCGTGGCACGGCCCACACACAGCACCATCACCGCGCAAGCCATAGAGTGGGAACAATACAGCGGCAGGTGCGACGAACGTAGCGCCATGAGCACCCACGCCACCGGCGAGAGAGCGGATGCATGTGGTGCATACATGCAGCTAGAGCACTGCAAGGACAGCCCAATGGCCATCGGGTTGCGGTGCTGCGAAGGCACCCGCGGCCGCTTACGCGTAAGCGGCGAAGTGGGCCAGCTACAGGTGGGGCTGCTCGAGGATGGCCGGTGCAGTCTGGGTCCTTGCTTGCGCTGCTGCAGGATCAACAGGGCAGCCATGGCAAACATGCATGATGAAGCCCCGTTGCAGCCCTCGCAAGGCCTCGCGGGTGCAGCAATGCATGCAAGGCTACAGATGGCAAAAACACTGGAGATTTATATATATCCTGAGGCTGGTGCAGGTGAGGGGGCAGTCACTCACTGGCATGCAGGGACAGCCACGGGGAGGGGCGAGAGAGCCACATGAGTTGCGGCGTGAGCTGCGGCCGCATGCGGCATGCGGCCTGATTGAGAGAGGCACATGCATGCATGCGTCTGCAGTGGTGGCCATCAGAGAGGTAGAAAATACACTGGGCAGGGGTACGAGATACACTGGGCTCACTGGGCTATTTTGTCTTGTGCGCTCTGTGCAGAAAGCGCCAGAAAGCGCAGAACGCCGTGTCATGGAATCATGGAATCATGGAATCATGGAATCATGGATTCGAGCACGCCCGCCTGCACCATTCTTGCAACATTCCTACGTGACGCCCAGAATTGAACTCAATCTAAACAGTGATATTCTTGCTCCAGTGAAGCAGATTGGAAGCAAATGAAATGGTAGATCAGAACACCAGTGCCTTGTATACTGAGAGCAGTGCAGGGTGGGGCGGGTGACCTGGCACATAGCAGGCCTTGCAGCACAGCAGTGGAAGGTGCTCACGCTAAGCAAGCTTCACTTCACTTCACTACACACAGTGCACGGCACAGGTAGGCAGGCACATGTGGCGCAGCGGTAGGCAGGCACAGGTGGCGCAGCGGTGATAGCGGTGATTGGTGATTGCTTACGGACACACATCTGCATGGTCAGCACAGGCACAGCACAGGCACGGCACAGGCACAGACGCTGCCACCACCACAGCACGAGTTGGCACAACCCCAGCACCGGCACCACAAAGGCCAGTGCAACAACATATGTCTGGACCAAGGAGCCCTGAGGGCCCATGCAAGAACACAGACACAACACGGACAGAACACGGACAGAACACGGACACCACAGACACCACACGTGTACACGGTCCCGCCAGAGCTGTTGTCTGAAGGGTGGGCAAGCTCTGGCTTGTCTGCTGTTTCTCTGAAACTCTCATCGCTAGCTGTTCTATTCTATCAAATCGTGCCTTTGAGTGGCAACCCAGTGCTCAGCAAGTGGTGCATATGCATGCATGCCAGCAGCTGAAGCACAGCTCTGCAGAGACACGCATACACACCAGAGCATGACCAGAGCATGACCGTGGTGAGCATGAGGCAGATGCATGCCTCAAGGCAGGCTCCACCCTGACCCTAGTGGCCCTGCACGTATTTCACCTAATCTGTGTCAGCTTTCAATTGAAATTGTAATCAGCTCTAGGCTGCAGATTCTGCTGGCTGCACCAACTTAAGCAGGCAAGCTGTGAGCAGAGATCAGGTCAACAAGAGGACTGTAGGCACTGGCAGGGACTGGGCTGATGATGCTTCTGCATTTAGATGCAGACCAGTACAGAGGCAGCTGTGAGCTTGCCGCTGCTCACTGTCTCTCATCTGGCAGTCATAGGCAGTGGTCAGCCAATATGTTCAGCCTAGGTGAAGTGAAGGTTTTGCAGTGCAGCTGAAAACAGCTGAGCTCCTTTGTGCACACAGCCATACACCTATGTCAGCCCAGTGTTCTGCACTACTAGTAGTTGGAGCTATGCACAGAGCAGATGTGATGTCTGTGTTTCTGCTGACTGGGGTTTCTGGTGATCATGACCATAGCACTAGTGACTCAAACCAACTCTGGCTGTTTGACCAATGCAGGTCACCATTGCAGGTGTAGGCCAGATAAACTGTGATCACAGGCTGAATGTACAGTAGGCAAAGGAAATTGTCTTGAAGACATCTGTTCACTGCATTATTGGCAATTGCAACACACTTAAGTGATGCATTGCAACCCGGGCCCCTGTAGTGTTTGCAAGAGAGTGCAACCCACTGTTGCCCCTGTAGTTTCTGCACTGTCCAGCCTGCAGCATTCGTGTTTAGCAGATGCCGAGGTGGTACAATGTAGCTGGCCAGGACAGATCTATGACACTCAAAGGCTATGGTGGTGGACTGTGCAGTGCTGCAGCAATGGCAGTATGGCAACTGGGCCTAGCTGCTGGATTTTACAGAGAAAGTACACTGTATTTTTAAAGCATGCAAGATAATATGTCTTCTGCCGTAGTGTGCATGGGATGCATATGATCTTGTGTGACAGGCTGTCTGACTCCCAGCTCTGGGTAAGCAGTGTCTCAGAGATACACAGGATGACCACTCTGCCTGGAGCATAACATGTGTCAGCTGTGTCAGCAAATCAGCCGCACTGATAACAAATAATCACAATTTGTGTGCTGTCTCTCACTGTGTTCTCAGCCCTCATCTGACTTTCAACCAGCCACTGGATGTCTTTTCAAGTTGACCACACAGCCATATAGTCCAGCGATGCCTTTGATGAGTAGCCATTGGATGTGTGCGCACGCTTTGTAAGCTTGATCTGGTAGCCCAGGATGGCCTGGGGAGCCTTCCTTCTACAATGCGGCGTTCGGGCCCTGTCAGCCTGGCAGCAGGCCTGCAGGCAGGTGATAGTGCCTGACTGTCCGTCCGGTTCACTCCTGCGCATGTTCTGCTTGTCTTGGTACGGAGCAGGCCACGAGCGCTGGTGAACCACGATGAGGCATCCGATGTGTCTGGTTGACACAGGGGATCGACCTGTCATATAGTTGATACAAACTTGGTCGCATGAAGGTGTAGGTGCAAGGCCCTAGACCTCCGGAACACCCATCCTCAAATATTTAATATTCCTAACACATGCAGGGAACACAGCACCAATTGGGCCCGGCCGCGTAGCGCTCTTCGTGCACATTTTCGGGGCATCAACAATCGGCAGCTACTTGTATTCAATCTGTGAGCACTGCAGTGCATGTCAGGATGCGCATGAGCAGACGCTGTGTCACAGCTGATGACGCCGTTCGCGCGCGGCTCTTGCCCGTGGGTATTCATGGTGTGACTGCAAATGAGAACTTGCATGGCCATCGATAGCATTAACATATGCATGCAATAAAAACAAAATTCAAATTGTCTCTCAAACTTACGGCGCCGCAAGCGAGTTCAGGACGCACCGGTCGCGGCACGTGCATGACACATTGGGACGCAGCCGCCAGACCCGAGCTCAAGTGCACATGAGCATGTGCATGTAAGCGCACCTGCGAAGAGAAAGCCCTGCGCAGAGGCTGCCGGCACTCTACTGGGCTGCCAATGTGTTTAACTCAGCTGAGCTCAGTAGAGCGTTCAGTTCGCTTTGTCGACGCTTCTGTAGGATTCTAACAAGAACATCGTTGGATCGCCCTTCAGCCGCGTCATCCCACTGTCTACACCCACGCGTGGCCACGCCGACTTTCGCATTGCGAACGGCGGCGCTGGCGACGGCACAATCTGTGTGGACCTTCCAGGGCCCATCTGATATCGGAGACAGCGCGATAGCGGTGCACCGCGGTGGGTGTACGCGTGTGTATGTGATCAGCTGGCAGTAGAGTGCTGCTGTACCATGACTCCTTAGTTCCGGGCTGCAGTCAATCTGGCCTTTGTGCAAACCCAGGGCTGGCTCCGTGGCTCGTATGCCGGTACCCGTGCGCATGCCGGCAGCATGCTATCCCGCACGTACGCGTTGACTCGAGTCG
>JALKAD010000212.1:939203-949706 GCA_024500015.1 Ulva compressa | reverse complement strand
AGGGACTTTGTCTGACGCACCTGTTGAAACATGACGGCTGGCGTGGCAGGCCAGCCACCAGCTGCGAGGCAAGCGTTGCTCTGCTGTACTCGGGAGTGCATGCCTCTGCGTGTACTTCTGAGCGCAACTGGTCATGATGGGGTGGAGTGTGTGCGAACAATCGCAGTGCGACCGACAGTGAGACAGCAGGGAAGATGATGTTCGGGCAAGAGAACCGGCCTGCTGAGTGTGTAGCACACTCTCAATAGGAGCTTTTTATTCTGAGCGTGTTGGTGAGCAGCAGATGTAGTGGCAGGGAGCACGTGCCCTGTTACATGTGTGTGTGCCTACAAACACGTGATTTAAGGCTGCATTGATTTGATCTTGGTGTTTGCGTTAGTTGGAACCTCTGAAAAAAAAAATCGTAAAAAAAATCATAGTAGTAAAAACACAAATACTTGGCGAATGAAGCAAGAACTGCTACACAGTGCTTACAAGGTCGATACTCGGTCATACAGCATTTTTGTTTTTCACCAAATATGTCTTTGTGATGTCTGGTGTGCAGATTGGCCCATGTGTGTTGCATGCATACCATGGCACTGCCCACATCGGTGTGCACCTGACGTCACAAGCCAAATCTGCAGGTCAACCTGCAGATGTTGTAGTGCAGAAAACAAATGGGACCAGCAGTAAGCTGACTATGTGTGTGTACGGGTACCTGAATTCAATTATTGCAGTTCAATAGACTAAACGAGCATTGAGCCAAGACATGCCCGTTTTGGCGTTGTTTAGTGATAGTTCCTTGCCAGCTCGCTCCCAACCCAAGAGGTGGTGTATGGAGCGAAATCCTTCCTTGACAGCTGCGCTGTTGGACGCCACATCACGCTCAAGTGAGCCCTTGAGCCGAGGGCAGACCGCCCATATCACAGTTTTGACAGCAAGAAATAGTTTCTGTTTGAATGCACTGTTCTCTGAGGCCAGAAAGCCTGCGCCTTCCAGCTGTAGGTGGCGGCACAGCTCTTGTGCGAGTGCTCCTTTTGCCGTCTCCGGCTTCAGCCAAGCAGCAACTTCTTCATTTGACAGCACCAGGCTTCGCTCGTACATGGCCTGCCCGCTCACCATCAGAGCTGCTAGTGCATTGGAACATCTACCTTCGGAAGCACTAGGCACTAGTGCCACGGAGGGCTGAGCTGAGCTCACTCTGAATTTAAGAACGGAACATATCGGATAAAGAAGTAGTATGCACTGCGTGTCTACGTCTTGCATGGTGCTCGAGAGCTTCGTCCATTCTAAGGACTGCTCGAGGGGAGTGCTAGCATTCTGGAGAAGGCTGCAAGAGATCGCCTCTCGGTTTTCGACGCCCAACAAGCTATACATATCAGAGAGTGTACTAGTCCATTCGACGTTCAGCGCGACACGCTGCTTGGCGATCACCTCGCCGCTGCACGAATGCGCGCTGAGAATCAGCGAGCGATCCATGATCGCTGGGCTATATATGTATCCAAAACAGACAGACGTATAGCTGGATGACTGTAGCTTATCAACGCATCTTTGATGCCAAAGGATGGCTACGCTCAGTGCCTGGTGAGGGCTGTTCAAATGCCAGCGTGGCCAACGCGTGGGGTGGCTTGGGTGGAGTTGCGATCAGACACGGACAACAGACCCCCAGACGCGACCAAGCGACCCTCCGTGCCCATAAACGTAATTATGAGCACGCTATATCGTTCCTTATATCATATAAAGGCTTTATCAAGTGTTCGCGGTGCATTCTGAACAGTAGTTTGGTTTTTACCATACTTTTTTTTTTTTGCCAAGCTGGCTCAGGCAAAAAAAAAATTGTCCCCAACGCTAACACCAAGATCAAATCAATGCAGCCTAATATGCTATTGAGCCACAACCCCTCCGCTTGAGCCCGGTATAACCCCCACATAAAGCGGACATTACTCACCCACAGCATTCGCATAACGATACCTACAGCTTTGTATCGCCACATCTGCAGCGTTTGTATCGATAGGCCACATGTGCAGCGTATGGTCCAGCCCTACAAGCGTTTCACGTTTCTGCTCATGTGTGTTTACACATGAGCAGAGTGGAAAGCAGGCCAGAACGGAAATGTGCTTGCAGGAGGTCTAGGAGCGTGTGTCATGGCAGAAAAGCGAGCTTTTGAAGCAGTGGACAGGCGTGGGCCGGCCAGCACACATCGCCTCTGCTGACGCACTGCTTTCTTGTGTCCAGTGTGCTGGTGCTGATTGTGAATGAGCTGTTTCCACGCTTGGGCGTGCATTGGCGTGTGAGCCATGCCAGCAGCAGTGATTGCGGCCTGCTTGGCCCTCTCTGGGTCTGCTTTCACTGGCCAACACGAGATGCCTACATGCAGGTGGCACTGCACTTTGAACAACGAACAGCTCCATAGTATGTCACCCATGAGTGGCCAATTGGACTCATGCCGAAACAAGATGTGCCATGTTTGCGTAGGCACCACCTATGACCATCACCCCACATTGCCGCTGCCCCCAAATCAAGAGCCCAGCAACTCCTTCCACCATAACGATTGCGTAAAGAGCGAGTTACATCCGCGCACACTACACATGACAGCATGCAGCGTGTACCACGCTCCCTTTAGTCCTTCTTCCCACCGGGGGGTTTCGTCGGGTCATCAAACTGAATCGGAGCCGGCTTTTTCCGCCCCGACTTCTGCTGCGAAGCGCGTTTTGACCGCGTCTGCGGCCCAGATGCAGCTGCAGGGCTTCGCCCCGCGGCTGCACTGACCGCCGCCCCCGCACCTGCGCCCTTTCCGCCCTCTGCCCCTGCCTCTGCCCCTGCCGCCGCATCATCTCCACCTTGTTTGGCCCCCTCCGGCTTTTCAGCCCCGCCGGCCTCCGCCGAAGCCCCCGCACCCTCAGCCCCCGCTGCCCCCTCCTCCGTCTCCATCCCCTCCTCCATCTCCTCATCTTCCTCCTCCTCTTCTTCCACCTCCATGTCTTCGTCCGCATTCTCTGCCTCTGCTGGTGCCGCCTCTGCTAGTGCCGCCTCTGCTGGTGCCGCCACAGGCGCCGCCTCTGCCTCCGCCGCCTCCGCCACCTGCGGTGTTATGTCCGCCGCGGCCGCCTCCGCCGCGGCCGCCGGCGGCTCCTCCGCACCGCCGGCCGCATCATCCTGGCCCGCTGCGTCTTCCTCCTCTTCGTACTCTTCCTCCATGTCTTCATCAGCAGGCTCGGGCGTCGGAGCAGGCACGGGCTCAGGAGTGGCGCCGCCGGCCCCCGCCGCATCCGGTGCGGCTTCGGCCACAGCGGCCGCGCCCTCCTCTGTGCTGTCAGGCGCGGGCTCAGCCGCAGGCGCTTCCGCTTTTCCTGTACCCATGGCGCATGCATGAGCGGGCGGATAGGGGAGGCGAAACCATTACCGTGCACTGCCCAACATACTGCAGCTCAATTCGACAGTGCAGCTCTTCCGTCATGGCGGCAAGCGTTGTGGTAGGGTTGTGCTTCAGATCAGCCACAAAGAGAATAATGAAGCGAGGCGGAGCATGGCACACAGCGTGCGGAGCATGGCACACAGCGTGCGGAGCACGAGGCACACGGCGTGCTCGCACCTGTGGGTGCATCGGCTTCCTCGGCGCCATCTGTTGCAATGGCCCTCTCCAGCTCAGCATCCTGCACAAACTAGACCTTGACAAACCAGAAGCTCAACTTGCATGCTGACTGGACTCGCAGAACTATGGCTATGGCAGTGGGGTTTCAACCGTAAAGTTGCACACTAAACGTCGCTGGGAAATGCCACAGTGAAGTGTCGTCCTCCCACTGACCCGGTACCAGCAGTTTGTGATCATGGCAATTTGTGATCATGCCATACCTCATCCTCCACGACATCCTCCATCTCATCCTCGTCCACCTCGTCCTCCTGCCCGAGCTGTGACCCTGCCATGTCGCCCGCGTCACCCCCGCCTTCATCATCCGCTGTGTCCGCCGGCGGAGATGCATCAGCCGCTGCTGGAGCGGCAGGTGCCTCCTCAGCGCCTGCACCTGCTGCTTCAGCAGGCGCGACAGCCTTGACAGCAGGCGCAGCAGCCTTGGCAACCGCTATCCGCGGCTTCTTGCCACCGGCAGGCGACGCTGGTGCCCCCTGCGACAGCACTGGCGCCGCGGCGGCAGCCGGCACGTCTGCGCCTGCCGCCGCCTCCTCTCGCGGGACGCGCTTCGCCGCGCCGACCGCTGCGGCGCCAGACTTCAACCGGGCGGCGTCGCTGCGGCAGCGGCCGCCGCCGCAGGCGCGGCTCGCGCCGCAGCAGCGTGCGGCTCTGGCGCGGCCGCTGCGCGGCTGCTGGCGCGGCCTTGGCCTGCGCAGCGGCAAGTTGGCGCCTGGAGGCGGGTGACGTCGGCGGCGAGCGCGGCGGCTTTGGCCTGCAGCGCCTGTACCTCCGCCTGCTGCGCTGCATTCCGCTCCTGCAGCTGCTTCACCTGCCCCGCGTCAGCAGCCTCCTTTGCCTTCTCCAGTTCCTTCTCGAGCTTCTGCACAAGCCACACCAATCACGTTGCCATAGCCCAAAACCCGTTGCCGAACTCTATCGCAGCCAGCGGTGCCAAGCGGGCACATCCCCTGCGGCAGACCCTGCACCTGGGGCCTTGCATGCATCACCACTGCCGCCTATTCCCAGACCAGCATGTCCGCCGCGCTACCACACCGGCAAACCACTGGCCCCAGCCAGGTGGCGAGTCCCAGCCAGACATGGCAACATCCGCCCTGCCACACAGTTTGGCCAGACTGCGTGCCACTCGAGATGCCACGGACCCCCCCAGCGCAGCTACCAATCCGCGACCGAAATCCTCGCCTGTCCGGCCAGCCTGCCAGCGCATGCTGCAGGCGGCCGACTATCGGTGCCGTCACAGTGGCAGAACATGAGCCCTACATTGGTAGAAACAACTGAAATACACGAAATCAGGAGTGTTGTTCGACGCCAAACTGCTCAAAACAATGAAGGCATGCTACTCTTGATGTGCGAGCTGTGCGTCCAGTTCGCGAGAGAGGCCGTGTCACAAGCAGAGGCACGAGCCACGCACACCTGGACCTCGATCCCCGCCTCGTCCCGCTCGGAGATGATTTTGCCGATGAATTTCAGCACACCCGTCCTGGCCCGCGTCTTGACCATCTTGCCGCCCCGCTCCACCTGCAGCTGCCTCGTCACCCAGCCGTGCTCCTCCAGGAACGGCGTCACCTT
Organism: Ulva compressa; assembly: GCA_024500015.1. Lineage (NCBI taxonomy): Eukaryota > Viridiplantae > Chlorophyta > Ulvophyceae > Ulvales > Ulvaceae > Ulva > Ulva compressa. Next base: position 944,512 of record JALKAD010000212.1, on the reverse strand, counting down.
GGCCTCAAACGCCACCGCCTTCTTCACCTGCTCTGGCGTCTTGGTGCCCAGCGCCGCCCTCGCCTCCTTGAGCTCCGCCTTCACTCCCTCGAGCTCCTTCTCGAGCCTCGCGATGATGCCGTCTTTGGCCTTGAGTGCCCCGTCTTTGACCTTGAGCGCCTCCTCGGCGTCTGAGGCCGCCGCAGCGGCGCCGCGGCCGCGCACGCCTGACGAGCCCGCGCCAGCCGCAGGCTTTGCCAGGCTGGCAGGCGCGACGATCGGGCTCGGTGCGGCCCGCCTCGCCTCCACAGCCTTCTTCAGCGACGCCGCCTCCTGCACAGCCGCCTCCTGACCCTGGTTGCTCTTATGAGCCCCTAAACGCTAACCCCTATGGGGAGCGCCGCCGTTTCCGCTCAGGCCATGCTACGACACTGCCACGCTCCCCCGCAGCACGCAGCACAAGCCACAGCACGCGGCACCGCACCTTCTGCAGCTGAGCGCGCTCGCGGCCCCACGTCTCCGACGCGCGCTTGAGCGCGTCCACCTCCTTTTGCAGGCTGTCGCACCGGGCGCGCGCCTCCTGCAGCGCCTTCTGGTCTTCTGAGCCGTACTTTGCGAGGATGGTGTTGCACTCCTCCTGCCACGTCGCCGCGCGCTTGCGCTGCTCCTCCAGCTCCTTCCGGGTGTGCTCCAGCAGGCCCTGCACTCAGCTGCAGTTGGAACGCAGCCACGGCTGCGACTGAAATGCAGCTACTAGCACATGGACCCATGCACACACGCCATAGATAGCTGAATATCCTGTCGAGTGTGCCGTAACTTGTTTCTATCATACAGATAGCCCAAATAGCCTGTACGCGGTGCGACGCGTGCACTACCCGACAGCTGTTATGGACCCCCCGGCATCAGAGGAAGCACGCCGTTCAGATTCTGACTGTTGTCCGCAAAGGCACCTGGGCTTACTGGGATGCGCGCCGAGGACGTGGCTTGCACATGCCCAGCCACTTGCGGCTGAGTGTCGTTCAGGCGGCCTTGCGTGCGGGGACCACCACACACTCTCAGCCACGGCGAACGAAAGCCACATCACACCGTTGCAGCAAGCTGTCCACAGGTGCCTGACATCGCTCTGCAACTTTTTTTTCGAGCTGGACTCTGACAACACGTTCCTGCTCAGCCGGTACCGCACAGGGAGTGCTGGATGAATTGAGAGAGAGATAAACAGTGAGAGGGAGAGGGTTGGGAGGCGCACGCTCATGGCCTTGTGCTCGTTGACGAGGGAGGCGTGCTTCTCTCCGGCGGCGCTCGCGTCGCGCCGCACCTGCTTGAGGCGCTCGTCCGCCTCCAGCTTCTCGCGCACGAGCGCGTCGTTGGAGCTGCGCAGGATCTCGAGGTTCTTCGTATGGTGCCGCCGCTCTCTGCACACCATGCCCTCCATCACCGGCCCTCCTCCCGATCACTCTGCTCCGGTGATGGTCGTCACCCGCGGCCATCCGCAGGGGCAGCCTGAGAGCAGCCGACCCTGTTGGGCGCGGGTGCAGAGGGCACGAGCGCAGGGCGCAAAAATAGGGCATAGAAGTGGGCGGCCACGTCTGCGGGGCGCCAACGCAGGGCGCGCATATATGGCACAGAAGGTGGGCACGACTGTAGGGCGGAGGTGCAGGGCGCACTCGTGGGCAGCCTCAGAGAGGATGGGCGCGGAGGCCTTGTCCTGGAGGGCGCGCAGGTCGGCCTCCGTGCGCTGCAGGCGCTGCTGCGTGATGTCCAGCTGGACCTGCATGCGCCGCGCGGACGCCGCCTTGGCCGTTGCGTCCCCGATCGCCTCCTGCAGCTGCAGCCGCATCGCGCGCAGCACGCCGCGCGCCTCCTCCGCGCTCGCCGGCTCGCCCCCGGGCACGGCCGCAGCGCCGCCGTCATCTGCACGCATGCGCCCATTGGTGGACGGACCCATTACGCGCCACACGCTTCGACACGCCGGCAGCGTGCCATGCTGAGATGCGACAAGTGCATGTTGCTGTGCTTGGAGATTTAACAATATGAGATCGGGTCTCGTGAGTGTGTGCCACACCGCACAAGTGGAAAGATCTATTACTAATGGATGCAGTGCAAAGCCCGTGCATGTTGTTTGCACAGGTTCACAACACAGCATGGGTTAGGGCGGAGAGCATGTAATCCTGCTGCGTCTGCGCGATATGCGCTGAGTCAACTGCGGCTGTACGCTGTCGTTAAAGTAGCGCTCAAGACGCAGCTCCCAAAGCGGCGACCACACACACCTGTGGCCACAGTGGCACGAGCGACGTCTGCCGGCGCGGCCACCGGCGCGGCCGCGAGGCTGCGCTGGAGCTCCTCGATGCGGCGCGACGCGGCGGCTGAGTCGCGGCTGGCTGCGCGCGCGGCGGCGGCGGCGTCGTCACGCTCCCGCTTCAGCTGCGCCTCCTTCGTGTCGAGGTCGCGCTTGAGCGCCGCCATGCGCTGGATGTAGTCGCTCGCTTGCATCGTCAGCGCGTCCAGCTGCCCCTGCAGCCGCCTGCACCCACACCGACACATACAGTCAGTGCTTCTATGTTCGACCACTTTGTGGAGCAGATCTCTGTAAGGGGTTTCTCACACACACAGTCAGTGCATGGCACAGGCGGCTGCGGCGGGCAGAGTGTGCCCGGCTGGCCAGGCGTGAGCCGAGGTGTCTCTGCTTTGCTAATCGACAGACGCGCCCTTCGCAGAACCGTGTAATTACACATGTAATGCCACACTCATACAGTGCATGCATGCGCTCCAGAACGAAGTTCGTCACTGTGCAGAACCTTTTGCCATCTGCCATCTGCGCACGCGCAGTGCTCCCTTGCCCTTCTACTACCCATCTGGTCCGGCTGCGTGCTTCGATCAGTTGTGCATGAAATGCGTCCAAACAGCCCAACCGTAGCACGCAGCACGCAGCACAGCACGCAGCAGCGCACTCTTTCTCCGCGCGGGCCTCGCTGCTGTCCTTCGCGGCGCGGGCCTCGCGCTCGCGGAACTTGCGGCCGAGGCGGTCCCGGTCATGCCGCAGGCCCTCGCACTCGGACTTGGAGTCCTGCAGCGCTCGCGTCGCGTCGAGGCGCGCGCGTTCCGCGGCCGTCGTGCGCGTGCGCAACCGCCCGCACTCCTCCTGCGCCGCCTGCGTGCGCTCCTGCGCCTGCTTCAGCTCCTCCGCAGCCTCCGCCGCCGCCACCTGCAGCCACAGGCCCACGGGTCAACCCGCGCACCGATCAACCTGATCCATCTGGCTACAGCTCATAGCAGCACATGATCTGCCTCGGAGCGATCCTGCCGACTGATTGAGGCTGGACCGATGCGCCAGATGGGGTTTCACCACCACCCTATCTGGCCATATCCGCCTCACTCATGTCACTGTGAGAACATTGCATTGGCCGTGCCGACCGGCGGCCTGTGCCTGCTGCACCCAGACGCGTGCATACCGTCCATGCAAGCACGCGGCCGCCACAGTCTCCATGACGGCAGGGCCGTGCGCGGCTGGTCACACAACACATACACAAGCCGTCACATCGGTTTGACATCACGTCACATCACAGGTGGGATCTTCAGGGAGACAGCAGCAGCAGCGCGCGGGCAGGAGGGCGGGAGGTTCACACCTCCTTGGCTTTGCGGAGCTCCTCGAGGTTCTTCTGCATCGCCACCATCTGCCGCTCCAGCGACTCGGCGGCGGTGCGGTGCTGCTCCGCCAGCGCCTGTGCGCGCTCAGCCTCGCCGCGCGCAAAGTTGACCTCGATCTGCGCGCACCGCAGCCGCGCGGTGAGCGCCTCGGGGTCGCCGCTGCTGCTGGCGCCGCCGCCTCGCCGCTGCCGGCGGCGGCAGCACCGGTGCCGGTCGCGCCGGCCTCCGCGGCGGCCAGTCGGCGGCGCAGCTCGGTGAGCTCCCGCTCCTGCTCCGCCTTGGTCGCAGTCAGCGTGTCCACCTCCTTGCCCTTCTGCAGAACCAGCCACACATGCGTTACAGAGGTATGCTCCACAAGGTGGTAGAACACAGAGGCAAGCAAGCATGGAAATGCATCAGACACATGAACCATGAACCCACCACACGTGCTGCTCGTAGTCCACCGGCATACACACCATTCATGGCACCATTGCCAAAGCCTTTTCTGCTGCTCTCCCCACGATCCACTGGGATCAAGACAAAAGTTCCCGGTAACACATGGGCCCAGTGCGTACATGCATGATACCAGCCGCAATTCATCCAGCCACGCATCCACAACAGCTACAGCCAATTTCTCAACACAGACGGTAGCCTTGCAGATATGTACCGCGGCCCGACATGCGGCTGTCATGCAGACTGTGTGCTCTGAGGTCGGATGCAGACTACCCTATGCCTGGGTAATTAACCGACCACATTATCAGACAACTGCTCTAAAAAGCTCCCATCAAAGCTGCTGACCTTGGGAATACTCAGCCAATAATTCAGATACGAGTGGTGCACCAGTTGGCGGGACCACGGCATGACGCGCACACGTGTTTATCTGGCATGTGGTGAAAAGCGGTTCATCGATGTGGCTTCCGCAGCATCGCCGCAGCCGCACCTGTGCAGCGTCAGCTTCCGCCGCGCGGGCCGCCTCCTTCGCCTTCTCCAGCTCCGCCTCTGCCTGTTCCAGGCGCTCCTGCGGGTTGGAGTCCGCGAGCGCGAGCCGCGCGGACTGCAGCTCCTGCTGCGCCTCCGCCAGCTTGCCGCGGAGCTCCGCGGCCTCCGCGTCCGCCTTCTCGGCCTGCGTGTCCATGCGGGCCGACTGCTTGTCATACCTGCACCACGGCATAACCTGCGGGACCCACAACGTGAACTGCTGGCCGCCTGTGTGCAGGTTGTTAGGCACTACATATCGAGGCATGTTGGCTGGACCACACCACCGGAGCGAATGGGCGCAATTGTAATGCAGCATAGGGCCTGCCAGGTAGCTCGGGGCGCCTGGTCAGCCGACCCAAGTCAACCGCTCGAGTAGAACAGCGAGAGCTGGCCGGTCGCCACAGGCACTAGAACAGGCCATGTTGAGGCTGACCTTTCGCAGATGCCATGCCAGCTCTACGCTTGAACTGATCTAACACAGTTAACATTCACACTGATCACAGGAGCCGGTGGGATGCGATCATGACCGCATGCAACGCGGCTGAGATGAAACCGTGTCCTCGTCAGGCCGTGCTGATTGCAGCAGGTCGCAGTGGGGGTTTCGCATGGGGGAGGGAAGCGCACGAGCCCTGCAGCGCTGCCAGCATCTTCTCAGCCGCCAGCCGCTGCGCCTCCGCTTGCGCCGCTTGCACCACCGCCTCCGCCCGCGCCTGCTCCGCGGCGGCCGT
>JALKAD010000212.1:852276-867936 GCA_024500015.1 Ulva compressa | reverse complement strand
CATGGTTGTCGCTGCCGCAGTATGCCTGCCGCCGCATGCCATGGGCGAGGCGAAGTGATGCCCAAACAGCTGGAATGCAACGGGCCGTGCCCCTGTTGACCACCACTCCATCTCCTTCCGTCAAGGAGGATTGGATTGCTTGACAGTGATGAACGTGTCGCTTGGTCGCCAGCGAAACTGTCTGTGCTGGTGAAGTGTGTGTGTGTCTTCCAGCAACCGGTACATCATGGAGCTGTAATCTCGGAATCATGCCTGTGCCTGGCTGAGATACGTGACAGAGGAATGTTCCACGAGGTGGTAGAACGATGGTATCTGCAGCTTGCTTCTGAATTATTCGCTGCTGCTTCAAGCTGTTGCCCTGGCTGCACACTTGCACCCGGACGAGGCCTGGAGGGCTGACAATGTAGTGCTACACAGCCACTGTACAGAACAGGGAAGCCAGTTCTTACCCTGTTGATGTACACAGGCTGCCTGTGTTATCCAGTTGAAAGGTAAGCCTGCACGTGTGCGGGTTCCTGCAAGCGGAATCCGAACGGCTCATGGTTGTGGAGGAGGGTATGCCTGTAGCCACACTGTCGTTTGGTGCGCTATGCTGCTGCTCAGGTCCGCTGATGAAGGCGATACGGTCGGTATCTGGATGTAAACAGATGAAGTCTTAAGCAGCAGCAAGGAAACAATGAATGTATGATCATGTTGCGGCCCGTGTGTTTACGCTAACTAAATCTGCGTTGGTTCAACTACGCACCTGAAGCAAACAGGCCATCAGCCTCGGCGCTCTGATAAATTTGCAGCAGTAACACAAGTGCACGTGAATTTGTAGTCATATAGATTAGTCCCAGAGACTGGTGTGCGCGGTTTGCGCCAACTGATTGCCAATGCGCCGAGCGCTTGAGCGGTTCTCCAGGGCAGCGCTCAAGCCAGTCTTCAGCGACGCGCGCCCAGTCACTGATGCACTCTCCCAGTCAATTGGTACACCCTCGCCACCCAAACCGCTTTGTGACTCTCTAGTACCATGCTGCTGCTCACGGAACGCCGAATTCTCGCATATAGGCATTTCGTGGTCTCCACGCAGCTACAGCACTGACGCCGAAAACTCGAGCATTCTGGAGCACCCCAAGACCGGAAGAGAAATTCATCTCCTTGGCTGCGTTCATGGATCGGAGGAGAATGCTGCTGACATCCGCGCCAAGATCCTAGACATCTCGCCAAGCACAGTGGTGCTGCCAGTTTGCGACTTCCGGTATCACAGCGTAATCAACGGCACACCTGTCTTTCCTGAAGAGCTATACGTACGCCTATTACCTATCCTATGCTGTGTCGAAGCATTCCGTGCACTAGATAGCAGGACAAGTGTGCTTGACTGCTGATGCGGAGCTCTGTGCCACAGTGACACACTTTGCCCTGTCTGCGTCTACGGCGTGCCTCCGCCTACAGGGGACCTGACGGTGCCGTCCTCTCCTGGACCGCCTCACGTGAGCAGTGCCTGTGCAGAACATGGTGAGAAGCCAGGCCAGCAGCCTGCCCGCACCGATGCCCATCAGCGCCGACCAGCTCTCCGAAGTCGTCAAATCGTGGTTCCGAGGCATCGGCTTCGAGCCCGGCATCGTCGTGCAAACAGCAGCGCAAACAGGTGTCTTCCCCCTTCCCGCCCCAGGCCACTACCACACCTTGTGACTCAAGTTGTGAGCCTTCACCATCACCCGGGCAGCCGCACACCTACCAGCACGCATACACCCTCCCCCCACTCTGACTTGGCGGCCCCCGCGCACGCATTTGCACATTGACCAGTGAGATGCATGACCGCGGACTCAAGAATCCGTTTGTGCAATGGTGCAAGGCTTGCGTCAGGAGCATCAGCAGCGGCATGCCGCCGCCGCACACACGCGTGTCAGCGCAGGATCTCAGCATTGTGCCGTGCCACTGCTCCCCAACTAGTTCACCATGGAATTCACAAGTGACCACCAGTGACCAGGAGTCTAAGCGAGGGGGGTATCCCAAGCTGCCGCATGCGCCCGCCCTCGGACAAACAAACGGCCACAGTGTGCTGTGCTGTGCAGCGCAGCACAAGTCGGCGACGGTGGTGTGCGGGGAGCCCCACGTGCAGCAGCTGCTGGGGGAGGTGCAGGCGGCGATGGGAGGCATCCCAGACATCCGGGCGACGCTCACGCAGCGGCTGTCGTCGCAGATGTTTGCGAAGGAGGGCGCGGTCGCCGAGTTCCTCGCGGCCGCCGACGAGGAGGGCCTGCCGATGAGCGTGGGGGGCTTGGAGTTTGCGCTGAAGCTTGAGTTTGTGCGTACGCGGCGCACGGCACGCGCCCTTGTCGCGGTGCGCAACCCCCCCCCCCCCCCGAGGGTAATTTTATGTCAGCTGACACGACATGTATGTCATGACATAACAGCGGGCGTGCTGCATGCATGTGAGTCTGGGCACGTGGCATGCATGCTCTCATAGGTCGCGGGGGTGGGCTGCGCGTGGCTGGTGGTGCTGTGGCTGAGGTAACGAGGCGTGATTTCCGCGGGTTGATATGTGTGTGATGCCCCGTGTGGAGGTGGCAAATACTCTACCCTCGGCAGCCCGCTGCAGCGCCTGAGATGCGGCAGCAGGCCTGAGTGCTTCACACATGCATGTGCCGTCGTGCCAGCTGGATGAGGAGGGTAACCCACACGTGGCCACGCGTAGGCCGGAGCCCTGGAGCGCAGCTCTGTACGCGCCCGCCGGCCCCCCCTGCTGGCCCAATCGCCACTGCGCCCCGTGCGGCCCCATTTGTGCAGCACGCGCATGACCTGCATGCATGCAGGTGCTGAGGGAGCTTGTGCCCGAGGCGGTGGCGGTGATGATGGACCGGCGCGACGAGGAGATGACGCGGCGGCTGCTGGAGGCTGGCGGGGCGTTGAACGGCGGCCCGGTGGTCGCGGTCACGGGGCTCATGCACCTCGACGGCATCGAGCGGCGCTGCATCGAGTCGCACCTGGACTCGATGTATGCACAGAAGTACATTGGGTAAGTACATTGGGTAACACCCTCTTGAGGCGCGGGTGCAAGCCGACCAAAAGCGCCGATCACGGCTGTCAGCTCGACCTATGTGTAATTTGCATGCATCATGATGTGACTGAGGTGAGTGTGGCGTCACTCGGGCATGCATGCTGGCCTGCGCAGCTCGGGTGCTGTGCACATGAATGAACACAGCGCGACGGTGAAGGCATTATGTAGTGGAAGTGCTTTCAGGGGGTTCCCCGACACATAGATCCTGTCCTTGTTGCACCGTCCAGGCTGCCAGTGAGGTGGCTTGAGGGTGGCCGCTGGCCTCATGCCAGGCTGGCTGTCGCTGCAGACTCTGTCATGCCTGCCGCTGCGTGCCACCGGCATTGCGCTGCAGGGCCGTGAGTTCCGGCATTGCGCTGCAGAGCCGCGAGTCCGCGATGTTGAGGGCAGCGTGCCTCGAGTGCAGCGCGCCTGTGGACCGGAATACACAGCGCCTGCACTCGCGTCGCGGGGAGTTGTATGTAGGATTCCTCGGAGGGTTGTGCTTTGGAGGGAGGTGGTGGGAGGTAATGCGCGCGCAGCGGTGAGATCTCGCGAGACAGACTGCGAGTGGCACTGGCAGGCATGCATGGCAGTTTTGCTCTGCTTGTGCATGCACCGACACAGCAGATGCATCTTTGCGCATCGATTACAACCTGTGCGCATCGATTACACTGTGTCTTGCTAGGTAGCGAGCACATACCGAACATGCATGAGGCAGCAGCCCAGCAGGTTCTAAAACGTTCTCCCCCTACGGCTCCCACTTCTCCACTTGCATGCACTGTGAGTCAAGAGCCGCCGATGGTGTTCCCGCAGCGACGTGCTAGCCCACAGCCCGCCCTTCGCACGCAGCTCCAAAGGTGTGAAAAAAAAGAAAGGATGGGCATCACGCAAAACCCAAACGGGCATCGGCCACAGCACCCCTGCGAACAGGGGCGAAATAACAAACAACACGCACTGCCGGACCAGGCACAGCCACGCCCACGATGCCAACTCCGTGATGTCTGTGGGCCCAACATGTGATACCCGCCCGAGGTCCGCATCGCCAAGCGCACAGGCTCGACCATCATCGGTCGTCATATGCAACGTCGTGACCAAACAGGCCCCACGTGGGTACCCTGAATCCTTATTCCAGCAAAAACACAAAAACTTAACAAGGCTTGCAGTTCAACAAGTTGGAGTACCTAAACGCACCTCAGGCTGCCGCCACCGTGTGACGCCTGTGACCAGCTTGCAGCAAGCAGCCATGGCATTGCAAACACCCAGATCCGCCACCGTGTGTTGTGCTGGCAGACATCAACTGATGCCCTGTGCGAATTTTCCTCAGCCTGCCACTGGGGGTGCGCACATGTACAGGTCCATGCATGGGAAGCGTGCTCAGATCCGCTACAGCTCCGTCTTCAAGTTGACAACACTAACAAGACGAATGGCCAATCGATATCGTGCGACTGCAAGGTCAAAGCCAACGCGTGTGCCACATAGATGCCAGTGAGATCAGCACCCATGACGACCCGTGCCGTGTACCGGCTAGCGGCGGGTGATCTGTGCGGACGTTTCGAATGATCAATAATCCGTAGTTTCAAGTAGAGAAACGTTACATGGGTATGCTCCACATGGTGGTAGAACACACAGGCAAGATTCATGGCAATGCATCAAACACATAACCATGGCAGGGTGCCGTAGTGTAAAGTTAGCAAGGCCAGCTGTAGCCAGCATGCGCAAGGCCACTGTGACTGTCCATGCAAGTCCATGTTCATGAGCCTGCCATGTGATCGAGAGTGCAGCAATGGGCACGGTGTTACAGTTCGCTGATAAATCACGATCCACCTTGATCTTTGGCTAACAGTTCTCGTGCACGCATGATGCAGAATCCCAACAGGTTCTCCCCGTCCCACTCCTCCGGCTTTCGCGCAGCCTCATCCCAGGGAGCCTTGCCAACGCCCCACATCCGGTCGCAGGGAGAGGCCTCAACCAGCACAGACGTCCCCGTGCTCATGAGAATATCATACAACTCCCTGTTCTGCCCGAACTTGGCTAAGTTTGCGGCTACAACGACGTCAATGCAGTGTTCGCGCCACACGTCGTTGTCGAAGCCAGCAACTTTGCGCCCGAGACGCTTCGCTGACTTCGGGGATTCATCGGCCATGATGCGTTGAATCATGTCGGAGTCGTTGAACAAGCGCGCTTTGCCCACCATCATGTAGTGCTCTGCCGTGGGATACCTGACGCCGTCCACTGTGAACGGCGACGCGTACCACTGGCTGAACCACCCCGCCTCGTCACTGGGACGCCAAAAGAGCACATACTCCCGCTGCGCTCCGGACATCACCTCTTCGATGAGCTCCTGCCGAGACATAATGGTATACGTAGTCTTCACGGCTGTGCTCACTGCTTCAGTACCCATTTCGGCGATTCGGAGACGCACACAGTACTAGTCGATCGACGAGAACGCAAGCTGTGTTCAATCGAGCGCTACCCAAGGTCAAAATCACAGCAGCAGTGCCAGAATGAAGAGTTTGATTATTTCTCGGCTTTCTCGTTTGGCCTTTAATATTCTCCCCATGAGCGCGCTGCGCCATGCTGTCAGGTGATACTCCTTTCCATAGCTTGAGATCACGAGACAAGGATCACCTTCAGCGCAGCTTCGCACACGCACCTCTGGAGAATACGCGTGACAGCATGCACTGTGATGCTTGAATGAAGGTATTGTGAATGTGGTGAACATGCAAGTTGTCTAGATCTCGCACTGCTGCTTTACCCGGTGGCAGCGTTGGCCATGCCACATGGTTCTTGACGCTCTACAAAACGGGCACATTGTTAATTCACTTCGAGGACGCAGCAAATGGTGCAATGGATCGCAGTGGGTGACCATGGCGCCATGAAGGTGGTGACAGAGGTGTCTGAGCACTCGAGATGAGTCCAGCAGTTGTGCCCAGGGCCAAGGCAGCACATGCGACTTCTAGCAGCAGACTGTACAACATCTGTGCTGCCAGGCGTAGCTTGCATTCGCCGCTGTTGTCTACGCCGTGTTCTACTTCTGCATTTCAAACTGTCATTCACTGACAAGGACTGCAAAGCAACGAATCGCACCCACCCACCATCCCTTTCAGGCGGACAAGGAGCAGCAACACGTGCGTAAGTGACGGCAGCCCCAGGTAAAACCACTTCATCTTCACTTCCTTCCTGCTCTGCCACACTGGTGACCGTATAGCAGTGATTCCTGTCTTGACACAGGACCACATACAACTCGATCATAGTCACACCGCGCTGTGTGACAGAAGCATATTGCAGCAGGTGACAACTCATACAGCAGGCGGCACATAACACGCTGCTATGCCCATTTCAGGTTTTACCTGTCCACGGGGATATGGTGTACGCACACGCACGTTCACATCGATGCTTCACTGACACCCGACCACGGCCTGGCCCACACAGCGCAGCACTTTGGTTGAACCATGCAGCCACAGGCAGGCAGGAGGCGCACGCCACCGCCCTGCCGAAATACACCCTTCCTACTCTCCGTTCTATACCCACTCAAAACTCAGCTTGGAAATCGAATCATACTTGACCTGCTCAACGACCGGCGGTGCCTCAACACGGACACCGCCTGCACCCCCTGGCTCGCCAACACGGAATCACCACCAGCATGGTCGAGGCACAGTGCTGCAGTTGACCCTCGGGCCAACGCACGCCACGTGGCAGCTGGCGCGCAGCACACAGCGGCCGGCAGCAGCAGCCGTAGCCCTCTGCTGCACGCCGGTGCTGCCCCCAGCACACAGCGCATCATCTCCACGGGCGTCATCTCCAGACTACAAACAATCAATCCGTCCGCGATCTCCACACGCCAGCAACAATCGCACTGCCGTCAGGCCCGCAGGCCTTCGGTCCTGCTCTCAGGCGCACACACGGCTACCCTGCCCAGTGGGCAGTGCCCACTCCCTCGGGCACACAAACGGCCATCGATGCAGCAGACCGCTAGCGATTGACCCACACACGCGCCCTGCCGCGCCCGCCCGCCAACCCCACCCGCCCCGCGCACACGCATCAAACGCTCGCTCGCCGCATCAGCCCAACCCATCACATGCCGCCACGCGACTCCGGTCCCCAGCGCCTACCACAGCGCAGCACACACAGCGGCCACGGCCGCGGCGACCACGGCCGCCGCGGCGCGCAACCCGCCCGCGCCGCTCGTTCGCGTCTCTGACGCGGCCGTGCCGATCGCCTCTGAGTCCGCGACTCCGATGCCCGCCTCATACTCCGACTGCCCGTCCTCGTCCGAGCTGATCTCGTCGTCGTACGAGTCATACACGTCGTCCTCATCACCGTAGTAAACGTCCTCCGTCGTGTCCTCGCCGTAGTCCGCCTCAAACTCCGCGTCATCCTCGTCGTCCACCGCGTCATCACCCGCACCGGCGTCCGTGTCATAGGCGTACGCGTCCAGCATCTCCTGGTGCTGCTCCTCGTAGTCGGATCGCGCGACCTCGTTCGTGGTCTGGGGGTCGTGCACCTCGCCCGTCCAAGGGTTCATGAAGGAGACCATGCATGGGTCGGTGAACTTGGCGGTGGACACCTCGCTGTCCATCGCGTTCATGTAGCTCACCGTCAGCTTCTGGTCGTCCTCGAAACGGGCCTGGACGCATCGCTCCTGCACACGCATGGCCACCGCTCTCACCCTCAGCACGCATGCCAGCACGCGCAGCACCCAGCATACATGCGTCGGCTTTGGCCACCGATCTCACCGCCGCCCGTTGTCTCGGTCGGCACACGTCAGCCCCGCTTCCTGCAACCGTGCTGCTCGGGGTCCCACAGGACCAGCGGCATGGGTGGCGGTGTAGCCCGCCAACCTTGCATACAATCTACTGAGCACGGCAGCATGCGGCCACTACATGCTAGCACGGGAAATGATTGAAATAACGGCTGTAACCTGCGGGTGCTACCGGATGATGCTACGTATGTGCTGGTCATCCAGGCTGGCGCCAGACAGGGTCGGCCCTCGGGCATATGCCAGGCGTACCAGCGGCTCCCCGTGGCTATGCAAGTGGAGTTTTGTGCGCAGCAAATATTGGGAACATTCTCGGTGCGCAGGTCAGATCCGTCAGAGGAGAAGAGGAGAAGCAATCAGGCGGACTGGTGCATGAGCTCAAGCTTCCACCCACCCACCCCCCGGGAGACGAGTTTGGATGAGCAGGGCCTGCTTGGGGCCAGTAGAGCAGATGCACCCCATGCAGATCAGGTGCAGATGCACGGGTGCGCGGGCCGCACCTTGGTGGTGAGCTTGGCGCAGGCCTCATGGATGGTCCGCAGGGAGACTGCGGACTCCTCCTCGCAGCTGCGCTCGTCGCCGAACGAGATCCACGGCACGTCGAGTGCGAGCTGCGACGCGCTGCGCACGCCGAAGCACTGCCCGTGCGGCAGGTCCGTCACCGCGGCCATCACCTTGTCCGCCTGGTTGGGCTTGGCCACCGCAAACCTGCAACCGGAGGGCACGTGTTGCAGCGAGGCGGGTTTCTCTAGCGCTCCTGTGTCACACAACGGGCGGAGCGGCCAGAACACGCGTTGCTGACTGCGTGCGAATACTTGTGGACCAGGAGCAGGCAACAGGGCTGAGCAATGACGGCCACGCTGGCGGCTCGGTTGAAAAAGCCAACAGTTGGCCAAGCGGGCATACAGGCAGATCACAACAGGAGGTGTGTGCCACACGAAGCCACAGGCAGAGAAACGGCTGCGGTGACACGAAGCAGGAGGCAGATGGGGGGGCAGAGGGCGGCTGGGGTGGTGGCACGGCCTGTTGAGGCAGACTGGGTGAGAAACGTTATAGGGGTATGCTCCACAAGGTGGCAGAGCAGAAAGGCGGGCAAGCAGCCGAGGTAGAATGGGCACGCAGGGGAGCATGTGAGCAGGGCAGACTACCCGATCCTTGCAAATGAATGCAAATTGATGGACCCCGAATGGATGCACCACCGACGATTGCTGACACAAGTGTCCATCAAAGCTGCTGTAATTGGGAATGCACAGCCAACAATTCAGAGATGAAGGGGTTCAATATTTGGCGGGGGTACGGCAGGTGCACAGGGGCGTACGTGAGCAGGTTCTCGAGGAGGGCCTGGTTGTCGCGGCACATCGTGAGGCCGGCGTTGGGCTCGCTCTTCTCGCTCATCGCGTCGCCGCCGGTCGTGCCGCCGCGCAGGTTGGACATCGAGAAGCCCTGGTCCTCGAGGAGGAAGCTGTACTGCCACACGCCGTTCGCGACGACGAGGTTCATGAGCGCGTCGGAGACGACGGCGGTCGTGCAGCGCTCCTTCACGAGCTTCTTGAGCGCGTCGGCCGTGCCGATGTAGCCCATGAACGGCTCGCCGTTGCCCTCCGTCGCCGCGGAGTAGCTGAACGGCCAGATCATGTCGTCTGCGCACCGGCACTCAGTTTTACAACAGATGTCATGCACAGATGTCATGCAACCACGCCCCCAGGGGTATGGGCTCCCAGCCGTGGGGGTGCTGGCAGTGCAGGCTGATGTTAGACACAACGCATGATTCCAGCACGGTTTTGCGATTTCCCTTGAATTTGCAGGGGAGGTTCAGACGGGGCATATGCCCCTACACAACAAGCAACTGCACTGTGCGGCACCGCTGGCGATCGCAGTGGATGCTGGGACAGGACCGATGGCCATGAATGCACCAAAGCAGCCACAGTGGACGAGGGAAGCATTCAGTGAGCAGGGCAGGCGGTCGGCCTGCCAGGTGCAGGTCGGCGCACCAGAGTTGGAGTTGTACGGGGCGCCAATGGACTTGAAGTTCTTGTTGGTGAGGTTGATGTCCGTCACGACCCGGTCAATGTCCGCGTCGGTAGGGCAAGCCTGAACAGAGCAGCGGGGAGGTTGTGTGAAGGTGGTCGCATGTGTGTGCTGCAGTGTGCGAGGTGCAGTCTGTGTGGGCAACTGTTTGAGGTGCACTCTGATGTGGTGACCTCGAGAGACGGAACGGGCGAGGGTTTCCAGAAGGCGCACAATTTGTCGAGAGCAAGGCGTATGCGCTGTAGACGCTGTTGCACTGCAATTGAGTGGACGCAGGGGCGAGAGACAGAGAGGGTCAGACATGGTTCGATGCAGGTGAGGAATGATATGGTGTTATGTGGCGTCTGTTGCACCATGAACCGGTTGTCAGGCAAGGCAATGCTATGGCCAGGAGATGCAATTGCCCTTGGCCGGCGCAGGCCACATCCACATTGCTGTGCAGTACGATGTGCAAACGTGAAGCACTGGCAGTGAGTTGGTAGGGGTGTTGCGGCGCAGTCGCACAGACAGGTGCCACCCACAATCCACATGGCAATGAGCAAGCCGGTAACAAAACGACTTTGAGCATGGTATACTGGCCATGAAATCCTGTGCGGCACGCCGCAACAAAACTGCTGCTTGCAAGCAATTGCTTTGCGGCGCGGAGCCAGAGGCGGATGATGAGATGTGATGGCATTGGGCATGAGCACTGGCAAGGATGGGCACACCATGCCGGGGGCGGGCAGCTGCGTGAGAGAGTCCAGCTCGGGCCTGCCCTTTGAATGCTGGTCGGCGTAGCGGTAGATGGTCGAGGCGATCATCGGGCATGTGATGCCCCAGGCGAGCTTTGTGTCACGGACAATGGTGTCCTGGTTGTGGTCAAGCTGGCCTGGTGACCCGGCAGCTTGGTCGTTCAGATCCTGGTAGATGTTTACGATACACTTGCCTTCGCAGTCTGGGTTCTTGCAGTCGGTTTGCCACGAGCAGGCCTGCAACCATCACGCTTCTGCAGCAACAGAGAGAGAGAGCACCTGTGGGGCTGTGGCAGCTCAACTCCTATGTGAGATTCAAGCGAAACAGACTGTTTCAACCTTTTCAACGAAACGCTGGATAGATGTTAAAAGGGTGCCACGAGGGTTGTGCGCACTGCAGAGCGATCCAGCGAACACCCACAAAAACAAACGTCCAAAGCGGCTGTCCTCACGAGAAAAACGGCGCATCAACTTGTGAAGCGACTAATAAGCCGGCCACAAATACGATGTTCATCGTGTAGCTGTAGTGACAAGCGCAGGCAATGTACCGCGGTGAGCCGAGCAAAGGACGCCGTCCGGCTGCTTTCTCATGACAGCAGGACGGAGCGCGAAAGCGAGAAGGTGGAACAGCGTTTGGTACGTGTGAGAAACATATGCACGTATTCATTGTCAACTATCATGCGCACTCCACGCACCGTGCAGCTTCAAAGCTGCAGGCAAAAAGCCGCACGGACCGGAGTTGGCACAAAGCTGTCGTTGTAGACGCATAACCCGGGACGCTGACACAGCTGGCAGGAGGTCGGCATTGAACGTACCGCAGCATAGAAACCATCCTCAAATGCAGTGTCGTAGTCGTAGTCGAATGTCTGGCAGGACTCTGCGTAATCGGTGTCCTTCAGCTCCCAAGCTGCGATGTCCTGGTCGGTATAGATGTTGGGAGAAGACGAGCAGCCCTGAGCTGTGCACGACCAAACATTCCCAGGTTGTGGGGTGAAATCAATGTCGTTTGCGGGAGCCGCTGATTGTTGCGCCTCTGCAGATGCACGTGGGAAACTGCAAACTGCGCCAAGCACGCACAAGATGACTTGCGAAGGTCCATTTCGGATTCGACCTTGAGCAGTCTCCTTACCCATACTTCAAGCCTTCGTCTGTGTTCAATGACAACAGAAGTCGCGCAGCAAAGTGGTGCCTGCAAGCTGCGACCACATTAGACAATAACAGGAACTCCTGCGATCAGGATCGCAGCAGCTCAAACGTATGATCGACACGGCATTGCATTTGCACTTTCGTCTGCGCTGCGTTGTAGCGGTTGCCGAAGTACATGCAAGACTTGAGTCATCACGGAGACATCGCCAGCGACCGCGTCCTGGGACAAGACATGCGGCCAATGGTGTACATGGAAGTTTGATACCCGTAAAAGCTGCCAAGCATCTCGGCGTGAAGAGTGCAGACCAGCACGCGCGCTGGTCGACGTAACGACAAGGACTCTTAATTGCCCACCAGACTTCAGCAACCAGACAACTGGCAAACCTAATTGTACCGCCTCCAGTTCACCAATACTTCCACTGCGCAATTTATGAGTGAATGGGGTTCATGTTTGATACAGTTGCTTCTGGAACAAAGGCCCATCCGCGAGAGCACACCTCCAACAGACTGCGTGTCAGTCAAAACGCCGGAGAACACAAGAGGAGTAGTAGCGTTTTGTTTGCGAGTGTGAGTGCAAGGCACTTTGTGGGCTGTCTCCCAGCCGGCGTATAAGTGCAGATGCGTCCTGACGAGCAAATCATGCATCACAATTCACCAGTGCACTGCAGTGCGATGCTGTGACTACGTAAGCATGTGGCTACATGCGGTAAACTTATTCGTGCTGGTAATATTTCAACGGGCGACTCGTCGGCAGCGCGCGAGTGATGACACCGCCGTGGCCACGGTAGCGCCGCATGCATAGATTCGATGGCGGGGGAGCACATGCATGCACATGTATGGCTGGCAAACCCAGCTGGGCCCAGATGGCCCTGCGCTGTGACACTGCAGCCAAGCGCCTCTGGATCAGCTGAGCGACGTTGACGACCAAGGTAGAAAACATCACACGCAAATTGCTTCAGAGACATTGCGGACGTCGCAAACTCTCTACTGCCAATGCTCACATCGTTATGCGCGCATGCGACAGAGTGAGGCGCGCCCCATCTCAATTGCGAGGCTTCCTCCGACACCCGTACGTGCGGATATCCGAGGTACGTGCCTCCGTGTCCCTGCATATCTGCTATTAACAGCTTGGAAGCCCTGCATTCGTGGCGCGGCGTAGGTGTGCCCGTTGAAACGCCTTATACCGCTACTACTGCGCGCGAACGACGTTTGGACATGTGCCACACCCCACAGCACCACACCTGTCCCGGATCCATGAATCGGTTGGACCATGACGTGTTCAACGCAAAATCACTCACGCAATTCGACAGGGATTGCCGCAGGACTGACCTGATTTATGCTGTAGGCGTGTCGTGCAGTAGCGAGTGCCGTACACGGACCGTGGGGAATACCGACCATACTCGTTCTGCTCCTGGTTGGTGGTGCCGCCTAGCCGCATGTGCCAGCGGCAACCCTCGTAGGACCTGACGGCATGCAGGCTCATGGCCCGAGACACGGGCGCTGCACACATTTGTCACCGCGGTAGTGCTGCGCCGTGGCCACAGTGCCTTCAGCAAGCAAATCACACCGCAGATGTACACACTACGTGCGTAGTGTGTATGCGCATCATGTTGAACAAACTCTAGCAGATACTAAGACATACATCATTGCTCTGAACTTGTCGTTAAGGATAGCCAGTACGGCAGCTTTGCGTAGGCCAAGTGCTATCATGAGCCTGGACCAGGAGAACTTGAACCCAGTATCAAGAGCAGCCACATCGCATGCTCTCAAATGGGGATTCGAACATGCATGCAGAGTGTTAGATGATTGCAATCGGCCCTCTCCCGCTTGTTGTTCAGGCTTGCGGTATGCCCTGTTGCACTGTGCTGGTAAGCAGCTGAGTCAGTGGTGACAAGCTGCTTCAGTTGTTCTGATTGATCTGACACATATCGCATCTGCCCATCCGCTGCACCTGCATTTCTGGTGGCCTGGGTTTTCACACTTTGTACTGCTGGCAGCAGCTGTTGGAGCAGATTGTCAAGCTTGACGGATGAGCCATCCACACTGTGTCCCTGCAGCCATGCTCAATTGCCAAACAAAGCTTGCAAAGTAACTTTTCGTGTGGCTATATGTGTCTCATCACCTGTGGGACGCAGCAAGCTGCCTGAAGTATATGTATCTCTGCGTCCTAGCATGGCCAACCACTTTGGTCTGTGAGCTGTATCATGGAAGCTGGGGCAGCCTACCAGTAGCCTGAGGTAATTCCTGACCCGGTTGTGGGCGGCCGCGCACCGTGCAACAGGCTTGACACCAGTTCGATGATACTTACATGGCAGGCTTTGTAGAGTACGCCTGCGAGTTTGTGTCGTCTACACGTCGTGCGCAAGGCATACAAGCAGTGCACTTTAACGCTGCAGTCGCAAGCAGGAGTGTATGACAAAAAAGTAATATTATATACAACAAATCTCAACGATCTAACACAGAGGTGAGGATTAAAAGCGTCGGAGGATGACGTGTCCGAGTGGTTAAGGAGTGAGCCTGCTAAGTTCATGGGCTCTGCCCGCGTGAGTTCGAATCTCATCGTCATCGATGACCTCTTTTGACTCCTTTTTGCATGTACTGGGGGCGCAAATGGCAAATGCCTCCACCTCTCGAACTGGTCATCGGAGCAGGCCAGCACCAGTTGCTGGTCAGCACCAGTTCGTCCGATGGTCAGCTTTGGGGTGCTCATTGAGCACAAACGCCGTGTGAACACTCGTCTTGTAGTCAACGCACCGGGCGCGGGCACACTGGGTGCATCCATCACGGAGAGTGCATCGGTGGCCAGTGTCACGATCCCGTAGCCGTACAGCGGTGTGAGGCGGTGCGAGGCGTCGGTGTGTGGCACGGGTGATCAACGATTCAGCGTGCGGCGGTCGCCTGGAGCGATTCAAAACAGTGGAGTCTGGGCCTGTGGCACCGCGAGGATGGCATGTGCACGAAGCTGCAGCAGGCGGCTGCGAGATGGCGTGCAGTGTGGTGCTGCAGCCACAGCGTCATGCAAAACGAAGCCGTTGGGTGGGAAAACGGAACCCTGTCAGTCTCTACAATGTGCCAGAGCAGGTCTGCACCGGCCAACTAAGCAGTCATATATGCTATAGCATGGTTGCAATTGGAGCTTGTGTATGGCAGCGTTGTAGTGGTTACAGAAGCTTCTCAACCATCCAAACTGCAGCACAGAATGCAGCACAGAATGCAGCACAGACTGTAGCTGCATTGAGCGAACTCATCAGAACGGCATATGGTACGGCGGCATCCAGCACAGCTTGGCGCTGACAGGTGGCACCTCTGCCTCTGCTTCACAGCTGCTTCTGCTGCCCGGTTATGCATGCACTGCGTACAGAGGCGGACACAGGTGACATGCCAAGGGTGGCAGGAGGTCGCAGAACGGAAGCGCGAGGGACTGGACAGGGTCAGTTCAACACTAGACGGCGTGACAGCTCTGGTGCGCCGCTGCAATGGGCAGTGGCAGCACATGAACTGCGGCCGTAGCACGAAGCCGCATGTGTTCTACCTCACGTGTTCAGAGTAGGCATGGGCCGAAACGTTATGTGACAAGTCATATACGCTAACGCTACATGTTATGTGTTATGCATATAATGTATTCGGGGTTATTATAACGCGTGTAACGTTATATGCGCGATGTAACGTTATATTCCGCGTATAACGTTATCGACGTGATATCGGCGTGATATACACACAATCGGCGTTACATGGGGGTGTTTGGCATGATATGAGCACACAAGGACATGATATGGGCACAGAGACAAGCACAGAAAGGCACAGAATCACATAGGTATCACGAGTTATTGTCTGAACAATCATGGCTTGGTTCTGTGCATTGCAGCTTAACATCTCCATCGGTTGTCTTTACAACAGCCCAGTTCCGCCACCATGGGGCTGAACACGGACTGTGCTTTTGCGCTCTCAAGTGCTTCAAGGCTTCATCAGCG
>JALKAD010000212.1:799995-811436 GCA_024500015.1 Ulva compressa | reverse complement strand
CAGTGGCCTTGTCAGGGACATGGCCACAGGGTAGGGTCAGGGTGCACCCTGTGCACAGATCATGGTCACAGGGTTGCAGCACTGGATCAGGGTGAGATCAGGGTCGGGTCAGGGTGCACAGCGGATCTGGGGTGGAGGGTCAGGGTGCGGGTGATAGGGTGCAGAGGCGAACCTTGGGGGGGACAATGCCATCCCCAAAGACGCTGACAGGGTTGCCCTGGTCAAGGTAGACCCTGCCGTCGCCATCGAGGCGCATCTTGTTGTTGACGTGCTTGTAGCCGAAGAACCACGGGACTTGCGCGACGACGTCGTTGTGGTTGTGAATCCGGAACGTCGACGGGACGAGCTCGTTGTACGCGGTTGTGAGGGCCTCGTTGGAGGTGCGCGGGGAACCAAACGTGTACGAGTCGACTGGATAGGGGACATCCCTGCACGTTCCGGTCACGTTACGCCCCAGTGATGGGACCACGCGTAATGCGTGCAATCTGAGTCAAGGCGCAATCTGTGAGATACGTTACAGGGTCAAGGGTCAAGGCGAAATCTGTGACGACATGCTGGGCTGCTGTAGCGCGGCTACATGCGCTTTGCAGAAGGCAGCGTCCCACCACCATATGTCATATGGAAGAGGCCGCAGGGCCGCACCGGGAGGTGGCGAGGTCGTAGGCGCAGACGGTGGCGAGCGCGCCGCCGAGGGAGTGGCCGGTGGTGGTGATCGCCCAGCCGTCCTCGCCACCGGTGCACAGCGTGATCATCTGCCGAATCTGCGGCTCCACCGAACTGCACGCCCGCACCACGCCCGTCACGCACAGCACGTCCGACAGTCTCCACCGTGACGTCAGCATCTCTCCGCCGCATGCGGGCGCAGTGCCCGACACACTGGGCCAACCTGCCGCACCTTTTCAGCCCGCCCAGCACCACATGTACAGCACGCGCAGCGGAAATGTCGCAGCACGCACAGCATGCACAGCACGGCGGGGCGCACCGGTAGGCTTTGTAGAAGCCGCGGTGGATCTTCTTGGAGCCGTCGGGAGTGACGTCACCGCCGAGGTCACGCACGGTCCGGAGGCCGCCGGTGGCGGGGTCCCTGGTGGTGGCGTCGGTGAAGACGATGGCGTCGGTGAGCCAGTCCCACTTGTTGGTGGGCTGGGTGCCGCGGAATGAGATCACCATCTGCAACAGTGCACGCCCATCACTCCTCGCCATGATCACAGCACGTTGTTGCCCCCCGCGTGCACACACCACAGTCGCCCGGCATACTAGATTGTCCCTGCTGCAGCACGCAGCAGGCACACAGCATGCACAGCATGCATACACAGAGAAAGCGCGCAGCAGGCAGTGGCGGCAAAGGGCAGACGCTCAGACCAAGCAGCATGCACAAGCGGCGCCCGAGCGGCGACCAACCCCAGGATGGTCAGATGGCGGGCGCGCTGGGGCGGGCGCCCGGGCGCACCTTTTTCTGTGCCGCGTTGCGGTGCACCCAGACCTGCGTGTCGTACTCGGAGCTCAGGAACGCGATCGGCACGCCATCGACGAGGAATGCGTCGGGGAAGACCTTTGGAAGCTCCCGCCATGCGTTCTGCACCGCCACCTTGGCTTCCTCCATCAGCTGCTGGCCCTCCGTGAACTCCACCAGACCCATCATCGGCACGTCCATTGCCACCTCCTCCCCGTCCCCAGCCTCCGCGCCCGCCGCTCCTTCCCCCGCCGACGCAGCCACAGACGCCATCATGTTGAGACCAGACAGCTCAATGACCCCCGTGTCGACCGGGGGCGTGACGGCCGCTGGCAGCGGTGCCGCGTCGGACTGCGTGACGGACGGATCGTTGGGGCGCGCGGCGAGGCTGGCCATGGCAGGGTGCAGCACGGCGGCGGCAGCGACGTGGCTGGCGAGCGAGGCCGGGACGCCCTCGGCGATCGCGAGCTGCGGGCTCGCCATTGCGGCGAGCGCGGCGGCTCCGGCGGACGGCGGGCTGTCGGCGGCGGGTGCGTCCGCGGGAGGTGCATCCGAGCCGGGGGCTGCACAACGACATCTGTAAGATACCAGTAGTCACTGCTGCACAGCGTGGCGCGCGGGTGCGCTGGACAATGCATTATATACCATATGGGCACCCCCACTGTCAGCGGGCAGTCTGTCCGGCCGATGACGGAAGCATGATTATAGACTGCCGAGCGGGGGGGTTGTGGGCTGAGGCATCAGGCTGTTACCCGCAGGTGAGGTGAGGTGGCGAACATCATGATGCGTGATGCAGGGGCCTGGCTCGGGGTCACCGGGGTCACATGTCTCAGACTCAGGCTGCAGTGGAGGACTCAGGCTGCAGTGGAGGACTACCCCTCGGAGGGGTAGGCGAGATGTAGTGCCGGTGCAGGACACGTGCTGTGGGGCACACAACATCAATGCGCAGCACAGCGCCAGGATTCCGCGCAGCAGCAGCAGCAGCTGCCAGTGGCCACCGGCGGCGGCGCGTCGGCGGCGGCGCGAGGTCATGCACCGGCGCGGCTGCAGCGACATGTGGCACGCTTGCAGCCCCTGCGGCTGTCTGCGTTACAGGGTTGGCACGGGGCGACTGTGATTGCAGCATGCCGCGACTCGCTCGCTGTCGACATATGACCACAGCCTCCCTGCGGCTGACGGGGGCTGCAAGGAGGAGCGGCATCGCACCAACGACGCTGAACATCGGCAGTGGCTCCTGCAGGGCCGACGCCGTGAGCAGCAGCGTCACCTTGCCCGCCACCTTTCCGTTCTTGCCCAGCACCTCCACCTGTACAGCCCAGCTATCACAGTACGCATCACACAGCACGCAGGACAAAGCACGCAGCGCTGAAACCCATCACCACCTACTCCATGGTGTGGCCACACCTGCTGGTCCCGGTCTGAAGCTTGTTACAGTCACAACACACACAGCACACACAGCACGCACAGCACGCAGAGCGCACCGTGTACTCGATTGGGTCCATCCACTCCCAGCCTTCGGGGAGGTCAATAGTCGCGGATCCAAGAGCGACATTGCCGATGTCTCCGCGGCCGAGCCGCTGCAGCGCAATCTCAGCGTATTCGATTGCCTTGTTTGTAAAGCCGAGGGCCATGTCGTCAAACACACGCACAGTCAGCAGCGGGGGCGGCGCGCCGGCTGCAGGCGGGGAGGAGCCGGAGGGGTGGTTTGGAAAGAGGTAGAGGGGTCTCGAGAAGGTGGGGGAGTTGTTGTTGCGCTGCGTGGGGGTGCGCGCGTACGAGTCGCCGGCACCCACCTCGATGTAAAGGTCTGCCGCAGTGATAAGCTGCATGCATGCATGCCTTTGTACGCCACAGAGGAACCTTAATGCAACATCTGCAGGTGGATACCCTGCAGAGCCCTGCCAGCCCTTGGCATGCGCAGATCATGATGCAGCAACGCTCGGACGCAGGTGAGGTGCAGGGCCCGGAGTGCAGTGGGCGGTGAATGTGCAATGTGTGCAGGCGTGGCCGATTGCAAGCGGACGGCGCTGCTCTGTGAGATATCATTCGCTGCGCGCAGCCGCGTGCCACCCGCACATGTACAGTGTCGCCGCGCCAGCCACATGTTCCATTGACGGAGACAATTGTGTTAACCTGAGGAGGTCATTGCTCGCTGCGGTCATTTCAAAGTTGCAGGCAAAGCTGCATGCTGCGACCCGTAACTGGCGCACAGCATGTCGCACACCACCTTGTTCAAGCAGCGCAGTCATTACAGCACATATTCAGTTTGTACAGCACGTATTCAGTCTGGAAGCTTGTGCAACATTCACGGTGAATTGGAGTGGGTCTCTGACATAACTTACATGTGACAACAAAGCTGTTCAACAAAGCTGTTCAAGTCATTCAGAACTGGCATGGCCACTCCGGAGACCACAGACATGTACATGCTCGCGTCGTGAACAGCCTGAGGTTTGAGCAGGTCGGTGTAGAGTCGGGCACGCACGTCTGCTCCCGCGAAGCCAGACACTTCGGTGATCGACACCTCCAGGATAGAATGCAGGCGGTTCGCGATGAACGTTCCGGAACCATCAATGTACTGTGTTGTGGTGCCGTTCGCTCCGCGGCACACGCAGCGCTCCTTCAGCTCCTCAGGAATCGTGGGCGTGAGGTACGCGCCGACGGCTGCCGACGCGATGTTGACCGCCTCGCCCAGCACGAGCGTGCTGGGTCCGCTAGGCGTGCTGCGCCGGTCGGCTGGGGTGCGCTCGCCAGTGGGGCGGGCGGTGCTGGTGGCCGCGCGGGAGACCACGGCGCGGCCATGGCGCAGATCAGGGGCGGGGCGGCCCGGGAATTCGGAAGTCCGAGCCGCGGCATCTGGTGCACAGCGGGAGAGGCGGCCCGGGGCACCGTGACGTGCGGGGCGCATGCGCAGGGGCTGATTGGTGAGTGTGGCCTGCACGGTGGCAGCAACAGTGTACTAGTAGGCCTCTTGCACAGCAATGGATGCGCCTTGAACTGGATCGCCAATGCAATCTGCTCAGGTGCTGGAAAACTTTGAACGCACCGCGCGCGGCGCATGTGGAATTCACAGCATTAATAATAATGCTCAACAAACCAATTGGCTTCAGTTGCGTGCATTGGCATGACAGCTGCATGCCTGTGCAGCTGGTTGCTACTAGTAGCTCTTTTTCTGAGCCTGGTGCATGCTGGATTTCGATTGTGTTGATGATCATGATGTCATATCGCGGATTTCTAACCAATTGTAATATACAACATGTCGTGACACTGGACGAAAGTGTATGCACATGGGCCTGATCATCATGTCACCTGACCATCATGATGCCACACTGTTGCAGATGTGTATGCCTTCAAGTTGATCTATCTCTGTGTAAAACAAATATGTAAGCATGATATCAGTGAGTGTACTTAGCTGCCATCATGATGGCGGCTGCAGTCACTTGGCGACTGCCATATAAATGTGCTTGAACTCAATATGAACATATGCCTTGACTCGTTGGGTTCAACGTCGGAGACAGTTGAGCACACGGCCGTGCACGGCCGGGACATGATCGGCAAATGACCAAGCTCATGACGGACTGTATACGGCGAGCTTCAAGATGGACGACGCGTCGCGAACGCTGCAGCGCTGCAGCGCTGACATGTTGCAACGGCAGAATCTGATCCTGAATCTGCCAGCGCGTAGGTGCGCGTGATGTAGTGCATTTGGCAGCGCATATATGTGGGGCCAGCTAGCAGTTGCAACTGCACCGTCAGCGAAAGTGGCTGCGGCATGCGACAGGGCCCGACACCTGCATGACGGATGATCCGGAGCCTGCAGCTGCTCCTAGTACTTAGGAATGTCGGAGTGGTTCAAGTGCCCGATCGAGGCTGCGCGCAGATGAATTCGAAGCCTTCGAAGCCTGGTTTTAGCCTTGCAATCGAGTTGTTCACCAGATTCCTTTCCTGCACAGAACGGAATTCTACGTACCCGGTAAATATTGACCAGCCGCGGCGGTGTACTTGCATTTGCACGCATACGCGCGGTACCGGTGAATTTCGTGACCGCGCGCATGCGCTGCAACAGATTTAGATTGCGCTCGTGATGGACGGGAGCTATAAAATAACATTCAGTACGCCTCTGACTGGCGGAATCTGGCCGCGGTCGGCCCCGGTCCGGCGCGCTAGCGCTGATCATGAGTGCGCTGATCATATGAGTGCACTGATCTGCATGCAGATGGTGCCAGCTGGAGTCCTCCAGCTCGCGAGTACTGAGTTTACACGGTAATGAACGCAAGAGCCCGGCAGCGAATACTGGTGCCGATGTGGATGCAGACTCATCATGATGTCGATCGCATCATGATCATGATGTAGCTGGCCATGGGTGCCGCGGCCGCGGGGAGTTATCCCAGCATCATTTCATTCATGATCAGTGCACGTTCAGCAGCATGCGCCCCTTGCGAATGCCTCGACTCACTCACTCACCGTATGGACTTTGGTATTGCTGGAGCTAGAACATCTGGGTGCATAGTGCGCGATAAGTGTGACCATGAGGTCGCCCGCGGAGTCCGGAGGGCGTCCGGCATTGACTTCGATATCACGTGCATGAGACACACGGTATGGAATGACGCGCACCTGCCAGTGGTCCTCAGAGATCCGGAAACACGTGTGGAAAGATTGGAGCCGAGGATTTATGCTCTGCGGCGGGACAGTACATGCGGGACGAGCAACGAAGCGCGTCTGTGGCTAGCGAGGCCAGTTGAGACGTCAGTGTTTGTAACCACTCAGACTAAGAGCCCTGCATGTCTATGCACCCATCGCCATGCAGCCCTTGCATATATATATGCATGGCAGCAAGTAACACTGCGCGCTATAGCATGCTATGATACTTCTACAGATATCTATCTATCTATCGATCTGTCGAGGAGCTGCTCACACAGGAGCTACGAGCCTGATACCCACCCGCGTGGGTACCGGGTTTGCGTAGGTAGGCTGTGGGTGGGTACCACTGCCAACTCACCAACATTCAATCAGAAAACAGATCTGATGCGGTGGTAGGGCATCAATAGGTGTCATGATGCTTGAGTGAGTGATGGGTGCAATAAAACTAGGTATTTGGCATACTTTGGTCATGGCAGTGCATTCAACTACCCTCTTTGCCAGCCGGGCTACCTATGCGCGTGGAATGCGGGGGTATCACACATGGGTACTGCAGCCAATGCATTCGCATGCACCCGTAATTCGCCTGTAGACACGACAGGCCGCGTCGCGAAGAGTTTGTACCCGTGCACGGCCGTGCACTCGGCTGCAGTCTCACACGCTATCAACGCGCATGGGAAGCCACAAAGCACGTATTTTCTGTCCCGCACCAGGCTGTTCGCGATATGGAGCAAGGTATAGGTCGGGTGCTAGCCCAGTTTGCACGAATTCAAGTGCCAGTTCCAGTTGCAGAGTTCTCAGTCACGTATCTGTACTGCGCAGCGGCGCGCCATTAAGTATCAATGTATGAAAGCGATTTAGAGAAGTATCTAGCCTCGATGTGCAGCGTTCATAAGACGACCAAGCTTGATTGGCCTCGACCAACATGGCCTCGCGAGGGCGATGTGCATCGCAGCTGCACTGTGTCAGACACAGGCAGCTACAATCGCTGCGACATACTAGCATGAGCTGTGAATGGAGTTATATAGACCTTGTATTCGCAGCGAATTTCTCAGAGTTGCTGACCGGACGGGCAAGCGTGCAGCGCTTGATCCGCGGAAGAGCCATGCCCACCGGGATTGCTGCATCGGCGAATGCCGTACTCCAGCAATGTGCGGTCCTCTCGATGCGTTTTTTTCTTGCAGAGTACCTTTTACAGAAGCGTGATGCGTAATTGCAGCTTCGAGTTGCAACCAATTCTAAGCAGGCTGTCCGGTTATATGCAGACTGCGCGCCAGCGATTGCGCATGCGACTCACAATGGTTTCTGTAATTTGTGCCTGGTCTTGCAGGCAATAGTGGTCCTGCGAAGCCGTGTCTATGCAGAGCCAGAGCTTTGAGCAAGACCAGAGCTGAGACAGTCCGTGCAACCAGTCCATCACCAGTACCACCATATCAATTGTTCTGAGGTGCGATCAATTTCATGCTGCGACCCCTTGTGCGCTGCTATGGTGTTGCAATTGAATGTGCTTCAATTCAGGGAACCGATTTGTGTGTTGTTGGAGCCCAACAACAGCAGCAGCATAATAGCAGCATATTTTTGGATCTCAGGTACATTGCATTGTCTGCCATGTTGGCGAGCCGTCGATCAGCACTTTATGCTTGATTATGGAATGCCTGGTGGTAGTTTGACCACACAAATTGCATGCAGGTCAATGGATTGTTCAGATGGTGTTGTCAGCAATCTCAGCTCAATCAGCTGAGGCCCAGGTGAGCTGCTGAGCTGTTGGATTGCCTACGTTGGTGTAGTTTGTCTGCTGGTGACAAACGTTGCTGCTTATGGGAAGCTCTAGCACCATATCAAAGCATACTCACAGCAGATCTTTACTTGCAGGCCTTCAATTGTGGGCTTTGCTGCACTCGGCTGCACTAACTATAGCCAACTCAGCTGAAACATAGTCAGGTGGACTGCACCGTGTGGACTGCCTAGAATCGTCACTATTCTGTCGCTACAGCGGCTGAATTTTTCAATTTCAAGGTGTGTCCACCCGCTGCCTGCTTACAGAGTCTGCAAGTGTGTGGAGTCTGCTGTGGATCTTCCAGTGGACCAGCGCATGATCATGTGTGTCATTGCAGGTAACTGAGACCATTTCAGGCCTACAGTGACAAGACCGATCCACTTGATACAGATTTCTACGATTCAGATGACAGCCATGTTGTGTCTGTGACTGGTGGCTCTGATTGTGGGCTTGAGTATGTCGGTGCATGCTTGGTGTGGGTGTGTTAGGCATGTGGATGGGCTGGCTGAGTGGCCCACGAACATGTAACCTGAGCAATGATCAACAATAATATGTTTTGCTGCAATGCGTATCAAGTACTATTGTTTTACCAGACAGTGGCTGCTTCGTGTTCATCGTTTGTGTATGGTACCCATGCACACACCGATACCCATGCTGCCGATTGGCGATACCCACTGCCGGTACCTATGCGCTACATTGGTAATTTTTTGTAGGTAGTTACCCGCGAATACGTGGGTACCGCCACATGGGTAGTACACTTGCTGGCAGCTGCATGCAGACTAGGAAGCACCGATGCCGGCGTAAAGATGATGCTCACTTCCTATATGTACTTATTGAACGTAACTGCGCGACTGGCGCCCAATGAGAGCCTGGTAGGCGTGATGCACAGCATAAACAGTCCGCAGCGCATCACACGACCAAACGCTATGCACAAGGACAAACGTCGGTTTCACGAAAGCCTGGCATAGATTGAGCTCTCGTATATTTATACGTGATCAGGGGTACTATCTGGCACGACGCGATGCCGCGCACTGGAAATTAGGCACAGGTGCCGTACGATGCCGAGGAGGCGCTAAGCGGCATCGGTTCACTTGCACACGAAATTAGGGCCTGTACGGGATGAGCACTATTGATTAGGAGGTATGTGATCTCACCGTAGCATCTGTTAGGCATAAAGCTTCGCAAACGTGCCCTGTTGGCTCCCAGACGGTTTACCACCTGCAGACCTCGTCGACGTCCACTGGGCGACCGTGCACACACAACTAGCTATATACCAACACGCCGTAGCTGTAATGTATATAAGTTATGTATTAGGGACAGTTTCTCGCGCGCAGAGTGCGAGGACAATGTCTACCGGCGTGACTGCCCGCTATGCCAGTGGAGACAGAACATGCCTGTCACGACCGGAGACATGATCAGGTCAAACACGACCGATCCCAAGGACACCTAAACAATTATCCGAGTAAGTGCGCGCGTTTGCGTGCGAGGAATTGCGCCTGCGGCATGTTGCGAGCTCCGTGCCGTTGCACACGCATGCTACTTTGCGGGTCTAATGCATAGCGCCAGCGAAACGCACAGCACCCGCGGATGTCGCATATGCTTTACAGTAGAGTGTAGAGTTTGTGTAGGTGTTTGAGAACCAAATTAAGCACGTTTGCGTTGTTTCAGACTTGGCGGGCCTGGTACCCACTCTGGGTACCAATGCACGCATAGGTACTGGCCTCGTAGCCTCTTATGCATGTTCGCTAATTCGACTGCGATTCAGTCGGCATCCATTAGGCTGCAAGCGTCGTGCATCTGTGAATTTCGCAGCCTGTTGTGCAGTTCATTTGTGAGCTTGCTGCCGGTGCGGGGCAGGGCCCTGCAGGGCGGACAAGCTAGTCTGCCTTCGTGCGGCGTGTGCTGCGCACCATGCTGTGCACCATCTGCCTCAAGCACGTGCACTAGCGCTATTCATGACATCATGATCATGCTTATGAGCATACAGCTTGGTGTAGCTGGGTGGCCTCATGATCAGGCTGGGCAGCTGGGTATCTTGCAGTGCAGGCTCTACGCACGTGCAACCTGAGGCTTGAGTTGCAACCTGAGGCTTGAGTTGCGAGGCACACGTGTGCAATTGCCTGCGCATGCCTCAATGACATGCTTGCAGTGATACCTCCCCAAACATTGGTAGCTCCTGTGTAGCTGGCCTAACCATGGCCAGCTGCCGCATGCAGCCACACTGCCAGTGGCAGCTCCAACTAGCCGGCGCCGGTGCCAGGGCCGGTGCCAGGGCCGGTACCAGCGCCGGTGCCGGCGATCATGATGTGCTCGGGGTGAAGTGTGCTCGGGGTAGAGTGTAATTGTAAATGTAAATGTACATGTAAATGTAAATTGCATTACTTGTCGTAGCCGAGTAGGCCAGCCTAGTAGGCCATTGACATCTCCGGCAAACTGGGACCCAGGAGCGGTAGGGGGGTAAACCAACCGGGAACCCCCCTCACACGCGCACATGCAAGTCACAGGGCGTATTCCTGTGCTATGCGAGTTGGTCACATGCGCACGTGCTCGACCGCCAGGTGCGCACGCACGAACCGGCGACCTCCCGCGACACGATAAAACACCGCGGCGCGAAAGGGATCAGCTTTTCCAGTTGCTCCAACCACTGGACAGTGTGCACAGGCCAGATCTTACCCCTGGGATGTCAAAGGGTGTAAGCCTGAGGGTCACATGCATATGGTCGACCATATGTACATATGTATGCCAGTAGCCATGAACGTGTCAACAGATGGAACACAGACAGAATGTGCCAACACGCATGCCACGCCCTCAGTCTCGCCTGGGCATGTTGTCGGGACGCGCTGCCTGCACGCTGACCTGCTGCGTGCGACGGAGTCAGACACGAGTGCGCGTGTATTTGTGTGTCATTCCTTTTGTGAAGGTGGGCTTTGTGATGTGGCCACGACAGCCTGCGTGGTCTCGTTTCTGTTGAATCCGTCGGCTGCGTTGCCGCAGTGCTAGCGCACTGCGGCAACGCTCCTATGAAAACATAAAAATAACAGCCTAAAACTGTAATATGACGTTGTAAATACACTAAAACAGCACGAGAGTCTGTCAGTGCCTTGTGTGTGCGCTGGGTGGCGGCGTTCCTTGCCGGTGTAGCTGCGTAGGTGTCTGACGTGTGGTCATCGGCGCCGGCGGCGGTGGGGGTGGCGTGCATGCCCTCGTGGTCGCAGTTGCGGGCCTGTCTGCTGGCTCGAGTGGCTGCGTTCTAGGTGCTGCTGATCCTATTGCTGTGCCACACGTTGCATGTGTAGTTCAACCGCCCCTGCTTGAAGCATGCGACCACGACCGCCCCTGAAGCATGCTGCTCGTCGTGGTCGATGCCCGTCTGGGTGTGACATGATGTATGGTGTTCATTTCTTGGTGAAGACCGTTTCTGGGTTGGTGCAGCAAGTGAACATCCGTGACGGTGCACTGTGAATGAGCCAGCAGATTTGGTGTGTCGTTTGGTTTCCTTGATCTACTTCTGCCGTAGCCTATGTGGCATTGGCTGATCTGAAAGTGCATGGAGTGCGTGTGTCGGTGGGAACCAGG
>JALKAD010000212.1:754674-781856 GCA_024500015.1 Ulva compressa | reverse complement strand
ATCACCGAGACGTGCCGCAGCAACTCCTTCTGTGCCTGGAGCCTCCTCTCCGCCTCGCCTGAGTGCCTCGTCGTTCCGAACGCCCTCTCCGACGCGCGCTTCGCGAACAATCCCTTTGTCGTCAACCCCCCATCGCTGCGCACCTACATCTCGGCGCCCCTCGTCGCGTCGACCGGCGGCGCGCGCCTCGGCACCGTCTGCATCCTCGATGGCGCCCCCCGCCACTACACCGCGCAGGACTGCATGCTGCTCTGCAACGTGGCAGAGCTCGCGGTGCGGGAGCTCGAAGCCTGGCACGCCGACCAGCGGCTCGCGTACGCTGCGCACGCTGGGCACGGTGACGGGCTGCGCAGCATGGCCGCGTGGGACGTCGGCATCCTGGTCCTTTCAGTCCGTGCGCTTTTTGGCATCTGTGCTGCGTGCTGTGCTGCGTGCTGTGCAGAACAGAGCATGACTTGGTCCATACATGAACATGCAGCCGGCGTACTTCAACGATGTTGGGTCTGCTGTGTTATCTTATCTTAAGCTTTGCCCTTTGAAGGCTCGTATCACAAGAGTTGTGTGGGTGTAGGCGACGGGCAGTGGACAATCAAGCATGCGAACGACCGCTGCCGCACCGTGCTGGGCGTGCCGGATCTCGGCGCTGCCGTCATCGGCTGCGACTTCTGGGACCTGTTTGCGGCGCGCGCGGGGCGCGGGGGGGCGCCGCGGCGGCCGCCGCCGCGCGGGAGCGTGGCTTTGAGGCTGATGTGCGCTTGCTACACGGCCGCCGGCCGCAAGCACTGGCTGACGGCGGCGTTCCGGCCGGCCGGGTCGTCGTGGCTCGACGCGGAGTCCCCGGCGATCGGGTTCCCGATGGACATCGCGAACGAGCCTGGGCTGCACCGGGGCACGTGGTTCGTCACGCTGCGGGCGATGGCGACGACCCCGCGTGGCCTGCCGGCGCAACTGCAGCCTGATGCTGCAGCGGCCGCAGCCGCCGCGCCAGAGCCGCTGCCAATGCACGAAGCGTTCTCAGCACAGCAGCTGCAGGTGCTCTCCGCGACTGATCCATCACGCATTGCACAGCGCCACTGGCCTTCAGGGGGAGCGGTCCCCCAACTTTGCGTCCACTGTGCGCGGGCGTTTGATACATGTTCAGTCTCGAGGTCCTCTGCCTGTGCTCTGCGTCACACAGTGGAGCAGCCCCCTTTGTTGTCACTGTGTCTGGTGTCTGCTCAAGGCGGCGTTGCACGATCACGAGGTCACTCGTCATCAATAGCCACCCATGAGATCTGTACAGGGTCTTCACTTTGGCGCGCACGTAGCCCACACACTCACCGGCGAGCTGCTGCATGTCCTGCCGGGCTGCAGCGGCGACGCGGCGGCGCAGCACGCACAGCACAGCGGCGCCGGCGATGCCCCCGCCGCGCTTGCGGAGCTGTATGTGGCGACAGAGCCTGCGGCGGTTGCGGCCGAGATGGAGCAGCGGCAGCAGCGCTGGCGTGCTGCTGGCATGGCGCCTTTTGCGCCTCTGGACACCGTGCGGATCGAGCTGGGAGAGGGAGCGCTGCTGGCCGTGCGCAGCGCGCCCAGCGCGGGCGCAATCTCGGTCCGCACCGCGATCCATGATGGGGTACGCTGTTGCACCCCTTGCACCCCCCTTACCTCTGTGACCATCGTGACGCGTCACCAGACCAAATGGTTCAGCGCTGCGCCATGCATGCACCCACGCCCGCCCCACAGCCGACCCGAGCTGTCATCGCATGTCTTCAAAAAATTCGTGTCTCACCGCTGCATGTGTCGCGTAGATGCAGCTGCTGGGCGGTTCATCATGCACATCTGCCCAACATTTCCCAACGGATGGTTACACACGCGAGTACGTGCAGATGCTGCGGACCCCATACAAGGCCGGCGCTCCGCCAGCGGTGGACATCCCGCGTGTCCTCGACGCCTTCATGCATGCTGCACGCGGCCTGCAGCGCCTCCACGCCTCCGGCGCAGCACACGGCGACATCTCCGACGCCACGCTACTCCTCGCAACACACCCGGACTCCGGCAGCCCGGCCATCACCTTTGCAACGCTGGGCCGTGTCGGCGGCGTGGGCGCGCCGGCGCCGGAGGGCGCCGCGGAGGTCCGGCGGGACCTGCCAGTGTTTGCGGCGCCGGAGACGGCGGCCGGGGACCCCGCGACAGCCGCGGCCGACGTGTGGGCAATGGGCACCGTGCTCGCGTACTGCCTGCGACCCTGCCTTCCCCATGTCGAAGACGGCCCACTCGTGCGCCCTCCCTGCCTCTGCTTCTTCCTGCCTCTGATTGTTCCTGCCTCCGATTCTGGTGTACTGCGCTCGAGCTCAAGGCAGCATCCCCCTCTCCATATGCACTACACCCGCCCCCCCGCGCTCGGTGTGAGGACCATGCATCGCTCCGGGATAATGCGTCCAACTGCCCGCTGTCCATGCTGCATGCATATAAGTTGGTGACGCACAGCCGAACATGGCATTCTGCAGTGGATCACTCTGCCCGCCAGTGGCTTTTGGTGACCCCAGGCGTGATGTGCAGAGCCTGCAAGCGCGAGCGCGGGACGGCACGCTGCTACCAGACGTGCTGCAGCTCCCGCTCGGCACGCTGCCTGCTGAGCTCGCTGCGCTGGTCACAGCATGCGCGCGCCCAGACGCCGCGCGCCGGCCATCCGCCGGCGCCCTTCTCGAAAGCCTCGGGGACATCCGCGCCGGCCTCGCTCCGGCGGCGTGATGCGTGCTGCGCTCTGCGCTATGCAACCCTGTCCTGCAGGCCGGGTCCACGGCAGATACTGCTGCACACGCATTCGCTTTTGATGAGCTGTGGATATGGAGCGGCTGGGCATAGACTGTGGTTCGCCGGTTTTGGCGGGACACGGTCCGGGCCTGACCGCGCCACAGCAGCGTATGGCGTGTCTCCAGATGCCGCTGTTGTCTTGTCAATCCTACACAACGCAGAGATGGGTTCGGGTGTCAGGGTTCTGGTGCATCCCGCCCCTGGCACAGCGTGCGCGCCGTCTCGCATGCAGATTGCAGACTCCCGCGCACCGGGAGTGCCGCGTTTTGGTACTGGCCGGCGGTGCGATGGCAGCTGCTCGCGTGCGCATGCATGTGTACTGCACGTGCATGCATGCACACACGGCAGCCTGTGCGCACACATGTGTGTGTCTGGACCCGGGAGGTTCCCGGACAGCTGGACCCGGGATGTGGGCAGCTGGGCCTGGGCAGCTCGAGTGGTGTTGAAACAGCTAAGCGCGGCAGAATGGAACCCGCGTGCCCCTGATGCTAAATGTTAGATTACATTGACCCGACCCCTGTGCATCGTCAGGGTGCGGGCGATGCCTCGGAAACAGGCTCGTTGGTATATGTTGGTTTGTAGCCGCTGCACAACCAAGGCGGCGTGGCTTGCGGTTCAGCACTGGTTCCTGCTACTTGTTTTGCACTCATGCTTGCTTGCCGATGCCGGCGTTTCGGTGTGTTGTGGCCGCCGAGATTGGCAGTCATGCGTGCCGCGGGCCTCTGCACACGTGCAGCACCCCCGGCGGCACAGAACTGCCTTCTGCTTGGTCATGTAGGGGGGGAAATTCCCGGGAAGGGTGTATGTATCGCGACATGCATGGGACTGGCTCGTGCGCGTTGTGCAGCCTGCAGACCAAACTGTTGTCTGTAGATTGCGTGTGGTTGTGGGATGGAGT
This sequence comes from Ulva compressa, assembly GCA_024500015.1. Taxonomy (NCBI): domain Eukaryota; kingdom Viridiplantae; phylum Chlorophyta; class Ulvophyceae; order Ulvales; family Ulvaceae; genus Ulva; species Ulva compressa. Next base: position 778,162 of record JALKAD010000212.1, on the reverse strand, counting down.
TGAGGGTGGGTGGGTGTGGCATGGCGTAGGCAGCTGCGGTGCGCACACGCTGTCGGCCTGCAATGGGCAGGGGCTGAGTGCCTCACAGTGGGTGATGCGTGCCCCGCCTGCGTACGTGTCAAGATAGTTGAGCACTGGTAGAAGAAATGCCTTGTTTTCTGTTTTCTGTTTTCAGGGGTGTCTAGTGCAGATATGGCGCATGTATGCTGCTTTCTGGTGCTGCAGGTGATACGATGGTAGTTCATGTACTCACGAATGCACACATTCAGGATTTTGTATTCTCATGTGGCCGCCCAAGTGACCTCCGTGTTCAGCACCAGCGCCGCCGATGCTAGCTGCATGTTCAAGACTACAGGAAACCTTTGCTGCAACCTGGACTATATCACCCTGCAGTATACCAATGTGATGTGTTCTAGTCCCCACTGCCATCTCCACGTCTCCATGCACAAATTGGTGGAACTGCTCGACCTTCTCTCGAACTTCTCTTGGACATGTCATGGAGGAAGAGGCCTCTTGCACGTCCGTGTTGCACAACAGCTGTCACCATGATGACAGCACAATAGTGCATCCATGCACTAAGGCTACGTTCACTCATGCCAGCTGGTACTATCACGAGGCGTGCCACGTCGGATGGCGTCACAGCCAGCCACACGCTCCAGTTAAAAGGGCACTCACTGTACGCACACGCCGGAACGCATCGAGGTGACCGAGTGTACCCTTGTGCACCTGGGCGGCACAGCTACATAAGAAACATGACAGAGGTATGTTGCATGAGGTGGCATAGCAGGGAACAGCTACAGGATCCAGGGGCTGCTCACATTTCCACTCACGTTTCTAGCACACCCTGCGTCCTTCGCCGCCTTGGAAAATCGTGGCAGTGCCGGAGTCGCGACAGTGCCGGATTACAGTTCTCTCAAACAAGCACAATCTGAATTCAATTCTACAGCGAGGGTCCAACGCCCTCGCGAACAGCTCACACAGCATGCAGCACACGGCCCACAGCACGCAGCACGCATGCAGCCGCTATACACGCAGACCCGCCTCGCACAGCTGCCGCTTCACGCCGCGGAGGAAGGCATCAGACTCGAGCTCCTCAAAGGCGCGGCCCTTGACGTGCACCTGAACGATGGGCAGCCCGAGACGCCGGGCGTGCGCCGCCCGTAGCCACGACGGCCCGTCGGGCACGATCGAGCCGTCGGAGCAGACGATGCCGTGGTGCGGGCTCACAAACTCGAGGGCAGCGCGGCGGCCGGCCTGCTGTGCGAGCACCTCGACACACAGCGTGCGCTCCGCCCCTGCTGCTCCGATGAGTGCCTGCATCACGGTGAGATATGTTAGAAAGGTGTGCTCCAGAAGGTGGTAGACCACAGAGGCAGGCAAGCATGGCGATGCATCAGACACATCAAGCATGGCCGAGTGCCGTACACATCATGGTTGGTCTCAGGGGCACAAGGATTACCATCGATTGAGCGTGCCGTGGACAGAGGGGCCGTCGCTGCGTTGAGGAGGTCCTCGACTTGCCGCTCCGGGGACGTGGGGACAGGGTCGTTCATGTCACAGACGGTTTCGGGGGTCTCGCAAACGGTGGTGCTGTGCTGCTGTGCTGCGGTGCTGCGGTGCTGCGGTGCTGCTGTGCCATGAGCAAGCCACAACGAGTGCAAGCCACCCACCGTGGCCGGGGTGCACGTGGACACATGCACTTTGGTCATGCATGTAGACCCAACGATGTGGCCAGGCGACGTGTTGAGTAGTCGCAGTCGCGCACACGGCTTGCAGGCGCTCCGCACAGCAGAGCGATGCAACGCAGAGCACTGCAGCATGCATGAATGCGGTGTGGCGCCGATGGCCCGACCCGGGTCGAACAGAATGCAATTTGGCAAACACAGCATCTGGATTACGGGACGGAGCAGGACCCAAGAGGGAAACTGGGCAGGCAGGTGGCCATTGTGAAGCCGCCGACCCGTGTGTGCTCTCGAGTGATCAGTCAAGCGCATCACTAGGAGCCACTAGGAGGTTCGGCAGAGCTGCTGTGTCGGGACCGGACAGTCACCAGTAACCACAGTTACGCCTGAGCTACAACTGTCATGCATGCCCACGTCCACTGACTTCCGCCCGTACATCCGCAGCGAGCCAGGTGCCACATGTGGCCACAGCAGCCGAATTGCTGCAGTAGTCATACACAGCACGCAGCATCACAGCACAGCACAGCACGGCACACCTGCTGCTGCATCTCGCAGCCCGCCTCTTCCAGCGCGCCCAGCACGGCCTGTCGCGCGATCTGCCGACGGCGGCCCTTGTCCGCCATGGTCGCCGCCTCAGCCACACGCGCCGCCTCGGCCGCCGCCGCCTGCGCCGCCTTGCTCAGCACGCCGCGCACCGCCGCGCGGTCCTCCTCCGCCTCCTGCTCCGCCGACCCCTCCTCGCACCCCCGCGCGACCGCCGCAGCCGTCACCGCATCTATGCCCAGCACGCAGCACGCAGCATGAATCTGCAGTACCCCCGCCCAGTTACCAGAGACGCCGCAAGATCTCAAACAGCACAACGTTACAACTTTGAGCGGTTGACAATGCATGACGGTCGAGACAACGATGGGGGCGCGTGGCATGGCCTCTATTGTAGCGCCACTGCTGGGTGCGGTCGTGTTGGGCGGTAGTAGGAGAGCAGTAGGGGGTGGGCGGGGTGGCGCACCTGCCGCATTGCCTGGTCGTGGAAAGGCCGGCTCTTCCGGTGCAGCCGCCCAGCATGCATTAGCACGCGGCATGCAAGCTGCACGTCTTCCTCGTCGGCGGGACCCGGCCCCGCCTGCCTAGCAGCCATGCTGGCCGCCTGCAAGCTCGCGTCCGCCTCCGGCGTTGATGCACCAAGGGCACCCCCTTTGTTTGCCTCTGGCTCAAGTTGCCCCTCCGCTGCCTCCCCATCCTCCCACACGTCGAACCCGCCCGCACTAGCTCCATCTACCACCTCTTGCCGCAGGGCCCCCTCACCACCATCGCGCTCGCGACTGCCGACTTCCGCCTCCGGCACGCCTGCAGCGGCTGAATCTTCCGGAAGGCTCCGCCTCTCGGAAGAGCCTCCCTGGGAGGCCGCGGCGCTCACCACCGACCCTGCCGCACCCTCCACCAGCTGCGCATGCTGCGCGTGCTGCGTGCTGCCGGCATCGGCCCGCGGCACACCTACCTGCACCGCGGGAGCCCCACCCATGCGCGCCGCGGCCCCCTGCCCGGCTCCCCTCACCGCATCCACCAAGTCTACTACCGTGCCAGCACCTGCCGCACCGGCCGTGCCTCCATCGAGACGCCGCGCGGCATGCTCTGCGTGCTGTGCTGCGTGCCCCTCTTCCGCACACTGCAGCGCCGCTGACCCGTCGGCCGCAGCCGCGGCCCCCGAGCCGCCGACGCGGCCACGATGCCGCGCCGCCACGATGCATGCGAGCGAGAAAAGGACAGTCGCGGCGTCCCACGGGCCCAGCGTGCGCTTCACGGCGAGCAGTTCCGTGAGCCGCGCACGGGTTGCTGCGAGCGCATCTCGGGAGTCCACCCTCGCGAGCCGCGCCAGGGCATGCAGCACCTGCGACGCCTGCCGCACATGCATGCTCGGCAGCACGCGCACGAGCGCGTCCGACATGGCGCGCTCGACACGCGGCTCCGGCAGCACCCCCAGCTTCCCCCATGCGGTCCACACCGACACGATGCCGATCGCGTCCGGCGGACCCCGCGGCACGCGCGGCGGCGGCGGCCCGGCCGGGTCGTAGAAGCTTCCGAGCTCGCGCACCGTCGCCTCCTCCAGCTGCTTCCACGCTGTGCCCCGCGGCGCCCACGCCAGCCGCATGCATGCCACCCACACCGCCGACACCTCCCGTGCGTTCATGCCGTGCGCGTGCTGCGCGAGCGCGCGCGCCCACGCCTGGTACTCCGACCCGGCCGGCTCCATCTGCAACGTTCCGAGCGCCCAGAGGCCCATCGCGACACACCGCGGCGATGCCGTGCCGTCGCGGCAGTTGCCGGTGAACGCGGACGCCAGCGCGCGCAGCACGGGCGTCGGCGGCGCCGGGTGACTCAGCACGGACGTCGCGCTCGCCGCAGAGTTGAGTATGATCGAGATGCTGACCGGCGGAAACTCCCGGAAGCTTCGGCCCTGCAGCCGCTCCCACAGCCGCGGGCAGTGCGTCCGGAGGCCGAGCTGTGCGCGCGCGAGCATCATGGCCGCGTTCACGCTGACCTCGCTGCTGGCGGCCGCATTCATGAGGTTCTTGATGGGGTCTCGGAAGACGACGGCCGGCATGGCGTGGAGGCGGGTGGAGAGGCTGGTGTGGGGGAAGAGCGCGCGGCTCAGTGAGAGCAGCTGAGCCGGGATCGAAGGCGGGTGGGAGGGCAGTGCATGGACGAGATGCACGAGGGTGTCGGCGACGTCATGCATGCGGGCGTGGACGGGGGTCGGCGGCAGGGCCTCGAGTTTGAGGAGAATGGCGTGGATGGACTCGGCGAGTTTGGGGCTGCCATGGCTTTGTGCGGCGAGGCGATCCTGCGCCTCCTTTAGCCACAGCTGCACCCGACGGTCTCCGGAGGGCAGCGGCTTGGCGGGGCCATCTGGCTGCCGCCGACTTGGCCGGTGCCAGACCGAGCCTGCAGAGCAGGTCGTTGCGATGAGCGTAGCCCGTATCGGCCGTGATGTTGTTGTTTGGTGAGTGTGTGTGCGTGTATGATTTATTGTTCACACGAGCAGGCGTGGGATGGACGGTGGTGTGTCGGATGCGGAGGTGCAGATGGTGGATGGCATGCGTGGCACTCCCAGGGGCTTGCACAGGTTCTGCAGCAGTAAATTGAGGATGGTCTGTGCGGACGTCTGTGTTGCTGGACGTTGCGTGGGGCGCACCCCTGGCACGAACGCGCAGCGGGGAGATGGCTGCATATGGCCCGCTGCCCGCCTTCGGCACCGGCTGCTCCGGGCCGGTAGTCAACACCGATATGAGCTTGCTTTGTGAGTCCACGCTATTCCCAGCGAGGCGGGCATTGCTGGGGCTGGGCCGGTCTTGGTGGCTCGAGGGGCTGGACTGTGCCTCGACCGAATCCAGAAGCGATCTCTGCATGGCTAGCATTAATCGCACGGAATTGAGGAGCAGCTAGTGAGAATCGTCTGCGATAGCTTGACAGGCTGGCTCCTACTTGCCAGGAGCTGTCTGTCTCGTTTTACACAGGGCGCACCTGTGATCGGAAGGAGCTTGCGTCAGTACAAAAAGTGGTACTGCACGCCTCAAGCGAGATCGACAGGCCACGCAGACACGACTCTTTACTTAGACAAGCGCTTAAAAGCTTGGACGACTTAAGCATGTCACACCAACGCCGTACGCAGTCGCCGCGGCATGGTCGGCAGCGAAAACGGCCCGCCGTGTTGACTGCGACTGGAACAGGGTACGCATGGGCTGCCAGGATTGCAAGATCAACTAGTGACTCTGGAAGCATGCGATGCGGGCGTCAAGGTCTCTGGTGTGCAGTGCACTGCAGTGGTGCAAGAGCGTTTCGCCATGTTCTGTCATTGTGGCTTCTGGGGACTCGTCCGTGCTGAAGATTCCAGCGCGTGCCCAAACGTTCGGTAATTTCGTGAATGCTCAACGTGCGTCAGTCATGCTCGTGACATCACTGGTTTCCGAGCGTGGCCCTGCTGCAGTGGCTTCTGTCGGTGGTTTGCATCGCATGTCGCGAACAGAGCACTGATGAACTGAGCACTGTCGAGGCAGTGGATCCGGAGGTGACACTCATTGGTGCGTGGAATGGAATACGGACGGGCCGGACTACGTACGTCGTGTTCGAAATGTCAACCTACACGCCCACATGAGTAGTGTACTGCCAACTCAAGATCGTGACTAACTCCTCAGGCTGTTTCGCGAGGTTGTCGTTGATTGCGATGTCCACATGTGTCTGAGACATTGTGCACGCAGCCGCGCTAGCCGTGGCTACAAGTGAGAAGAGGCCACGCGATGAGTGTGGCACTCTCGCACAAATGAGCAGGAGGCAAGTATATGTCCCTGCGTCACCTTCGCACAGGTCAATTCTGTTGCTTAAATTGTAGTGGGTGCTTTGTCGCATGTGAATAAAGATCAGCGTACACTGCGTAGTCCTGCTACCTCTAGCGCATCCTGCAGTACATCCTGAACGGCATTGATTAGAACTCATACTGTCCGTCGCCGAGGCACAAGCTGATCTTGTACATCAGTAGAGGACATCAAGGATGCCGGGCCAACCTGACGATGAGTGCGCTCTCAAAGAATTCGCAGGCCATGTCGGTATACATGCGCCGTGGATCAACTTGAGACGCAGATCATGTGTACTATGAACTCCTCGGCGTGTGCTGATCCGGAAATACACAGCAGAGCCGTACTCCTGCGTGTCGTGTATTCTGCCTTGGCACTTCGTGTGCGGGCGAATCACTCAGTGTCAAGAGCAACGTCAACTTAACTTTACAACTAGTGGGCTAAGCTCATATGACCTGCGGTGTGTACAGAAGCTGTGTTGATCGTGTACGATTGTGTTGTCAGTTTCGTGCTAGCAGGGAGCGACGCGGCGGTGATAAGAGTTGCTACCATGCCCAACGAAAGCTGCGCTTTGCCATCCCCAAGGTGAATTCAGCAGGTATTATCTCAGATTGTGATACCTCGAGATGCGCCATGGTAGGCGGTGTTCGGCATAACGTAAATGAACGCCTGCGAGTGCAAAAGCCCGCGGAACTCTGTTCAGCGTACACGATGTTTCCAACAGCAGAGCATCGCTACCGAAGCTGTCGGCGTGCAGATGGTCATTGCATTACAGCCTTATGCTGCGGGCGCGCGTGACTCATCGTGTGTTGCGTATGAACATTTTGCGAGCTCTGGTTCCTCCCCTGCAAATCCTGATCAAGCCCGCACGGGACACTTGATGTGCATAGTGAAGTCACGTCATCCTGCGCAGGCACTTGCATAAAGCGCGGTGTCATTCTCCTCACCTTCGTGCAACGTCCGCAGACACGTTACTGACGAGGAGCACCCGTGTCTCACAGGTCACTGGCCGGCCCGATTAACAGAGCCGCTACCGTCACTAAGGAACTTGTTACGGAAGTGCTTGCATTCACAGTGTTTCTACGCGAAGCTTGTCACCTGAAATTGCCTTCAGCACTCACGCACTGTGATCCTGCTGGAGATGAGGGAGATGTCCATGGCGTGCGACAGAACTGCACGCGCAGCATGAGGGATCTCTCCCTGTCATGTACCGTCTCGGCAACTGCATTGGCTGCCAGATGATTGTGCTTCCAGATGGGTGATCCCTGTAACATTGAGTGTACATACTGTGGTGCCCACGCAGAACACTGCCTGCACAGGACAGCTCATAGCCGGACTCCTCAACTCAAGTTGTGCATCACCGACCAGCCATCACGACCACAAGCGCGTGTCACCTCTCGTGCTAACTTGCTCACGGCGTGCAGATATGACTACCTGTACAAGATTGTGCTCATCGGTGACTCTGCCGTAGGCAAGTCCAACCTGCTCAGCCGGTTCACCCGAAACGAGTTCCTGGTCGAGTCAAAGCAGACGATCGGGGTAGAGTTTGCAACTCGCACTGTTGAGATCGAGGGCAAGAAGATCAAGGCACAGATCTGGGACACTGCAGGACAGGAGAGGTTCAGGGCCATCACAGAGGCATACTACCGAGGCACGGTCGGTGCTCTGGTTGTGTATGACATCACCCGCTCCAGTGCGTCCTCCCATGTCCCTCTCTGCTCCCACGTCACCCGCTCTGCACCATGACCCCATTTACTGATGACCACCTACCAGAGCTGCCCCACAATCAGATGCATGGCAATCGGCCGCTACAGTCCCCGAAAGATACATCGTCCGCAATTGCAATGGGCAGGTCGCAAAGCATGTCACCTGGCGTGTCAAGCAGAGTGGACCGGGGGACCGACTAAGTGTGCCTGTGCTACACATCTGGAAGTGTCCGGTGCTCTGTTCCTAGGGCAGTCGATCCCAGGAATTTTGTTGTTCGTCAAGCGTCTGATCCCAGTTGTGCCTGCTCTGACCCGCTGCATCCAGTGGGGATGTGCTACGTCCTCCAACAGAGCAGTCCCCTCGCCTTGTGCACATGCTGGCAAATTGGCCGTGGCAATCGATCTTAGCCATCTCCTCACTGCTGGTACACGCGGCCGCGAGCGGGCCCCTCAATTATGGCAACATGCGTCAGCTGTGCCTTGCTGCAGCACCCTGATTTGCCCATTCCTGCCCATGAGAGCCTGCCGTATGCCCCTGCCACAGCGTGATGCCTGCCACTGTAGCATCCGTCTCCCTGCTCTGTCTCGTTGCCCCCCCCCGCCCCCATGCAGCCACTCCGCCCCTACGCAAGCACAGCATTGTAGTTGCTGGCGCAGCCCCGAAACCAGAACCACTGCATCGAATCTAGAGCTGCTACTTGCTCTAGACTGAGATGTGTTTCATGCAGCCCAGAGCCTGGTGGAACGCCCGATTGCTATGCTTGTCTGCAAAATGCTTGGCAAATGCTTGACATTTGAGCCATGTCCAGCACTGGTCACATCCAAGCGCACTTGAAACTGAAACGCAAAGAATCGCGTTGAGAACGATGTTGAATGTCGGGTCTGTCTGTCTCCCAGCTTCCATCGTAATTATTGACTGACTGAGCAATCCTTGATCACATTGCACTGCTGAACTGCCTGGATCGTGCTCCTGCTGTTTTGCAGATGTGACCTTCACAGCCGTGACATTATCTCATTCGATAGATGGGCTCCCTCGTTTTCTTTACATGCAGTCACGTTCTTTTTCTTTGCGTGCAGTCACATTCGAGCACTGTGAGAGGTGGCTGAAGGAGCTTCGAGACCATGCTGAGTTGAACACAGTGGTAACGATCGTTGGCAATAAATGCGACATGCGCCACCTGCGCAGTGTGCATCCAGATGAAGCTGAGGTGAGCCTCCGGCCCTGCGCTGCAGAGCCGCCATGGGCTGGTTCCTGTGTGCATGCTCTGCCCCACTACTGTCCAGGCGGGCAGTGTACCCGTCGCGCGATGACTGTCAGATGCTGAACTCTGGACTCCATTTGCTAGGCTGCACAATGCCGTCCAGCCACTCCCCAACCTTATCCCCCAGCCATATGTTTCTGTGTGGTGGGGTGCCATGCTCTCGCAGCCCCCCATGGCCGCCTAGCTGTCGGCCTCTGGGTATATCGATGCCTGGTAATTTCATGAAATCACAATCTTGCATGCATACACATTTTATGGTGATGTCTCCTCCATCGTCAATTCACTCGGCATGGTGTGACGAATGTCAGCTGTTTGACCTGTGCAGGCTCTGTGCCGACGAGAAGGCATATCGTTCATCGAGACGTCAGCACTTGATGCTACTAACGTCGATAAAGCTTTCAATCAGATTCTGAAGGACATCTATGAATCCATGTCGAAGAAGCAGATCGACATGTACGCAAGCGGACCGGAGGTCCGAGGGGGGGCACCAATTGATATTGGCAAGCCATCTGCACCACCCAAGCGTTCCAACTGCTGCTCGCAATGAACGCTTTCCGAAGATCCTAGGCTTGCTTTTGGGTCACCAGGTAGCGGGCACTAGGTACCAATACCAGCTAGCTCGGTTCCAGGTGGTTCCTCGTAGTGCTGGTGAATACAATTAGAACCAACTTGCGTCTCGCATGCCAGTTTCCAGTGAACACATTATGATTATCTCCAAATAAGCGGGCGAGAAGCCCTGTGGGTGCGTGACCATATGACCATATCGCTATCTAAGGATGCACGGAGCTTGAAGGTTCACGTTCGGGTTGCCACACACGCACCATAGCCGCCATTGTCAGTGTGTCCACATCTGTGCACACGCCAGTAACGATCTGCTCAGCACCGGTAGTCTTGCCTGCGTGTCCGATCAGCAGTGCATCGCTATGAGGTGTACAGTGTACATCATGCATGATGCCATCAAAGCCACTAGGCATCGCCATCGCAGGCAACCTCATGGAGCGCGAGAGACGACGCCGAGGACGGGGAGCACACAAAAAGGGCCAAGCTCCTACAATCCGATACCAGTTTTACTCAATCTTACAACGGCTAGTCGCTGCGCTCCGTGGTCAGAAGCACTACCGCAAGAGCTCCGCACCGTTATTTCTGCGACTAGCCCGTGTAGCTGCATCGTGCACAGCAACAGCTTCTTTATTTTTTTCAAATAAACTGGTGCGTCCCGTCCTGATGGATTCATCGGTAATCGATGGCTGGCGCTGAAGTTGCTTTCGCAGTGGCTTGCTTGGTGACCGTCCAGTCGGCTCCTGCGTCGTATGCACGTCTAACGCTTCTTTGTCTGAACGGATCGGTTGAGCTGTTGTCTCATGGTTGCTTTGACGGCTGCAAGACGTTGCCTTCGTTCCGACGAAATCAGAGATGGCCCAGCGGCCTGCTGCCTTCGCAAATGCATTGAAGCCTCTGCATGAAGTGGTCATGCTGATACGCTGTCTTGCTCGCATCGATGCAAGCGCTATGTTGCCTGCATGCCAGGCTGGCCGCTGAACTGTGCGGTTGGTCACTGACCAGTGGTCAGCGGGTGGCAGCCTTCGCGTACACGAAGACCGCACGAACGTCACATGATGTCAGGCAAGGGTCCGGACTGTCGTGGGAGCAGAATGGCGCAGGTTACGACGATGCTCGCTGGCGGCATAGCAATGAACAGCTGTGCATGCAGGGCAATCGCAGGATGTGGCCACTCATCGTTGCGGCGCTCGTAATCAACTCCGCTACCGCATCTGATGCTCAGCAAGCGGCTGTAGTAGGAGATGCTTCAGATGCCTTGGGCTTCACATGGCCATCGCCTGCCCAACAACAAGTGGAGCTTGCGCTGGACCATGCGGCGTCACACTCTGATGTATCCGACGCTGTTGTGTTCGAAGACGACGCTGGAGCCGCCTCAGAGCTATACATGACGGAACAAGGCAGGCATACGACGGAGATGGCTGGTGAGGGTGAGGCAGGGTCTGGTGGCTGGGGCGTGCTTGACAGCGCTGGAGCCATTCCAGCTGACACTGACGTCTCGTACATGGATACACACATTATACATGCGCCAGTTGAAGGTCTAACAGTAGTATCGTCACATGGACGGCATTCAGAATCATCAGGTATGATATGAAACGGACATGATCGGTCCCGTGACACCTCCACTGATTCTGTTGCCAGGTCAGCAAAATTGAGGCCTTGGTTGCCCAGATGTATGTCACACCGGTCCCTGTGGAATTCCAGCTGTATACCCATTCGTCAGCAGTCTGGATGGTGTGCTTCCTTGCAGATGCTCAAACCACTTTGACTCGGTGTGACTCTCGTGGTGAAGCCTGGTGGACTCTGCAGCAAGCACCGAACAGCTGCAGTCTTGTCTGGTTCAATGCATCATGGCCTCTAGTGAGTCGTTATGAGGTAGTCGGGGCACATGGAACGGAAAGCTGCGATCCATCTGACAACTCAGTGTTTTGGCTCGGGATGTTCCAGTTTGAGGTGCGAAGCAACAAGCGACTGAAGGGCCAGTCAACCTGAAGGATACATCTGCTGTCCCATGACTGCCAAGTGGACACAACGCGTTGGAATGCAGGACACCGGTGCTGTAGACATGTTGTTTGACAGCATCTGTGGCGGAGAGTTGGACTTGAGGTGGACACTGCTGGGCGACCATGTGGAAATGATGGCTCCATCCCCAGTCTTGAACGCACGTTCCCCAGGATCCCGAATCAACACAGAAAGGAACGTCGACATTGGACCTACACCAACTGCGAATGGCGCAGCCGCACGTCGTAACAACCTGGCTGCATCTGGAACTGTGTTCATGATCGTAAGGAATGGCTGTGGAGGCCCCATCAATGCACACCTTCGGCAAGATGTGTCCGCACAGTTGGATGTTCCGCTCTCAGATCTCTTTGCTGTGGCAGACATCATGATCATCGTACTGATGGTTTTGGCTGCTTCTGGCTTCGTGTTCGCCGCAATCCTCCTTTGTCAGGTATGGTTGGCTGGTACCGGTTGTGGAACACTGCTGCTTTGGACAACCTTGAAGCCACAAACATTGCACAGCACAAGTGCAGGCACTAGGCAGTCCCATCTGTCAAAGTGAGACAGGAGAAAAACAAAGTGAGGATGCTGACCCTTGGGCAGAAGGACGGCGGCTGCCCGTTGCACCTGTGGCGAAGCTGATCTCGTGTGCACTCAAGGATGGTGATGATGATGCAGTGTCTTCTTCACTCCTGAAGAGAACGAGAAGTACGGTTAGTTCAGTGAGCCAGTAAACAGCCATGTACATGTGTTGCAAGAAGAGGCAACGTTACCTGTTGCAACAAGACATCATCACTGGCGCACTGGATAGGTTTGCCAGTGTGGATTTCAAGAGCAGGAAACGGCCAGCATCTGTACATATCACAAGGCCATCACTGCTGAAACAAGGCATCATGGAGACCTAGATCTGCTGCACCAGCACTGTAAGACCTGTGTATCTGCATACCAGTCGTTTCCTGCAGCTTGCCACGATCCTGCTGCTGCACAAGATGGATACTCGAATGAGCGATAGAACAGTGATTGTGGGCTGATCATCACGAACAGGTGAGTCAGCGATTTCACAGCTGTTTGCGCATCGATTTCTCCCAAACAGAACTGAGTCAAGCAGCATCATCAAGTATGGTGGTAGTCAGGGTGAAATGTGATTGTGCTCCCAGGTTGCTGAGAGCGCAGTGGAATTGTGCAGCATTTGGTGCAGAACGTTAGTCCTGACTCCACAAGAGTGGCCTGCAGCTGGTGTCCTACTGCTGTGGTAGCGGTACTGTGCTAGTCAGTAATGTTTTGATTCATTTACATGCTGTTCCAAGTCATGTGGTACGGACATGTACGGCAGGTTGTGTCACCTTGTATATCAGAGTCCACAATTCGGACGATCGTACTTCACAATGCATCTGACTGGGCAGGTGGCACGCCAGCCACAATTGTCCAATTTTCCGCATATTCCATGTCCAAATATTATTTAAAAGGGAAGGGAGATTCTAGGCAGACCACCCATAACCTCAGGACGCTGTTGTGCTGCCACAAGACATACAGCAAGTACACCCAAGTGATATTTTGTGCCATGATAATGTGGCACACATGAACTTCTATTCATCAGCATTTGCAGAGTGGCTATGTTTGCTCGATATTGATGACCAAAACTCACAGATTACTCCGAGAGCACAGTCTGCAGCCGTGTTGCTTACTGCTTGCGAGGTAAGGCAGACACTCGACTTGCTTGAGCAGCATGCCGTTTGCGCATGCGATGTCATAGAGCATCAGACCCCATCACGTCATCACTGGTGCCGTGCGTGCTGCTGCCAGTCACTGACCTGCCAGGCCGATGTACTCTCCCACTGGCAACAGGACACAGCAGTCAGGCTGCTACGGATTTACAGTGCAAATGATGTCTCTTGCTTTGTCTGACAAAACGCAAAAGCGCGCAATGCAGCTCTGCATGCCGTGGCTACCTAGAAGGCAAAAGGCATTACTCTGAACGGGGCTAGTTTGCCTGTGCAACAGTGTTGCCTAGCATGAGTAGCTGTTGATTTTGCATCAGTGCGACCCAAAGACATCTATGCCTTGTCTGGCGATACCTCCAATGCTGTTAGGAATTCCTTGATGTCAATTGCACCGCTTCGGTCCGTGTCGAGGAGGCGAGCAAGTGCAGTGACTTGATGCTTGGTGATGCGGAAGCCGCATATTTGCAAGCACTCCGAGAGCTCCTCAGCATCCAGCTGACCTGAGCCATCAGCGTCAATCTCAATGAACGCAGTCCTGAGCGCCTCTTCCTTGCCCTGCATAGTTCACAGCTTGACTGGTGTGCTTGCACCAACCACCTTGCTCCATTGCCTGCCCTGCCAGGGCTGAGATGGAGGACAGCCAACTGACAAAGATGTAGCATGTCACACTTGAAATGTAGTGCAACGTCACTGGTACACAGCACGCTGAAGTCTCATCACTGGCAGGTTATGGCAACATCCATGCCGAATGCTCACACAGCAGCGACGCGGCGCTCAAGGGCAGGCGGTGCAGCCTTGGTTAGAGAGCGTTGAATTGACAGCGGCCAAACGATCAGTACTTGAGATGCCCTAGGACGGGGCAGGGAAAGGCATAGATACTGTGGCTTACCGCAACCTGTGCCTTCAGGAGTGTCAGGACAGCATGGCCGTCTCCCATGATGAACAGATGCTTGTTGTTCTCCATGTATGAGAACGTGTACTCATCCGCATTTGCAAGCATGAAGTTGAAGTTGTTGATGATGATCTCTGCTCCAACATAGAGGTCCTTGTAGGAGTATTGCTCCTCAGTGCCTGGCTTGTACTTGATGCCGCGCTCCAGGAACTTGCCACCAATCATGCCACTGTTGCGGATGGGAGGCTCGAACACTGAGATTGTGTCGTCATTCATGAAGTATGACAGCACAAACTGCCGATCCTCATCTGAGGGTTGCACCTGTAAGTTGGAACTTAGCTGTGACACAAGTAGAAAGCCCAGCTTTCTGCACTCCATATGATACACAAGAAACAAGAGTACGTGTGTCCATCAATGTCCCCAGACTGTGTCCCCACACAGTTAGAGTGCGTAAAGGACCAAGGACCTGTGCTGCTTGAGCGCTGCACAATGTCAAGCAATTTTGGGCACGAACATCCAGCAGATCTCTGCTGGACAGTAGCCCATGCGGATACATCCCAAGCAGCACGTGATCCAGTCAGCCAGTAAATTATCCTCTGCTTCATCCTCCCCTGTTGCACAAGAGTGAAGTGTATCCATTGCATGTGCCAAAGTGTCCACAGGACACACCTCAAATCCAGTCTCTGGACGAGTCTGGAACTTGCACACGAAGCGCAAGATCATGCCATCCTTATTGACAAGCTTGCGAAGGTCCTTCTTGGGGGGCTTCGGTACCAGGGAGCGGCAGTTCTGCTCACTGTCAAGCAGTGTGCCATATCCGTTGTAAGGAGCCATGGCTGGCTTTGGCAAGATGGGCACCTGCAAGTGTCTGAATCAGTGCAGCCATAGCAGAGCACATGCAGTCAAAACAATTGCATCGCCCAGCCCTGCTGGCGAATATTCTAATCATGTGCGACATGATGAAAGTAGCACTCTGTGGCTTGATGCGCTTCCAGGAGCATAATTCGCTGCTCTTGAGAGGCGGCCACCATTTTGGCAGTGATGAGCGTGACACTGCGCTGAGAGCAGATCAAATTTATGCACACGCACGTGATGGCGCCACAACACATTCCAACATCTTGTACAAGGCATGCTTCTAGCACATCAGCCAATGGCAGATGGCCCCCCCGGGGCACACAGGGGATGGGCCACACCTCCTCCCGGATGTCCATCGGCGCCAGTTCCTCGTCGGTGTACCCCAGGTTGTCTTTGTACCAACGCTGCGTGAATGCATCGCACATGTACAGCAACATATTACGGCTGTGCAGGTCGATGACAGCGCCAATGCGGAGGTCTGCCGGGGTGTAGCACAGCCTCCGGTCCACACGCTTTGCAACAGTGAATCCGGGCTGCGCGAATGTCTTGGGCATGGGCGCCCGGGCAATGAACACCGGGAACGGATCCCGGCCGCTGTTCGTCTCATGCACTTCCAATACTTCCATTGTGTCATCAGCCAGGTAGTAGTGGACCACATACGGCCGGCGGTCACCATAGAGAGCGTCTCGCTCGTCCCACACGGCCCAGAAGCGCAGCACCTTGCCATCGTTCTTCTACAGGTGTGCGTCAAGTGTCACTACATATCACTGTCACATGCAGGTGCCGCACACTGGGACGATATTGGTGACCTTTGCCCTTAGTGGGATCAATTTCAACATGTTCGCCGGACACAGGTGACTGGCTAGAGAACCCAGCAAGATGCTAACGGTGCCAGGCCCAGGTCTCTGGCCACATGACCACACGTGGTCGAAGTGAATTGCCTGAGTCATACCAAGAATTTGCGGAGGCTATCAGAGTCCAGCACATTGGAAGGCTTGCCAAGGCGTGCTTCATTGAATCGGGCGAGATCATCTGTACGAGGTGATGGTGGCCCAAGAGTTGCCTTGTTTCGAGATCGTGAGGCCTTGAGCGTGGCAGATGGGTCATCTGGGGTAGCAATGGCGGCCCCGAGCTCGCTGCCATGGTTGTCACGCAGCCAATTACGAGTGAATCCGTCCGCATCAGTGATTAAATAGGTGATTCCATACACTGGCAGTGATTCGCCTAGCCGGAAGTCCGCTGGTGATGCAGCATGGGTTCCTGTCGCAGATGAAGAATCTGCGATTTGAACCTTGTGGCGCCTCAGAAGTGTACCCTATCACAGATGCACCATCAGTGATGTTTGTGAACTCTGGCATGATTATGCCTTTGACAAGCTGGGTACATATCGGAAGCACCTGTGGCAGGCCTGAGTTGTCCTGCTTGGGCTCTGATATCTGGAGTGTGTCATCTTCCAAGTAGTACAAGAAGACAACTTTTCTGACCCGCATGTTGGCAGTTGGATCCTCCGTCACATGCTCCTGCGGCCGTTATGACAATTTATCTCAGCCATCAGGCATCATAACAATAGCATACGTTTCACAAATCAACGTTGTGGTGGGGATGCCAATGCCTCACCTGAAAGTATCCATAAAATCGAAGCACTTTGCGGTCATTTTCTATCCACTGCGGGAGCGTGGTCATGGCGCCCTTTTTGATCGAACAGGCGTCGTAAGTGCGCGAAGCTTTGATGGTTTCCACCGCAGCTTTCGGCTCTTCGGCACAAAGGACTGGCTCTTGCCCACGCTCTTGCTTGTACCCCACCATGTAGTGCAGCGTTTGCTTCTTTGGAAAGTATGCATTTGCTGGCTGCAAATGTCTCAGATGTTTACCAAACGCCTATTGCTCACCATCGCTCACCATTTTTTACTGATCAGCATCGTTTCGAGGTCAAAATCGCAAGTCGCCCCCCAACTTACGCACACGCGAGGTTGCCTTTGAGAAAATCACCAACAGAAGCCGTACGAATGCTCGTGTCAAGCACAGTTAAGTTGTGTTAGCCACAGTTGAGGAGACCACACCGCTGCACGGACGGAGTAGCCAGGTAGGTTTGGCAGACAAGGGCCTTGGTTCTGATCCGTCATCTTACGGAAATTTTAGCTGCGTGTGAATTAAGGAAGCGATTTGGTTGAGGTCAGGCAGAGACAGCAGCTGCAACTCTTCAGGCTATCCGAACCAGTGCAAGCTGTGCAAGAAAAGCCTTCAAGATTGAACACACGGCATCTCCAAAATGCACAGTGATCGATAGCATGCTCGTCAGTCGCACTTATCTCGAGATATGTGTGCCATTCAAGATGTGTGTTCTGCAGCATGGCAGATTGCGCTGCCGTTCCGCTCATAGCCACTTTGCACCTATGACACAGCTCATGCGTGCATACTTGCAGTCGGGCGAGCAGTCGGACGTCCGCGGGCCCGCCCGGACTCGTGCGAGCGGTGTCCCAACGCCGGCCAAGGCTGATTCCACCGGTGCTCAAGCACTGCTTGAAGCGTCACACCGTATCAGAATGGCTCGCAAGAATCGCTCGCGTACTTCGAAGGTCGACACCTATATAGGAGGGTTTGGGTGATGAAATCCAGGCTGTGCAGGGCAAATATGTGCTGCAAAGCACTGTCACAAAATGCTCCATGTCGCTGAGCTGATGCAAGGCGTCAAATCAGCTCCATCGACACATGTACTCACACATGAGCGAAAGACGAATGTATTGAGCACGTATGCAGCTAGCGTACTTCTCAGGTCAGATGTTTATGCTGCAGGGCTGCAAAGACTGCAAAGTGCACACATCCGATATGCTGACAATCACTTGCATGTTCGATATGTTGTGGCACATGCGGCGTGCATTACCCTGGATACACATAATCAACTACCAACAGTGCCATTGCAGCACACACTAGAATACTAAACATGGTCCACCCCGAGCTTTTCTTGACCTTTGCGGCTTTCCGGAGCTGTATGTTTCCGGAGTCTATGTGGTTGGTTGCAACCAGCGCTTCAGTATACAGACGCTCAGCAGCCTCCATCTGCGATGTCAGCTCGGTCGCCATGGACCTGTTGAGCTGGGCAACCTGATGAAGGTTTTGTTCAATTGCACGAGCTTGCTCGAATCTTTGTGACAGGTCCTCCTGCACCCACCAGACCGCAGCTCACTCAGCCACAGGCTGCCTTCTTGATCAGGATGGAGCAACCATCACCACATCATGCGCCTAATGCAGCAATCTGACGGAGGCATGTTAAAAGCACAAGTTGGGCCTGTGAGGCCCGATGACACGTCTAGACCGCAGATGGACTCCACAGCTGGCACCCACCCCGCCTTCCAGCGAGGTACACTCGCTCGATTCTGTCAGACGTTCTGTCAGATCTGTTTCACCACGGTGGCATGCACACAGTCAGCAATGGCCAGCAGTGCTGCACTCAGCATCGCCTGGCCTTGGCACTGAGAACTTCTGCAGAGCTAGTTCACGGTGCGAGCTGTGCTGTGGCAGAGTCGCAGTGGCGAAAGCTTACCATGAGTGCAACATGCTCCACCTTGACTTGCTGCTGCTGCTGCTGCTGCTGCTCACGCTTCTCCTGCTCTGCAGCAAGCCGACTTGAGCTTGCACCAAACGGAAACAACGCAGTCCGAGTGAGCTGTGGAGATCCATTGGGTCCAGCAGGACTGGATGTACGGGAGGGCGTTCTAGGCGCCTTGCCTGGACTCGCCAGAGCCCCCCCTGGGCTGCGTGAAGCGAGAGGAGGGGTGGATGCTGTTGGCTGCGGTGGAGTGGGTGGGCTTGGTACTGCTCCAGAGGCGCTGTAGCCTACTGAACTGCCTTGGGTGCGTGCACTTCGCAGTGCTGCAGCCATGGAGGGCCCTGCAGGAGACGGTGTGCTAGATGCGGCTGTGGATGCCTGGACAGCACGGATCCTATCCAGGGAGTCTAGGGCGATCTTGAGCTTTGCATGTAACACAAGCACCTGCACCTGCTTGTTATGAGCTGTTTGGCCTTGGCTGTCGGACCATGCCATGCAGGCTGGGTGGAGGGTTTCCTTGATGTGATCGTGTAGATCGGGATGCAGGATGTAGATAGGAAAACACACACCAGGACTTGCGGTGTACGTGGGCAGATGGGACTGAGAGCAGAAACAGGGACGTGGCGCACCAGGCCATGGCAGTGGGCCACTTGGGTGGGAGATGGTCCGCCTCGCTGCGGCTTTTGATCCTTGATTGCCCCTTGTAGCTGCTGCAGGCCTCGCTCACAGCCCTTCAAGAGTCGGAGCATTTCTGATTCAATGTGTGCCCGCTCATGCTGTGATACTCTGCACTGTCGTTGTTGTCAGCGTCACGAGGTTGTTCATGGGTGATAGCTCTGTGAGACGGTACTCAGGACCAAGCTTTGGACTGGTGTCGACATCAAAGGTGCACCTGCCTACTTGCACGAAGTCTCGCATGTTCTCTTTCACGAATTCCCTTGCGGACTGGATGTGACTGTGCAGGCGAAGAGCAGCTTGTTGAAACTGCGAGCGATCAATCACAGGGGGAATACAGCTACTGAGCGGAGTCCATGCTTGAATTTCATCGTTGCACCGAAGCCTGCTGGCCTGCTCCTGGCACAGGCGGACATACTCGCCAGTGCGCTCCATCGCTCGCAGGACAGGATGACTACTGCTTGGAGAACACAAAGCCCAGTTGCTAGCTCATGCGTTCCTTCGTGATCATGCCTGCCATGATGGCGATTGCGATCAGAGCGTGAGAGACCAAGTGGTACAACGACTTCACACGGAACTCGATGCCATGCACTGCCTCGATGCCATGCACTGCACCACTTGAACAGGCAGATTGACTTCGAACTTTGAAGAAACTATATTGGACCAGCATGTCATAAAGAGTGAACACAATGTGCTTAGGGATTGTGGCATTGAGCTCCTCAATGCTTGCGTTGTCGTTTTGCAGACCTACAAAACAGTATGGCTGTGGCGACCAGCGATCTGAACCATGCACTGATGGTCACGACCTCCGTCCATGGAATTCGCTGCATTAGACACTATGCAACAGATATTATTCGAGCAGAATGTATGTGGTCATCACACTCGCTTGGATTTCCGAAACATTATAAGTACCGACGTTGGTAGATCAGCCGTTTGTAGACGTTTGCAGAGACCATCATACATTTCACACAACTTCTTTCAGACAGTGACCATGTTCTCCACATCTAGCTCTCTCCGTGGTGGAAACGTAATTACAACAAGGCAAACAGCTCCCCGTGTGTACGCTTTTCCTGTTGTTGTGCGACCCTGAAATCAGGCGTCAGTGGCACGCTTGTGCCATGCTGTCGCACTATCCGCCCCATTGGCAAATTTTCTGGCCAATCTGTGCTTATACGTGCGCCGCGCACATCGGCTCAATCCTGGTCTTCATGTGCCGGAGAGCGCTGATGGGTACAGCGCCGCACGCTCGTTCGCACAGAGAACGCCGCGACGAGACGTTGCTCTCCTTGCTGCAAAGTGAGCCATGCACTTCACAACTACTGAGTAGTCAGTGTACTGTAGTGCTCGGTGCCTACTGTGCTTGTCAGTGTGCATCCGGACGATCACGTATTTAGAAGAAAATCGTCGACGAACACTGTGCGCACGCCAACAGTCACATCACCTGATTGTGGCTTTTAATGCAATGACCTCGAATCACAACCATGCCTTGGTACCGCAGTGCATTTCAGGTGCTGCAGAGAGCCTGTGACACTACCAGTGCAGTGTGTATGACCGCCACAAGCAGGCTCGTTTGCAGCCCAGCCGCTCCCCCATATCCATTGCGTGCCCGCGAATAATGGACATCGGTGTGGTGTCAACGCTCGTTGATGAGTGCAGAGCAGCTCGAGGCAAGACTGTTCAAGTGAAGGCACTGCTGGGCGGCGGGGGCGATGGTAAAAAGGGCCCACTGGGCGGCCTAGGGGACATGGGCAACATCATGGAGAACATGAAGAAGGCTCAGAGCATGGTGCAGACCGAGGCTGCGAGAATTCAGGAAGAGCTTGCTGCGTACGCTGCCCCATCCAGCTGCACCGTAGTCTGACAATGTCGCTAAAATATTGCAAAATCATGTCACACCTTCCGCTGCCATCCCTTGGCACGAAGCAATTCTGTCACTTGCATGTCTCGAAGTATCTCGTGGCTGCTCTGATGATTGGGGCCGATACGAGTGCGACCAGGTGCACCTTTCTGGAGTGGACAGTGCAGCAGGACTCCAATGACAACATCGGGTCAACCTGATGCGTCATGTGAGCATGCTCGGAGTAGCTGTGATCACTGTATCCTTGATCAACTTGGCGCTTGTGGTGGCACAAGTCCGGTATAAGCCGGCCTGTGACAGAGTGCAGCTGAGACCATGTTGCCACAGAGCTTATGTGAAATCATCGCATGCAGGACAGAGTTTGACGGATATGACGAGGAGGAGACAGTCAAGATGGTCTTCTTGGGCAACCAGGCGCCCGTAAAGTGTGAGCTGACCAAGGCAGCAATGGAGTGCGAACAAGCCGAGCTAGAGGGCCGCATACAAGAGGCCATGAAAGACGCCCACGAGAAGTGCGTCCGCCCTGCTGCTGCTCCTGGTTCTGAGCAGCCCGATCTATCCGCGTGCATCCCGCTTTCCGCCTTGATTCCGGTTTCATCGTGCCTCGCCTGAGCTGCTCTGTGCACATCGTTCTTTTTTTTCTGTGCCTGCTATGCACAGCCTGGACCTGCGCCTATTCGGCTGACTTAGTGTCTCTGCCACTGGCTGCCACTCCCATGGAAGTGCTACAGTTGACAATCCGGTTTGCACGAGTGCTGCATCCTCGGTCCAGTGACAATGCCGTTCAGTCACCAGCTACAGATTGCTTGTGTGTCAGGTAGCAGCCGCCCCCTTGCTCGTTGCTTGGGCCAGGCAGCCATCACCACAGCAGCAGATCCCTCTGTGGGGCACCGTTGCCTCCCGCCCTGGCTCTGCATCTTGCTCTAAGCATGGGATGTTGTGCAGGTCTGTTGAGGGCATGCGATCCAAGATGTCAGAGCTTGCAAAGAAGCTCGGCCTGCCCGAGAACATGAAGCTGTAAGCTGCGTTGTGCTTGTGACACGCTGCTTGTGACGCGCTGCTCCGTGAAGCACATAGCCTCTATCTGACATTTCACTGAGCACTACGTAGTTGTGCATGCGAGCCTGAAATGGCAACGTTGCCGCATGCGGCAATGTCTGACGGCTGGATGTAATGTCGTACACTGACCCGTCCTCACCGGGCAGCCTCACAGGTTTCCACAACGCTCGGATGTGTGCCCGTGAACGCATCCTGCCTGCTGCTCGCGCTGAAGCTGCCTGTATGACACATGCTTTCGAATAGGCCGCTTGAGGTCACTCGCACCCCAACGCATTGCAATGCCTCCATCCAATCAGCATGCAGCACTGCTCTGAAATGACTGTCCTGCCGGCTGTGTGTCGCAGATGTTGTGCTTGGTTGTGGAACCATTGCGTTTGGCAGCTCCACCCCAGCTGCCTTCGTGTATGCAGCACCCTCTGGCCAAGTGATGCTCAGAACACACAGCCCTCACAAACTGCTGTCTGAGTCAGGAAGGTGTCGTGGCCATTCGGTGAATTGAGCCCAGGAGATTCCCTGGTGCTTCAGTGCAGGGCTGTGGATCGCCAGGGTGCAGCCCAACTCTTCCAGATAATCTTTTTTTGCGCAGATGTCAGGCCCTCCAATCCCACAGCTGCTGGACGTGGCTGGAAGTTGCCTAGGTAGCTACTGCTGGAAACGATCCATGGCCAAGCTGTCCTGCAATCAAGCACAGCGTGAGGAGCTGCGGTGTCCCACAGTCGCGATGGGATGACCTGTTGACAAGCCTGGATCATGCACTATTGCCTGCCATATCCACGCTAACCTTTTGACCTCTCAACTGTGGCTTCACTGTTGACTGTTCGTGACGCGACGACTGCACAGACTTTGGTGGACAATTCTCAGGGTGATTGCTAGGGAAGGCAGTCCATTGTTTCGCACAGACAGGGTGTGCCGGGGCACCATGCGATGGAAGAAGATGCAGGAGCGCAGCGCACAGCACCGGCCCGGGCCACACTTTGTCCACTTGATGCTGCCAGTGCCACTACTATTACTCTGCTCTCACCGGGAAGGTCGTCGGCGATGAGGGTGTCGTTGAGGACCTCTGGGCCCCAGTCCGCCACCGGCGGCATCGCACACCCAGTGCTGTCAACTTGTCGCGTTTGACCAGAGCGGCATCGCCGTCGGCGAATGGGCGGAAGTCGGGAGGGCCTGCGCGCATGCATGGCGGTGTACGCGAGCGCAGCGCTGGAGATGGAGGCTGCTCCGTGATGCCCATGAGGGCGAATCCGCCGTTACGCAGTGGCAGATGCATATGAAACTGCGCCTCTGCGACGGGGCAGGCATCTGCGGGTAATTGGCCTGCCGCGC
>JALKAD010000212.1:744023-754574 GCA_024500015.1 Ulva compressa | reverse complement strand
ATTTCACATCAGGAGAAATCAGATAAGCAGGCACTCCGCCCGTCATCCTGAGTACGAGGGGATATCGATACCCGTGGGCACGGCAATTGACATCACCGGAATCGACCTTTCAAGAGCAGCTGCACAGACCTTTGACCGAATGAATGTGCATGTGACATGCAGCTCTACAACTGCGGCTGTTGCATGCAAACTCAAGGATGCTGGCATGCACGGCCAGCGCGCCTGCAGCGATGGGAGGGTGCCCCAGCTGGACCATGAACTGTCCGCGCGCGCCGGCTCCGCGCAAACCCACGCGTGCCCGACAGAATTGCAAATCTTCACTAGCGTGGTGTGCGTGCTTTGGGTGACAAGGCCAGCTGGACACTCTGCAGTGCCATGTCAGGCTGCACACTCGCCGACTTGCAAGCAGACTCCAGATGTCGGTCAAAAGGCCACGTACTGCACTCAGCCGCGGAACCCGAATATTCGTCTGCAAGACCTAAACACCGACGTGCCAATAGAGCCAGCTGCGTGCTGCCACTGCAGCTTGTGCAGCTGAGGAGCATTCACAAAATTTTGTGGTCTGGACATGTACAGCCGCTCAGTGCGCGCCTGCATGCTGCAGCTGCACCTATAGCTAGGTGCAGTGAGCACTCTGCACACACGCATGCGCAGATGGTCCGCAGGTACCAGCGTCGAACGATATCGATGCGTACGTATGGCGCGGCCATTTGATATGTTGCACGGAGATCAACGCAATAGCCCGGCAACGAGGGCAACAGCACGCAAGCAAGCTACTGAGCCCCAGCAAGCAGCTAGCAGCAAGCAACAATATGCACCCTTTGCTGTGTAAAAGCGAACGGCGCGTCATGACGCCATGCGCTGCAGGCATGTGTGCCACCGGGCAGGGCCCTGTCGCGATTTGTGGGCAGTGAACCCGCTTGTCCCCCTGCTAGCCTGGCCAGGCGATGAAGACAGCAAACGTGGCCACGAAAGACGTGTCAGCTGCAGCCATGAAGTAGCATGAGAGTACTTGCTGGCATCAGGATTTGAATTACAGCATCGCGGTGGTCCTCGCCCACTGATGTGTACTCATTGGGGAACCGGCGAGCTTGGAACGCGGAGCTATGGCATGTGTTCATGCACCCGAAGCGATATCAAGCTTGCCGACAGCCGTCAGCGTTGGCAGATGTGTGCTGATCGCGTGTTATGCCGACAGCAGCCGCCTTGCTGCCCAGGCATGCCTAAAGCCGAATGAAGGGTCGATGCGTTGCTTTGAATTCTTCAGCGAAGGGCAAGATCTTGCAAGAGAGCCTGCAGATCGACTGACCTTGAGATGTGCGCACCAGGGACGGAGTTCTAGCTTCCGTTCAAGCGTCGTGGAGTCACATGCATGATTCCATCGATGGGAACGCAATGCAGACCTCATGCACGTGGCGCGGGGCCCGCGGGGCCAGCGCCTGCACCATGCGGTTTTGACGAATGACACGGAAGTCGAGACGTTGGCGCAGGCTGGCCCGCCGGCGCACATGTCTGTGCCAATTGTGGAACATTCACACATGCCGGCTTAGAGACGGTGTTGGAGGCGTGCTTGTTAGTTACCGACCTCACAACGTTCAACAGGTTTGGCAGTACGCGTGTCCGACCGTATTGACTTGACACCAAGCTTCTGCAACAACTTGCATCATCTGTTCATCTAGTTGGTCTGTATCTTGCTGAGGGATGATCATTCGGGATTGAGGATCCGCTGCACCGGCGCATAGCACGGAAGCGTGCGCGAACCAGGAGGTTCATCGAGCAGACGAGATCGGCAAGGTAATAGATCTTCAATGAATGAATGATGCGACCCTCCACTCGCGTTTTGTATGATCTGCGTCTCGTGGGATCCTCCGGAGTTGGGCGTTTGTTCTATCAGTACCTGGACGTCCGGACATCGAGCTATATCACTTTTGACCCTCAATGCAGGCAGAATGATGGGACTACTCAAGGTGATGTGTGCCAGCCGCAGCGTTGTGGCGCGGGTTGTGCTTATTCTCTGCTGCATCTCCGCAGCGTGCACTGCGCAGCCCGCTACTCCAGCCGTGCAAGTAACGACGGCTGAAGAGCTGCAGAATGCTGTGAGGGCCAATGTGGAGCATATCGTCATTGTCTCACACATGGACCTTTCCGATCTGCAGTTCTCCGGCAACACCGAGGCCCTGCTAGCAGCCCGCGGCACTAAAACAATCCGGGTGCGTGCACAAATAGGCAATGGTGGTTGCCAATCCTCAAATAAACAACGAAAGTAATGTTTATGGAGCTCTGCATCGCATATCCTGCATCCCGCCGCGCGTCTCGCGTAGCGAGCGCTACCTTCGCTCAGGTCCTCGTCTTCGACTGCTCGAGCATATGGACAGTCTTCAGGCGTGTGTATACAGGCTGCTGGCTGTGGTTGGCGCTTTTGGGCGTACATCAGGGCACTGTGAACTGTCGCGCAGTGCGCTTTGTCAGCCCATCGCGTAGCGCGTCTCATGTGAATGCGCCAGCGATCCATCCCGGCCTGCGATGTGTTGGGCTAGGCATAGCGGGAATGCAATAAGATTGTTCTACTGACCTTAGATACTCAAAAAGATCGTGGATTCGTGCGGCACCCAAATTCGCGGTCCCAATCACTGTGGGATCACTCACAACACGAACTCGGCCGCTGTCTCCACCCGCGGCAACTCCGCTGTCGCCAAGCCGCTCTCTACCCCGACCTAGTGGCTGCATGATGCAGTCATGCAACAGTTCTTTCGTCGGCCCAAAGCAAACCTTGCGAGACGGTCTCTGCAGGCGGGCATGCGCTGTCGCGGAACAGCAGTGAAATACTGATCACGCCGTTGGAACACATGGCTCATGCCATAAACAGCTTCTGCACATGCAGGGTAATTGTACCGAGACATACATGGGCGACATCCTGGACCCGCTGCCAGTCGCGCCACAGTGTGTTCTGCTCACCCGCAGGAGCTTGCTCTCGCTGACTATGGACTCGGCCAATCTCTGGCTATCAGATGTCTACGTCGTCCTGGTCCCTTCGGGCGTAGCAGAGCCCCAAGCGTCCACACCAACCGGTGACCTGCTGTCTGAGGCCCCGGGCGCCCCCACCATCCTCAATGTTGCAGCTGCAGACGCCTGGTTGACCAGCAGCACCCTTGTGGGGGATGGCATCTACACTCGAGGCATCAACGTCGGCCCGGGCCGCAGAATCTATGCACGAGGTCCGCTGCAGCCTCACCTCCCACTCTCATGCACTGTCTACACTTTACACATGCACTCTGCAGCCTCTCGAGGTGGTGCCAACCCCGCCTGCAGACATCCCTCCCACATCCCTTCTACCTCACATGCCCAGAGCCCTGACCTCACGCCATCCCCACGCGCCCCACACAACCGCCACCTGCCACATGAGCACCTTGCCACGCACACTGCCTCTTGACTGCCTCCTGTAAACACCCGGCGCACAGACATTCCCGCCCTGGCTGCGACAAGCACCCACCCTCACTTCCCAATCCAGCTTCATCGCGCCACTCCCTGGCCCACACCCCGCCACTGCGCGGCCAGCCCATGTTACGGGGAGTGGCATCACCAGCGCTCACCGCAGGCCTGGACCACCCTCTCTGCTGTGTATGCTGGGTGCTGTGTATGCTGGGTGCCGTGCATGCAATCAAACAGTGAGTGCAAGAGCCATCGGCGCTCAGCATGCCTCCACATGATGTCCTGCGTGTGTCACCCACCCACCACCGCTGCGGTGCTCCGGCAACTCGACTCACCTCTCGTCGCGTGACTCCACAGCAGCTCCGCAGAATCAGTAACAGCCACGTGTGATTGTCACCGCCGGCCGCTCCAGCCACGGCTGCCGACCCCATGCTCACAGCAGTCACAGCAGCCTGCACGTCCACAGCAGCTGCGATTCCGCAACCAGCATCAGCAGCCCCCGCCGACCGTGTGCCCCGCGTGCTGCAGACTCGGTGCTCCAGCGCTTCCGGCAGCCGGCGCACGCGGCGATGCGCCTCGAGGCCGGGGCGTCCGCGGCGCTGCACACCTGCTCCTTCCGCGACAACGCCGCCGACGCGGCCGCCGGCCCGACCACCGAGTCTGCCAGGGCCGCGCCCGGCGGCCCCGCGCTCGGCCTCCTCGCCTCGCCCCCCTCCTCCGCCTGGCTCCAGGGCTGCACATTCTCCGGCTCCGAGAGCCCGACCGTCGGCGACGTCGTCGTGCAGGCGTCCGCGTGCCCGGTGTTCAGCGACCAGCGCGAGCGGCCGACGGTGTGGGACGCGCAGGCAGAGGTCACCATGACGCCGCAGTGGCTCGAGTTCAGCGGCGGCGCCGGCGCGCGCTGGGGGCCGCCGCCCGACCAGGAGCCGTTCCTCAACGAAGCGGACGCTTGGATCGTCGAATCCCGGCAGGTGCGGTGTTGCCCTGCCTGTGCCCCCGCCGCGATTCCCCCGGCCGCCGGCCTGCCGCCCCGACGCAGTTCGCGCCGCAGCGCGTGTCGTGGTGGCAGACTGGCTGTAGTGCAGGGGGACTGATGGCAGTGGAGTGGGGGTGAATTGATCGCAGTGGGGAGTAGCGGCTGTTAGTGTGAGGGGTCTGTGTGCTGTGTGCTGCGGCCGGTGTGGTGCTGCTGCGCTGCGTTTCTTGCGGTGCGGCTCGTGCGCCTCTTGCGGCGCGGCGCGGGGCGTGTTGACGCTCCGAACATGCTACGGCAAGCTGCGGACACGTGTTGGCACGCTGTGTGCTGTGTGATGCGCGGCTGTACAGTATGATGCACGTGCGTGCTGCATCATGGGTTGATAGACGCACGAAACATGTGCCCCAGGCTGACGGTGTGGCGGCGGTGTGTGCAGGAACAGTTTGAGGTGACTGGTCTTGAGGCGGTGCCGGCACGGCCCCTGCCGCGGCCGGAGCTGCTGTCCGCAAACCCTGCGCAGCGGTTGATGACCGCCGACATCGACACCGGCGGCGATGACGACGGCGTTGAGATTGAGAACGTTATCATTATCACAGTGGCCGTTGTCGTGGTGCTGCTGGGCCTCGCAGCGGGCGCGCTGTGGTGCTGGAAGCGCAACCGCCGTGACGGCAGCGCTGCGGCTGCAGGGGCGCGGCAGGTGCCGGCAGAGGGAGAGGCCAAGGAGGGTGGGGACGACCTGGTTGTGCAGCTCGGCGGTAAGGGGGGGAGTGGGGACGGCAGCGGAGGCGGGGGGCCGTCGTTCATGGACCTGCGGATGCCGCCGCCGCCGTTCGCGGCAGCGTTTGCGATGACCGAGTCCGAGTCGTCGCTGACGCAGACCACGTCCAAGGGGCTGTCGTCGCAGACGGTGCCGCCGCAGAAGGGGGGCGGAGGCGCCGGCCGGACCCCGCCGGCGGCTGCGCCGCCGACGGTGGCCGAGGCGCGCCGCCGCGACGCAGGTGCGGTCAGCGGCGTCCCGCTGCTGCAGCTGGCGGCGCAGCCGCCGCTGCCGCCGTCACCGCCGCTGCCACCGCTGGCGGAGCCGGACACGCCCGGTGTGCCGCATGCTGTGCTGCGGTCTGGGTCGGACGCCACCAGCACCGGCAAGGACGCTGGGCGGGAACACTCCCAGGCAAGCAGCGTGGCCAGCGGTGCGGAGCGCAGCAGGCCGCCGTCTGGTGACGCGGCCGCAAAGGTCGTGGGGCGCTTGGACAGCCAGGGCCGGCTGACCACCCGGCCGGCGAGCGGCGGCCGGGTGACGGTGGGCTCCAAGCCCAACGGCAAGGCGTCCCCCGCCCCGGTGCCCGCGACTCGCATCTCCGCCGAGAAGCTCATCTCCACGCCAGTGGCCGACACAGAGGAGTTGGAGCGCGCACGCTCCCGCGCCGTAGCCAAGGAGGCCTGGATGCGGGAGACCGTCGCCGCCGGCCGCGCGGCGGCAGCCGCCGAAGCTGCGGCCGAGGTCGCCGCCTCAGCCGCTGCAAAGGCAGCGGCGGCCGCCGCCGTCGCCTCCTCCGGTCCGCTGGCTTGGACCCGCATGCAGCAGCGGCGCCGACGGCCGCCGCGGGGCCGCGGCCGCGCCTGCGCTGGCGCCCACGGCAGCTGATCTTGTGGCGGCCGCGCCGGTCTCGGCGATTCCGCCGCCGCCGTCCGCGCCGCGCACGGTGCCGTACGAGCCCGATGCCTCCCCCACTGCGGAGCAGGACCCCGTCGCTCCCACCGACGCCGACGTTTCCCCCAGGCCTCCCCCCTCGTGGCGCCCACCACCGACGCCAACACGGACCACCTCGACCCAACCGCAGGCGTGCCCGTCGTTGGCGCCACCTCTGAGTGGCCCCCCCTCCCCACCCCCGCCACCGCGCTTCGCCCCATCGCCACGTCTGTCAAGTCCACCAGCGCCCGCAAGCCCAACCGAACAGCCCCCGCCGACGGCACCAAGCTCACCAGCGCGCAGGCCTCCCTCGAACCCACCGCCAGTGACACGCCGTCCGAGGCCCTCGTGTGGCCCCCGGCCGCGCCCGCCGCCGCGGCCGCCCCCCGCCCCCAACCTGCCGGCCCCTCCTCCACTGGCAACCCCCCCGTCGAACGCCAGGTCAGCAACCGGCAGTTCCCGGCCGCGTGGTCCATGCACCGCGCCCCCGGCGAACCTCCCCGCCCCGGTGCCGACTCCGACACCGCGTCTTCCGACGGCGACGCGCCCCCCCGGCCCTCCGCCGCCTACGCCCCCTTCCACAACGACCACCACAAGGATGGTCGCGCGCCGCGCTCCCTCCGCGACGTCCACGACCTCATCTACAAGTCCATGGCCCAGGCGCCGCCCCTGTCCCCCTCTGGCCGAACCGCCGCTGGAACCATCGCGGCCCCCGCCTCTGCCCCCGCCGACCCCGCCGCCGCCGCAGCCGCCGCCGGCGCCGCTGCTGTCGAGGGCCCGCGCTCGCTGCAGCGCATGCTGTCCCCGCTCAGCCGCCGCTCCGAGGCCCCAGCGTCGCCGTTCCGCACCAACTGCCCCCCTTCCCCTGAGTCGCACCCCTACGCCACCACCGCCATGCCCGCGTCCATCTCCTCCATTCCTGAGCTGCACACCGGCTCCCCCACCGCGCACACCCCCCGGGTGCACACCCCCCTCTCCGCCACCGCCCTCGCCAGCGCCGGCCACTTCAGCGCCACCGGCCGCATCAAATCACACCTATCCGATCCTACCACGCTCGCGGCCATGGTCTCCCCGTCCCCCGGCTTCCCAGCCCCCGTCGAAGCGACGTCCGGCACGCTGCCTCCGCACCTCGTGCACTCCCTGTCGGACAACCCTGGCAAGCCGCCAGGCGGCGCACAGCACGAGCAGCACGCACAGCACGAGCAGCACGACATGAACCCCTCCTTCGAGCGCAGCTTCATCGTGTCGCTGCCGTCGGCCCCCGGCTCCGACGCGGACGGCACGCCGCCGCGAGACGGCACGGCGGCGACGGCCGCTCCGGCCGCCCCGGCCGCAAACAGCGCAGAGCCGCCGCAGGACGCAGCGTACAGGACCACCAGCGCGCCGTCCGCGTCGTACGACTCGTTGTTTGGCAGTATCCCAGGCATGCCGATGCCGCCGCGGACGTTCGGCGGCCCGATTGCGGCAGAGGCTGCTGCGGCGGACGCGGAGACGGACGGAGCGACGACGGAGCGCGGCGGCGAGGTGTCGTTCGGCCTCGTGCTGCGGTCAAACGCCAACAGCAAACTCGACGACCCCGGCGCGGCCGCGCGGGAGGGGCAGGCGCCAGACGATGAAGTGGTTGGGGTGCGCTGTCTGCTCCGTGCTGCACACGCGCTGTGGCCGTGGTGGTGATGTCGCGTTGATGTTGTGCAGTTCGAGTTGCATCCGCTGCGTGCGCCTTGTGGCCATGCATCTGCTGCTGTGTTGCGGGTGCGCCCGCCACTGGCAGGATGCTTTGGCATCGCACGCTCGCACTCACACCGTGCCACGCTGCGCTGTGCGGTGCCTGACACGCCCAGCACGGCGCATGCATGCTGCCGCACCATCGTACTGTTCGAACATGTTCTTTGTGTAGCACATGATATTGAGTACGTGCACGGGCCAGCTCCTGCCGCTGGCCACCAAGCCTCTTCGTCCCAACGGGATTCCCGGTCACAAAACGCGACATCCCGGGTAGCCGGGAAGTGGCTGATCGGGAGTCCCGCCCTGTGCATCACTTTTCCGCCAGTTGAGCGCGGGGATTCCTATTTTATGAGGCAGGATCCCGTCCTAGAACTGAAAAAGTCGACGGGATGTCTGTTACAACGCGAACGGGGCCTGTAGAGGCCTGCTGCTGACCCGTCCGTCTGCAGACGTGGTTCCAGTAGGAGTATCATTATTGCTTTGTTTTTGTCCTGTCATGCATGCTATCTCTGGTTCTGTTGAGCATGCATGTGCTGTGCAGGACTCGATGGCCTCGAGCGCCTCCGGCTCCTTCGCGCTCAGCCGCAAGACCTTTTCACTATCCACAGCACACAGCAACGCGCAGCGCAGCCGCGCCGCCGCGAACAACTCGTACGTGCCCCCCTCAACGGCCCAAGACGACGTCACCCTCGCCTTCCGGCCACCGCCCCCCGACGGCGGCGCCGGCGGCGCGCAGCACGCCGGCGTCCCGCGCCTCTCCTCCATCGAGACGGCGCTGCCGCACCAGTCGCTGCGCGAGCGCTTCGGCTCGGGCGGCTCGCCGGCGCACGCTGCGCTGGCCGCGCTGTCGGCAGACGGGGGGACGCCAAAGTACTCGGAGGGCAGCGCACAGACGCTGCAGAGCGTGCAAAGCGCGAACGGCGGCATCATGGACCTGCTCGCGTCGTCATTCACCCCCGGCGTTCACTTCCGTGGCGAGTGCGCCCCCCCCCACCACGCGCACATCATGCGCCGTTCACAGGAGCATGTTGCTGGCCACGCTGTCGTACCCAGGGCACGGTCGGGCCCTGCTAGGCTGGCATCACTGCCATGCCGACTTGCCCACGTCAACCAGGCACCGTCTTGCCCCGACCGTTGCTAGCAATTACAAACATTCCAACTTTTCACCCGACCCCCGACCATCCGACACCGTCGTGGCAGCTGAACAAGTCAATGCATAGAGCTGCCCTCGTGGTGTGTGTCTTGGTGGTAGAGCTGGCAGCAACCACATGCAGCAGAGATCCTTTGGCCCACTATCGCTTTCGCTCCCAGCAGTGCCCGGCACGCCCGCTCACTCTCACATGATGTCTGCATCGAGTGTACCACACTGCTTGCGGCCGCCACCGCCTCCTCCCGCCCTCGCACCAAGCCGACACCGGTCGCAACGCGCCCCACCAACTCCCCACGCATGAGTTTAGCGGAAACTGTAGCACATTGTTGAAGCGCATCTGTTCCAGCGATTGTGCGCCACTCGGCCATGGTTCATGAGTCTGATGCATCGCCATGCTCGCTCACCTCTGTGCTCTACCATCTTGTGGATTAGGGAGGTAAACATACCTCTCTAATGTTTCTCGCCACTCCCCACGCGTTGATCCTCCAGCGTCACTTCGGCGGTGCGGTGCAGGTACGAGTTGCTGAGCGGGCAGCAGCGGCGCGGCGCGTACGGCGTCACGCAGTTCGCCGTCCTCGCCGGCCAGCCCTCCGCCGGCGCGGGCGGCGCGAGCGACGTCGGCATCAAGTTCTTCGCCGACGCGTTCGCCTTTGAGCGCGTCGCGCTGCTCTACGCGCACCCGACCGTCGGATGCATGCACGTCGTGCGCGAGATCGTGGCCGCGCCCGACGCGGCCGCCGCGGCCGCCTCGCTCGCGGCCGGCGTTCCGCCCATGCCCAGCGCGGTCGTGACGTGGCGGCTCGAGACGCTGGAGGAGTGGGCGGCGCGCGTGCGGCCGGGGCCGCTCGAGGTCGTGGCCGCCGTGGCCGGCATCGCGGACGCGCTCGCCGACCTGCACGAGGCCGGCTACGTATACTACAACATGAAGCCCTCCGATGTGGGGTGGCTACCGGCGGAAAACATGTGGATGCTCCTCGACTTCAGTCGCTGCGTGCGCGCTGGTGCGCCCCACCCCCCTGCCCCGCCACTCTGCCTTGTGATTTGCACAGAATGATATAGACGCTCATCCATCGATGTGCGCGACCTTGGTTCGTACCAACGAGGTTGGCGCTGTCTTCCGTATCAAGTCAAAGTGTGCGTGCTGCGCGGGCTGACGTGTGCGTGCGGTGCAGATCGCAAGTCGCCGATCCCGTTCGAGGCGCCGATGCGGTGCACGGCGCCGGAGGTGGAGGCGGCGCGGGAGGCGGGGCAGCCGACGGTCGTCACCGACGGCAGCGCCGACATGTGGGCGCTGGGCGTGCTGGCCTTTGAGCTCCTCACGCAGTCCTCCGCCTTCCCGCCGGGCGTGCCGGTGGCCACCGTGCGCAAGATGGTGCTCGGCCGCGTGCCGCTTCCGTGGGAGGAGCAGGGCATATCCTCCGAGTTTGAGCAGGACGTGCAGGTCGGTTTTTCGCAACACTCCCGTCACTGACAGTGTTCCCTGTTTATCCTCAGCCAGTGATTACATCCAGCGCGGCATCAGAACAGCAGCGACTCACGCCCGCTGAGTGAGTGTCGAGTCTTGGCCGGGACACGACCAAT
>JALKAD010000212.1:717583-729279 GCA_024500015.1 Ulva compressa | reverse complement strand
GCGTTGCATCTACACAAACCTACACTCAGTTCCCTTTTCACATTGGTGATGTACTGCGCCCGGTCCTGTATACCACACTCGACAGCAAGGGGTTGCTCTCAACTCGGAGTTGTGGAGCATACTCTTCACCGGTCACCGCGGGGACTTTGACCGGCGCGCCGGGGCCCGCGGCGAGCACGTGTGCATGCCTGCGCGTCGTGAGGGTCGTCCCCACCATCACATTGTGACACTCGAACATAAATACATACAGCGCGCCGCGGCAAGGCTTCTAGATAGATAGAGCTCTAGAAGCTGTAGATTACAGTCCATGGACAGCTTCGGTTTGTGTCCTAGAGTCGACGTGATCTTGCTTCAGCCTGTTTGAGCCGCAGTGGTTGTCAACAGCGCGCTGGTACGCGCTGGCCAGGCCGGCATGTCCAAGTTGTCCGGTGTCATGCCATGGCATGCCATGGCATTGCGATGCTCTATGGCTGTCTCGAAAAGGTTGATCGGTCGACAACATCAACCTCGTTTGGAACGATAAGCTGTTCAGAGCGAGCTTGAGGTGTGGCCATACTCGACGGGGCCCCACGAGGCTGATCGTCTGGATGAAAGGATGTGAGGTGCTGAAACCTGCGCGCGGCTGGTAGACGACGGCAGACCGGGACAGGCTTACTTACAGATAATAATGTATCAAGCGGTGTTGCTCTTGGCAGCTCCGGGGCACGGCATGCCGAAGGCCGGGCGTCTCAAGCCGGTCGCTAGAGTCCTTGGAAAGTGCACAGATTTACTGCCGTCGTTCAGCAAAGACAGTGTGGGCTCTCATCATGGCAAAATTGGTGAACAGCACTACATGCGAGAGCGGCGCTTCCGAACAAGGTGTCACCGTGGAGCTCTTGACGTCTCCAGGCGAACTACCAGCAAGAGTGGCGATCGCGCTACCGAAGCAGCCTCCGCTCTCCAATTACATCCCAATGGAGTCCCGTGTAAGTAGTTGACCAATCTTGCTTCAGGCTGACAGCCGCATGGGTGTGCACAGTCCAGGCATCTAACACTTCCGCTGCACAATGTCAGGTCTTAGTTGCCAAACTTGCAAGAAGGTTCAACGAGACAGAGATGAAGAGTATGTTGACTCTGAACAGGCGCATCGGGCTGCGATGCGCTCTCAGGTGTGGCTGCTTGTGCAAGGAACTGCGTCCAGTGTGTGACCTGTTGGGCCAAGGGCACAGCATAAACCTGCACACTTGCATTCAGGTTGAAGGATACCTTCTCAAATGCAGACTACCTGTATCAAGTATTTGATCCTGACTCGGATTCCATCTCTGAAGAAGCATACATGCCGTCCCGCACTCCTGAAAATTTTGAAGCGTTTAAAGGCGACCTTGAGACCATGCTGGAAATGGCGGGGTTCCAGCCTGTCCCTCAGGAGCTCATCGAAACCGCCAGCCAGGCCACCAGCCTGCGCGGGTTCAGCATTCAACACCCTCCGCCTGAAGCCCTCAGGCTGAAGCTCTACTACCAGCGCCTCCTCCCAACCACCGTGCGCTCTACCAGTAATCTGCCACGTCCTTGCCACATCCTAAAACTCGTGCACTGTCTGTGGCTGAGATCCTGGTACATGGGAGAGCGCCAGCTTCGCCTGGACAGACGCCTGTCCTCAACTTGGGCAACCTGAAGACAGCCCCCATCCAACTCTAAGCCAACCCACCAGCTGACTGTAACCGCATCCATCTGCCGGTATGTTGTCCGGATGGCAGTACTATATCACTGTACTGCGACCGAGCGCATCATGAGCCTCAAGTGTTGCATGCTGTAGCAGCCTTGGCGGGACGCTCGCATGATTGTGAATCATGCCTGAATGACGCCTTGCTGACAGCGGTGCTGCAGCTGTGCAGGTGACGAGAGCCCACTGGCTGTTTTCATGGAGGAAGGAGAACGTTCGGGCCGTCCAGTACAGCACCCTCCTTGCATGCTTCCAGCTCATGCCGGTTCCGGTGTGCAGCTATGGCCTCGCCTGCGCAGCCATGCATGCCGCCTATGCATACCGCCTCTGCTCGCTGCTGCACTGCGTGATGTACACCTGCTGAGCTGCTTGCTACCCTGCAACATGGAAGCATGTTGCAGCGCAATCCGACGTGATTGTGTACGTACCCCAACCGAACTGACACGCGTGCTTTCTCTTTTGCATGTGTGCAGGACCCCCTGCGTCCGGCGCCCCATGCTGTGTGCTGTGCTGCGAAAGGCCGGCGTTACGGCATGATGCGGCCGTGCCACGCGCTCTGCTACAGCCTTTCCCATGCCACATATTGTGTTGCAGCCAAAGCCGACGTGGTTCCAGCGCCTCAAGGCGTCGTGCTGGCCGTGCAGCGGCGGCGGCGGCGGGGGTGCCGCGGAGGCGGCGGCCTCGGAGGCCCCGCTGCTGGACGGCCCCGCGGCGCGCGAGCCCGAGCCGCCCGTGCACCTGCGCGTCTTCCGCAGCGTGGTGCTGCACAACGCCGACATGCTCGTGCCCGGCGCCGTGGCGCGCTTCACCACGCTCGACAAGCTCCTCATCTGGCTCCCCATCGCCATCGGCCTCTGCTCCGCGCTCTACAAGATCTCGACCTCGGTGCGTCCGTGCGCACTCATGTTGTATGCGTGCATGCCACTCATGCATGCACCTAAATTCACAGTGTTGCCTGTCGAGATCGAAAGTCCTAGACAAGAGGGTGCCCTGTGCTTCAAACGGCAGGGACAGAACAATGTGTTCATCCACGGTAGTGGTACAATCAGCAAGTTCAGGGGAGGTGTTCCGTGTCTGCGTCTGCACAACCCCACAATGATGATCCGGCCAATACACCTGGTACATCACTGCCATTTGATCAGCTAGTCACATCCACAATGTGAGACTAGGTGGCTATGCATGCGCTTGACCAGTCACGCCAGTCACGACTCGACGGCCCATGCATTGTCAAACATGTCCCTCGCACCTGGCAGAGCCGCCCCCCCTGGCACCCGAAACCGCAGACGTGATCAGCGCGCATAGGCAGCGCGTGCACGCATGCATGCAGAGCCTAGAGTTCACGCCCGAGGGGGACCCAGTCGGCTTTGCGACGACGCTGGCGCTCGTGCTCATGCCGCTGTCGTACGCGCTCCAGGCGCGGGTGTCGCTGCAGCGGAAGGCCGACAACTACAAGGCCGACATCGACGAGATGCTGCTCATGCGCCAGCGCAGCAGCAACGCCGGTGCGCTGCGCCTGCTGCGTGCTGCGTGCTGTGTGCTGTGCATGCATGGCAGCTGCGTCGGCGGCGGCCGGCCTTGCTGCATCGCCACTCAGGACCCTTTGCATGGACACAGCTTTGTCTATGCGCATCTTGTTGAGTGTTGAGTAGCAGCAGCTCCGAACGAGGCCCCGGGGTGGTCATGTTGGCGCAGCTTTTCGGCAGGTGCAAACGCCCAGCCGGCCTGCAGCAGTCGTGTGCGTGCAGGAGCGCTGCAGTGGCTGCTTGAGCGTGCAACTGCTCAGGAGCAGAAAGAGATTCTGCTGGCGTACGCCTTCCTCTGGGGCGGCGCCGCAGAGCCGGAGCCTGTGGCCAAAGCCGTGGCCAAGACGGACGTCGACGCGGCCATCGAGCGCTTCCTCATGGACGACATCCTCATGGCAGCGCACGCAGGCGAGGAGGTGCGCAGCGCAGCGTGGCCGCGTCTGCTCGTGCATGCATGCTGCAGTATGATGCATGGACGGACCCCTGCGGTGCCGCATGTGGCCACACACACACACACACACACATGCGCTTGGTGTCTAGGGGTCCCGCGGTGTGTGTGTGGTGCTGCATCGTCCACTCCACGCGCTCATGCAAGAGATGCGTGGTGCGGCCTATGTGCTTGCTTGCGGCCTATGTGCTTGCGCATTGTGCCAAGCACATAAGCCGCGTCTGCCTCATCGCCGCGGCGTGATCATGCAGATGGCGGCGATCGACTTTGATATGGAGGACGCACTTGGGGATGTCGTCGACGAGGGGCTGGTACAGGCGGTGGGCGACGGAGACATGCTGCGCGCTGTGCCGCTGCGCGAAGCGGTCGACGTGATGAGCATCCGGAACTATCCGGAGGCCGCTGCGGACGACCGCGCGGCCTCGATGGCGCGCAAGTGGCTCATCAACAGCCGCCGGTCACGCGCGCTGCGCGCAAAGCGTGCGCAGCGTGTGCAACAGCGCGCCGACTCGCTGCCCGTGCCTCCCGCGCCCGATGCCGCGTGAGCTGCCCCCCGCCCTTGCGTTGGGCAGGGTTCGCTGCAAGGGTGGCTGCAGGGGCCTGCATACAGTTGAGTGTGTGACGGTCGAGCGGCCGATGAGGCATGTGTACATAGCATGGCGAAGGCTGTGCAGACAGCCTCAGCAGCTGGCATGCTGCGCGCATGCTGTGGCGTTCTTGTTGAGGGACGGTGCACGACCCACTCAGTTTTTGTCTTGCTTGATGGCGTTTCCAGCTAGCCGCGGCTGCACAGCCTTTCACATTGCATGCGTTTGATCGAGGTTTCCAGTACGCGTGCCGGACCGCTCTGCCGCCACGGCCAGCACATGCATTCGTAAGCAGCATTACATGTGTAATCAAGTGTTATTTCCACCGGTCGTTCCCGGTCCACCCTCCGCCTGCATTGGTGGCGTTCTCCACTGCATGTTCAGATGTACTCTCAAAGGTGCCCTCTAATAGCATGGCCGTACTACTATAGTATGGCGGCTTGTTATGGCAGCAGTGCCGCGAGAACAGCTATTTCGGGAGGCCTGATGTGCCACCACAGTGGAGAGCAGCGCTAGTATTAGTACTAAGCGCCCGCGTCTTGGTGCTCCAGTGGTGGCTCCGTTGCACAGCAACGCCGCGCAGGCCTTTGTACAGCGTGTCACATTGCCGAGCTGCAATTTCGCGGCGGTCTGCGTACCAAAGCGGTGTCTAGGACGCTCACCCCGGAGGCATGCATTGCAGCGCTGTCCGTACGCGTGCCGGCAACTCCTGGCGTCACTCGGACCGCATCCACGATCCCTCCCCCAGCAGTGGCCCAGCATGCAATGGCGCAGCATGCCATCTCTGCCCTCGTATTTTTTTTTTAAACCTCCCCTCCATCGCCGCGTGGGTATCCGCCGCCCACCCTGACTTGGC
This sequence comes from Ulva compressa, assembly GCA_024500015.1. NCBI lineage: Eukaryota > Viridiplantae > Chlorophyta > Ulvophyceae > Ulvales > Ulvaceae > Ulva > Ulva compressa. Next base: position 724,163 of record JALKAD010000212.1, on the reverse strand, counting down.
TACCCCGCATGCACTGTGCACTGCAGCCCCCAACGCTTTGGACACCCTGGACACTCACAAGCACCTACCCCACACCCTGCTGGCTGCAGCAGGTGCAGGCGCAAGCCCCTGTAGCCACCCTCACTATCAGGCTAGCCTGATCAGGCGTGGATCTCCAGTTGCCACCAGCAGCAGCTGCGCGATGCAATACCAGTGGTGGTGCATGTGTTACATGGTGATCAACGCAAGAGCCTGGCACCGAGGTGCATGCGTTCGGGTGGCTGTTTTGGTGCACTGCCATGGCATGTGTGGGGTGGCCGTTGCATCTGGACCTGTGGGCGTAGTGGTTGTGACTCACAACTTGTGAGGTGATGCGCTCTTGCACACCACGTACACGGGCTGCGTCACGATTTCTGGGGCCGCATGGGGGCTGGCCACAAGTACAGGGTGTTGGTTTCATGTGGGTTTCATGTGGCGTGATACATCGGTCAAGGATGCTCACCAAGACGGTTCCATTGTCCTCGGTTCCATTGTCCTCGGCAATGTGTGCTGTTCCTCAGTACTTTCTACCACGATTCCAACCGAAGTAAATGTAAATGTAAATGTAAATTGAATGATGCAGAGCAGCGCCCGAAGTAGCTGCAGGTCTACTTCGCAATCACCGATGACGCGTGGAAGTTTCATGACGCATGATGTAATTTGACTTGGGCGGCGCACAGCGCGCTGTGCGATGACGATGCAACCCGATGTTGAACCTCAAGACGCCCGCGGGCGTTGCACGCGCGGCACCCGGCCGGCCGGGCAGTGTTCCTGGCCAATGCTAGCCATGCCCATGTTCGACTTCAATACCGGCGCCCGTGCGCGCCCAGAAACTCATGACTGCTTCGTGCACTTCTACTAAGCCACAGTGACTCTCAGGTACAGGCCGGAACGACTTGCGGTGCCCAGCAATGCCCATGCCTCGCAGCGAGCGGTCGCACTGCAATGCTACACGCCTGTCTGGAAATGGTCCATCGCGATGCATCGGCCAACACCGACGACCTCGTTGGAAACGACATCGATGAGCTGTGTAAAGTGAGCTTTACATGTGGACATGGACGGCAAGCAGGTCTGCCCGTCCGGAACGAACTGGGACGAAAAGGATGCGGGCCGCTGTAACCTCTGCACGGCCGGCGGGCGTCACTCCAGTGGACAAATCCTTCTGCATACGCACTTCGTTAGACTGTGTGTACACCGCCAGCGTGGTTCGTGGCAGGCTTGCAGCACAGCGTGCCAATGATTAGGTAGTCTCTTTCTAGGTGTCGGAGACTGTTCGCCCAAGAGCTTGTGTTGCCACTAACGTGCAAAGCGTACCAACAGACGTCAGTCTTTCAACAAGAACAGATTAGGCTCTCAGTATGGCAAAGGCGGAGAACGGGGCGTCGGACGACGGTGCTGCTGCCGAATACGAACAAGCTGTCACTGTGCAGCTATTGACATCTGCAGATGCTCCAAAAACTAGAGTGGCGATCGCACTGCCAAAGCAGCCTCCACCTGGTAACTACATTCCAATGCAGTCTCGGGTAATCTCTTCTCACCCACCTTGCTGTAGGTTGGCAGTCGCGACTAGTCGCATCGGTGTGCAGCGTCCAAGTGTAGACCTGACGCTTCCCTTGCCTGATGGCAGGTGTTGGTTGCCAAACTCGCAAGACGCTTCAACGAGAAAGAAATAAAGAGCTTGCTGACTTTGAACAGGCGCATCGGGTTGCGATGTGCTCTCAGGTGTGGTTGCTTGTCTCGCACTTTGATCCACGTATCTGATCTGACCAGTAGCTTGACCAGTGGCCAGCGATTGGCACACACAACATCGACCTTCACAGTGACATTCAGGCTGGAGGACACCTTCTCAAACGCGAACTACTTGTACGCGGTGTTTAATCCAGACTCGGATACCATTTCTGAAGCAGCACACTTGCCATCTCGCACTCCCGAAAACTTGGCAGCATTCAAAGGCGACCTGGAAACCATGTTGGAAATGGCTGGGTTCCAGGCCGTTCCACAAAACTACATCGAAATTGCAAAGAACTCCAATGGCCTGCGCGGGTTCAGCGTGGAGCAGCCTCCGCAGGAGGCCCTCAGGCTCAAGCTCTACTACCAGCGCCTCCTCCCCGCCACTGTGTGCTCCCATCTGCCACACCATTAATATTGTCCCAGCATATGCTCCTGTCGAGGACGCGCCAACAAGCGCACGTGCCGCAAGTGTGCTGCGGCGCCCACACCAGCATCAGACGCCGGTGGCCTAGGCCTCCGGCCCGCCTGTTCCTGACAGCGCTCGGGCCCGCCTGTTCCTGACAGCGGCGCCGGCCGTGCTGGGCTCCTGCGTCAATCTCCGTATGAAGTACCTGTGGCAATTCTGGTAGATAGTCACTCTACCACGAATCCCATGCACATCGCGATGTACATGGGATTCGTGGAAGAGTGACTATCTACCAGAATTGCCACAGTATCTCATCTCCGTGTAACACTGCAGTGCCAGCCGTGCTACACAGAGATGGGGTACAGTCTCAGCGGCGCCGATGCAAGCAAGCACACCGAACAGTGCAAGCATTGGCGCTGGATGTGCAGGTCAAGCAGGCGCACTGGCTGTTCCCGTGGAGGAAGGAGGAGGTGCAGGCGGTCCAGTACAGCACCCTCCTCGCTTGCTTCCAGGTCATGCCGGTGCCGGTGCGCAACCACACTGGCGCGCGCGTACTGATCATGACCCGCATGCATTTCCTTGTGCATGTGTGCAACACCGCCTTTGTCCGGCACACCATGCTGTGTGCTGTCTTGCGGCCCTCAGGCATGACGGCGTGCTGTGTGCTGTCTTGCGACCCGCAGGCATGACGGCGTGCTGTGTGCTGTCTTGCGACCCGCAGGCATGACGGCGTGCTGTGTGCTGTCTTGCGACCCGCATGCATGACGGCGTGCTGTGTGCTGTCTTGCGACCCGCATGCATGACGGCGTGCTGTGTGCTGTCTTGCGGCCCGCAGGCATGACGGCATGATGCGACATAGCTGCGTGCTGTGCTATGTGCTGTGCTGCAGCCTTGTGTAGTGAGCCGTGTTGGGTTCAGCACCAGTGAATGGAGGGTGAGAACGTTTCGAGGAGCCTGTAGCGCAGCAATGAAGCTGCGTTGTCTCAGCTATAGTGTACGGCGCCGCAATCGGGCGTGGTTCTTGTGTCTGATGCATTGGCATGGTTGCTTGCCTCTGTGTTCTATCACTTTGAGGAGCATCCCTCTCCAACATGTCTCCCGCTGTGCTGTTGCCTTTCCCATGCCACATGCTATGTGCTTTGAAGCAAGATCGCGTTGTGTTGCAGCCAAAGCCGACGTGGTTCCAGCGCCTCAAGGCGTCGTGCTGGCCGTGCAGCGGCGGCGGCGGCTGGGGTGCCGCGGAGGCGGCGGCCTCGGAGGCCCCGCTGCTGGACGGCCCCGCGGCGCGCGAGCCCGAGCCGCCCGTGCACCTGCGCGTCTTCCGCAGCGTGGTGCTGCACAACGCCGACATGCTCGTGCCCGGCGCCGTGGCGCGCTTCACCACGCTCGACAAGGTTCTCATCTGGCTCCCCATTGCCATTGGCGTCTGCTCCGCGCTCTACAAGATCTCGAACTCGGTGCGTCCGTGCTCACTCACTCAAGCCATATGCATGCAACACACCCATGCATGCATGGGTGACATGCATGCACATGCATGCAACAAATTCTGCACTGTGCTGGCAGTTTGGAACCTACACCGGCACCGGCACAGGCATTGCAGTGCGGTGCGAGTGTGTGGTGATCCATATGGTCCATGCGGCTTGGTGGGTTGCCAGGGCATGCTGGGCGCCTGGGCAACAATCGGAAGGACAGCAACGAGTGTATAGAAATCTATGCCATGCATTGTCCAAGCTTGCACTCCGCCCCCGAACCTGTGGTGTATGTGGTGTATAACGCAGGCAGAAGCATTATGCTAGCATGCATGGCATATCCTGTTCACTGCAGCAACATGTTGCGCTGCTCCGCTGCTCCCCGCGCGCGCATGCATGGAAGCTGGGGTTCAATTACAGGACCTTCAAACTCTGTGCCTGCCTGTTGCGGCTTACCGGTAGGTGATTAGCTAATTACATGGCACAAGCCAAGGTCCAGTCCTGACGCCTTCTCCCCAACTTGCAGCAGCAGTGCCTACCTTGCAATTGGCATCTTCCACCACTGGCAGCCGGTCTTCGGAATTCCGAGCAGGTTTTCCAGGGCCTCATCTAGTCCCTCCCCGCAGGTTTCTGCTGCGGGGTTTCATTCATCGACTTGCATGCCACACACAGCATATGCATGTTGACTGGTCTGTTGCCTCGGCGCTGCTGGGTCCTAGATCTATCACGATGTACATCATATGCATGACAATGCATCTCCTTTCCTTCTGTGGGTCAATCGGGCCGCGCGGGCCAGAGTCGAGGGCTCGGGCACAGCACGCCTGCACACATCAACGTGTGCACGCATGCATGCAGAGCCTGCAATTCACACCAAAGGAGGATCCCGTCGCGTTTGCGACGACGCTGGCGCTCGTGCTCATGCCGCTGTCGTACGCGCTCCAGGCGCGGGTGTCGCTGCAGCGGAAGGCCGACAACTACAAGGCCGACATCGACGAGATGCTGCTCATGCGCCAGCGCAGCAGCAACGCCGGTGCGCTGCGCCTGCTGCGTGCTGCGTGCTGCGCAGTACCCAGTCCCGCCCCTATCCGTAGGGGTGCTGTGGCCGATGCCCGATTGGGTCTGGCGTGATGCCTGATTTTGTGTGTTTTTTTTTTTACCCACCCGACGCAGCTGGATGCTTCAAGTTGTTTACTGAGGACCCCATGGCCACGTGGCCACTTGGCCAAGTTTTCCGCTCCTACATCTACATGCCGACTCATCTTGTCCAACGCTAGCGCTGCACCCGGCTGCATCCACAACGGGAAGCTCGCACAATACATGCTGCAGCAGGTGCACAATGCATGCTCCCGTAGGTGCAGACTGCAGCAGGTGCAGACCATGCATGCTCGTCTCCGCGGCACTCCGACACGGCGGCCGCGGCCTGCAGCGGCGGCTGCGTGTGCGTAAAAGTGTGATCACGATAGATTAACGCCCCAGCAGCGCCGAGGGAACAAGGCAGGGCAAAACCCAATCAACATACAATCACAAGCAGCAGGGTCACCGTCCGCATCAGCATGATCCACACTCACTCACTCGGAACAGGACCAGCAGCACACACACACACACACACACAAGTGGCGGCTGCGAGTGTGCAGGGGCGCTGCAGTGGCTGCTGGACCGCGCCACAGCACAGGAGCAGAAGGAGATGCTGCTGGCGTACGCCTTCCTCTGGGGCGGGGCTGCCGAGCCGCAGCCCGTGGCCAAAGCCGTGGCCAAGACGGACGTCGACGCGGCCATTGAGCGCTTCCTCGCAGACGACATCCTCATGGCAGAGCACGGAGATCAGGAGGTGCGCAGCACAGCACGGCGCGCATGCGTGTGCTCCGCGTGTGTGCTGTTGGTTCGTGATTTGCTGAGAGCCGTCGGCGCCCTTGTGGCATGCATGGTGTTTGCAGACAGTGGCAGTGTGCATGTGCTATAGTGTACAGGGAGCCCTGCCGGCTGTGAATGTTGAGCAGCTAGGTGCCTGTATATCTGCTAGCGCGCTAGCAGATAGGGAGCGCTATAGCGCTTCCTAGGCCTGATGATCATGCATGCATGCTGCCGTTCACAGCAGCGGGCGGCTGTTCCTGCTGTTCACAGCAGTCGCGAGTGGTCGTATCGACCTCGCCACCGCATGTACAACACGCACCTGCACATGCATGTCTCCCATGGCGCTGAGGGACGCACACACGTATTCGCAGCAGTCGCCGTGGTGGGGTAGATTGAGACCGCAGGCAATTAATACCCGCTTGATGAAAAGCACGTTTCTTCCCCCAAACGCATCGGTGCCCTTTCTGTTGGTTTGTCCGGTTTCATCCTCGCTAGAAAGCTAGAGTGCTTTCAGCAGCCTGCAGCTGCATGGGCCGTGGTGGGGGCACGCCTGACGCCACTCTGAGGCAGCCATGCATGCATGGTGTTCAATGCACCGAGACCGTGCCACCGCCCAACCAGCGAGGGCAATACGCAATCAAGACAGCTCGGGGCGGCGCATTCGGCCATGGCTCATGTGTGTGATGCATTCCCATGCTTGCTTGCCTTCGTGTTCTACCACTTTGTGGAGCATATCTGTTTAACATTTCTCGCTCCGGGTGGCACAGCACTGTGTTGTGGTAAGGCGCGACATGGCGCTGTCTCGCTGAGGCGGTCGTGGCGTTGGGGTGCAGATGGCGGCGATCGACTTTGACATGGCAGACGCGCTCGGCGACGTCGTGGACACAGGCCTCGTCGAGCCGGTAGGCGACGGCAGCGAGCTGCGCGCTGTGCCGCTGCACGAGGCGGTGGACGTGATGAGCATCCGGAACTATCCGGAGGCCGCTGCGGACGAGCGCGCGGCGTCGGTGGCGCGCAAGTCGCTCCTCAACTCCCGCCGCTCGCGCACTCTGCGGGCGCACTGTGCCGAGCTGCGCGCTGACGAGCTGCCGGTGCCGCCTGCGGC
>JALKAD010000212.1:691197-710151 GCA_024500015.1 Ulva compressa | reverse complement strand
AACATGCCGCCGTTTACACGCCGACTTCGTTAGTAGTTGGGGCATGCCACACATGTGCAAGGCACTTTTCCAGGGATGCTGCGTTCAGTCTCGGGGAGATTTTGTCGCATTTATTCGCGCCATATGTGATATGCCCGTTGCCAGGGTATAGCTATCAGCGCGCCGTGCACGCACTCACTCGAGGCTTCCTCAGAGAATCGACATCGAGGCGCACGGCGCGCCGCGGCGTCACGAGTACTAGTGCATCTCCTCGCGATCGGTACGCGTCGAGCGCATGTGCCGCTTACAATCGGGCCGTCACACACATTCCCCACTGTCAGCCGAGCCTGAGCTGTTCCAATATCGCGCATGTGTTCTGCGACGTCTGCACGCAGCCTTATAGCGTTGGAGGGACATCGATATCCAGGACGTCGACGTCATGTCGAATTCCTGATCATGAGTGCTCAGTCCCGTATACGTAGGACGTCCCGTAGCCTGCATTTCGGGGTATATTACTTGGTACATTACTTGCTTTGTCGGGAGAATAAGCAACGCGTTAACAATTATTGGCTTGTTGTGGCATGCCCCTAGCAGGTGCACATTGTGAGACTGCACATGTGCAGTGTCAGTGATCTGCATAGACAGTTCCAAAGCTTTCCTACTTACTGACATAGGACTCCTGACACCTGACATGGATGCATTCTCTTTGACATGCACAGCAATTGGTGATGCAGCCGGTGCTTTACGTATATAGTATATACCACAGTACAGTAGACCTGTTTTACAACAGCACACTCGATCTGTCTGTCGTTGGCCAACAGCCCGCCGCCGTCGTCTGCCTTTCCCGGATGACCCAGACTGCGAGCTCGCTGTTGCGGTGTGCCTGCCAGCGGTGCCATCCCTTCTTGTCTCAAAGGGTCGGACCCTTTGACAGCCCTGCCACTGGCAGCCTCTGTTTCCCGCGCTGTCCGCACCCTGTGTACCTGCCTCAGGCTGGAGGCTGCGTTTGTGACGGGGGCTGCATGGGTCTCTGCGCATCTGAGCGGGTGCCTGTGGGTGTGGCTGCCTGGTTGGGCCCAGTTGTGTGCGAGTGTGTGCTAGTGTGTCGGAGAGGACACGTGGTTGGGTGTTTGGGGGTCGTGTGCACTGCGGTCACCGCAACGGTTGCACCACAATTGCACCTGATGCCGTGGTGCAGGTTGTGGTTGTGCCTGATGCCGTGGTGCATGGTGGTGCATGTTGTTCGTTTGTTCGTTCTTCGGCCGCTATTCGCAAGGGTGCTGTGGCTGATGCGCAATCGGGTGGCGCCATGCTCGATATTCTCCCCCCCTGTCTTCCAGTCAATCAATATCCTCTGCCACGCATGCCAGAAGTAGTGCACCCTAGGCCTGCTCAAGAAAGTTCACAGTAATGATGCTGCACAGGAAACATGTTATGAGATTGCTCCACCCAGCTGTGCCCAAGGAATAATGATTAATATGGCTCTCAACTTCATATGGCTCTCTACTTCATAAAAAAAACACACCCAAAAAAAATCGGGAATCACGCCACACCCAAACGGGCATCGGCCACAGCACCCCTGCGAGCAGGGGCGGAAGAACGAACAACATGCCCAACCGCAGCAGGCACAGCCACACCAGATCCAGCACACGAGCCCCCCCCTAACAACCACGCCCGCAACCGGGTCCCAGGAGGCAGCCACACCGCACCCACCGCCACCGGTTCGTACGCACAGACAGCAGAGACCCGCGCAGCAACGCCCGCCACAAACGCAGCCACCAACCGCGTGCACAGGGCGCGGGCAGTACGGGAAACAGACGCCGGAAGCGCAGCCGACGGGTCCAGAAGGAAAGGCACGAGGCACACAGCCGCAGCCAGGTCGGAGTCCGGGGCCGACGGAAAGGCTCTCCACTTCATATGACATATGGCTCTCCACTTCATATGACATAATATGGCTCTCCACTTCATATGACATATGGCTCTCCACTTCATATGGCTCTCCACTTCATAGGACAGCCACTTCATAGGACAGCAGGCAGCTGCAGTGCCACTGGCACAGCTGATCATATGCATGACATCATCAGTGTACACGAGTACTGCTCTTGCCAATTTTGACTCAGGGTACCCGGTCAGTCAACTTCAAGTCATGACTGTAGCACAATTGCAATACAGAATTCTGTTCCAAGCTGTTTTTTTCTGCTTGTGTGCAGCATTCGGCCATGCGATTTTGTGTCTGATGCATGCTAGCTTGCTTGCCTTTTTGTTCTACGTATACCATTCTGTGGAGCATGCCTCTGTAACATTTCTGCACTTCAAGTCATGTCAGCAAAGTTCTGTCAGCAAACAGAAAGATCCACAATGCCAGCTGCAGCTGCCTGTGCACAGCTGTGGCAGACATGTACGGCACAAATAATTCGTATGTGAACTTGTGCACATGTCAAAATTCGCATGTGAATGCACTAGTGCACTAGTGCAGCATGCAGTGGTTGAATTTGTGCACTGCAGCAATTATCCCGGGCACCAAGCTTAGGGCCTGCCATGTGCCCATCTGCAGCGATACCGATTTATCGTCAATGCACATCGCTTGGCAGCGAGCTGTCGTATCTCTTTCGGGGAACTGATCGATCATATGCATGATCCGGCCTGGTGCGCAAGCGCATACATGTGTGTTGTGTCCGCGTTCTATTCAAAAGACACCTCGATCTCCGATCTCCGTGTAACACCTCGATGTCCAGCCGCTATCTCGGGATACGCCGTCGCGACGATCGACGTCGCCGAGTCTGTTTCCATGCGACACATCGACAGTCTCTGATATCCAGATGAAATCAGATGAAATCAATAGCAACTTGTCCAGAGGCCCCAAGGTCCTGCACATACATGCTTACTTGCAGGGGGTCCACGTTCATATGAACACTGTACTCCGCCCGTCTGAGCAGCAGTGGCTTGACAACCCTTGATATTGCTGCTGTACATGTGGCACGCCGTGGCACTTGAGCATACAGGCTGGCCCGTTCGAAACCGGTAAAAGACGCAGCAGACGAGATCGACATCGACGCTCTTGGCAGGCCGCGGCGCCCGGCCGGGCCCGGTTCTCGTACCCGAAAATGAGTCACCACGTGCGTCGTATATCTAGACGCGTTTCTGACTGTGCACAAAACCAGCGCGCAAAGCTCTGTCACGGCCTCGGTTTACGTTCGTCCCAGCTGCAGCGGCCGCCGATGATTTGTGGAGCGAAACGTGCCAAGCGGTACCGCTTGACCGATGGTGTCACAGAAGCTTGCAATTGCATGCGCGCGTTGGTACCGGCGTCACATGTACAGAAGCTTGCATGCCTGTGCACAGATCAGTCGACTGCCCCTGAATTCGAAGGCCCTCTGATCGACACGCGGGCGTGTCCTCCGGTCGGTCGCTCATAGTCATATCGTCCCTGATCAACCGTGTAGCCCTCAACCCCCTAAAACACGTCAGTGCAGACGATGGCGCTTAGCTAAGCGCCATTTTGTAAGCGCTATTTTAAGCGCCATTTTTTGGCGCTTAGAATGGCGCTTAGGCACCGAAGCGCCATTTTTTGGCGCTTAGAATGGCGCTAAGGCACCGAAGCGCCATTCTAAGCGCCGAATTGAACAGCGCTTGGTTAAGCGCCCATTAAGAGCTAACTTAAGCGCCACGGCACTGCAACCAAAAGCTTTTGGAGCTCGTTTACGGCCAGAACAGGCGTGCCTTTTCAAGACACACGCGTGCGGGCCGCATGCAAGACTTACCTGGCAACCCGTTGACGCTGGCACTTCGCGTGTCTGGGCGAGTGACGCTGACTTGATACCGCACCATGTATATTGTCAGACATACACTTTACTTGTTGTGTGTCACATGTGTTAGTGTTGTACACTGTACGAGCGCGCTGCAAGAGACTAGTACTTCGTGCAGATGTCAGTCACATCCCGGTCAACGTACGCATCAACGTGAATAAGTATTTCAGAATTGACATCAGGTATACATTGAGGCTGCATGTGGACATATCGATGTCCAAGGTATGCTCGAGGCATGCTCTTTGGTCGCAACACAGCAGCTTGGAAGCGAGTCGATGCAGGTCGGCCTCGTGGACCAATGTTCAGCTATGCGCCCTGCCAGCAACGCTGCCTACCAAGCTACAATGATTTCGAACAGCGTTGTTGTGACCTGTTGCTGCTTGCATGTCTGACAGGAGCTGTGTGTATTTTGAAGTTCGAGTTCGACCGGTCGAGTAGCACTTCCGCCTATGATTATTTCACATGTGTGCTCTGCCAACGCTCAATACAACATGAACCAGTCACTTATACGTGCAAGCATGTCGACACCAATCGTGGTCGTAACAATGTTGAACAGATGCAGGGAGCGAGAGTTGCCATTATACAGCCCAGCCGCACTGCAGCGATATCAGTCGCCATTCCTGTATCACGCTGCATGAAAAGGAGCTCTAATTACTTGATAAGATTATTTCAGGCTGCTGCCAGTCACCCGGTGTTGATTCAACACCCCTCCTGCCATGGGCAGTGCACCAACAGACCAGACCACCTCTGACACAAGCAAGCCTGTCGTGTATCGAGCACTTGATACACCGCCTCTCGATCTTTCGAGTTGTTATTGACTGTGTATGCCATAAGTAACTGCAACAACAATAGACTTGCGGAACTTGGACCGCAGCTGGTCAGAACACTGAACTCAGAAGCTCTGCCATCGCACTGCACCATATGCACCTTGCTTGTAATAAATCTAATCATGTTGTTGGCGTTGCGGCGGCATGGCAGCCTCACGACAGCCTTTCCCTGTGTCAACTACGTTCAGTACTTGGCGCAGTGATCGGCTGTCTTGAGGCCATGCCACTGCAGCGTCAACAGCATGCACACAAACACAATGACAAAATCAAAACTTCAAACAATTTTCATTGCCAAAGTGGCGCTTCGGCAAGCGCTTCAGTGGCGCTTCGCGAAGCGCCATTGGCGCTTGCCTGGCGCTTAAATGGCGCTTAACTGGCGCCTAGCTATCCGCCACACGCCACCATGCATCTAGCATGGCTGTTAAATGGCTCTTAGTTGGCGCTTAAGTGTCGCTTAAGTGGCGCTTACATGGCGCTTAAATGGCGCTTGCAGTATTACGTAAAAATGGCGCTTAGCGAAGAGCCCAAAAAGGGGCAGCAGTCATGCGCCATTTTAAGCGCCATTTTAAGCGCCATCGGCGCTTAGCTAAGCGCCGGTTAAGCGCCATCGTCTGCACTGACGCAAACCCAAAAACAAAAAGGGATAATACGCCGCACCCGGACGTCCATCGATGGGCATTGGCCAGCCACAGCACTCTGCGAGCAAGGGCGAGAGAGGGGACAATTGCAATATTATAATGTGAGTGGACAATATTATAATGTGAGTGGACGATGCATGAAACAGGAACAGGGGCTCCAGCATGCAGCACCAGGAACGCAGGCATCCTCAAGAACTTCTCTCTCCTGCCCCCACCTGGCAGCCTGGTCAAGGAGCAGCCTCATGAGGACCTGTGGTCTGCTGCAAGTCTTCAGTGTGTGCTCGTTCTATGCAATGTCCAACATGATTTCTGTTCTGTCGGCCCGGGGTGCTCAAACATGCATATGAGTGCTGTTCTGCCAGTGCTCTGGACTAGACACCTTGAAAGCAGGCTCCTGTGGAGTCTGTCTGCAGGAGCTGGCAGCACTGCGGAACTACTAGTAGAGGCCAGAACTAGACGTCATGCGCATGCCAGCGTCAGTAGCTGCACATGCATATGAGCAGCCCAAGCCCCAGCAGCATCCAGTGTACCTTCTGCCTCTGTGACAGTGCAAGCCCCACGCAGCTACCCTACAGAATGTTGTACACCCTCATGATGGGATGTCCTCCTCAATTCCTCACGGTTTTCATGAATACACAAATCCCGTTGCCAGATCTGGTCCCATGACTGTGTCAGTGACCCCACTAGCCACTGTCATGTGGTGCAGATCTGCATCAGCCAATGCCGACATCCATCTTGCAAGAGGGCCCCATGCATTCCCATGGCCATGGGTAGCTGACACGAGCTGACGTTAGCCCGTGTGGTGGATCTAGGCAATGAAGCAGGTCAAACAAGCAATGTTGCATACAACGTGGTCACGGTTGAACCCTTCACCCGAAAAAATGTTGTTCGTCCCCAGAATTCACCCGAAAAAATGTTGTTCGTCCCCAGAAGCTGACACATGCTCCGAGCATGTGAGCATGTGAGCCGTGCCCTATCAGGCCTCATGCACCAAAATCAGGCTCTGACCAGTTTGCACCAGAGAGTGCTTCACCATGTCTAGAGCACTCCTGCTGTTTTGTGCACTGGCCATGCACCTCAGCGGTGACACATACACATACATTCCCATCATGCCCCCTGCAAACTCCCCCGAACCTCATCCATCCCAACACGGTGGTGCTCCACTGCTAGGTTTACAGACGCCCTGCGAGGCTTCTGTGCACGTGGTTGGCTATCGTGCCTCTCTGCAAGGAGACTGCGACCGGTGCCGGCTGGCCGAGTGCAGTGGGTCGCTCAACAACAAGAAGCACTGTGTTTGTTCAGCCTCATGATCAACAGTGACACGTATGCATGCGCAGGGTTGCCAGAGAAGCTCCGGATCGCCAGTCGCACTCCCCTCCCCCACTCCCCTCCCCCACCTCCTCGACAGTGTGCTCCGTGCTTTCTTCCCTCAGCGCTGCTGGGACCTTGATCTATCACAGTGTAACACAGCCTGACCGACTGGCCGAGCACACCAAGTAACGGCACGTACCTCTGGCAGCTCGTGCCTTGTGTGGCCTTTGCAAGTCAAGTTTTACGACGATGGAGCTGGCGACAGCAGCGCAGCCCCGCGATGCGCCAGCAGAGAACTCGAAAGACCCACCCAGCTGCGGACCCGGCAGCGACCACGCCTCTAGCCCAGGCGCGGCTCCAGGAAAAGACCTGCTGTCGCTGCGCCCGCACAATAGCGCTGGCCATGCTGTGAACCTGCCTGCTTCCCAGCACGCAGCACGGCGCAGTGCAGCATCTGTGCATGATTCTGGACACAAACTTGTCACCGATCTGCACGGCGCCTCCGGTGCGGCTCGACATCGGCCCGGGCGTGCACCGTGCATGCCCCGCGATCGCCTGAATGCCTGCTGTTGTCATGCATGCCGGTGTGGGTTACATTCAGACATATTTGGGTTCTGTTTGGATAGAGAGGAATCGTTAGCAAGATGCTTCAGGCCTGGTATACACCTGTACATGTCACATCGGGCCAGGTCTTCTGGTACCGAAGATGCGCGCTGTACGTAAGGTGGCATAAACACGATGCTTGCAGGAAGCCAGGATGGGTCGTGTGCTCTAGGAGACATGAATGCAGTGGTGCTGCCGATGCCGCCATCACAACCCGGCGGTGGCGGCAGCGGCAGCCAGGTCACCGTGCTTGAGGGAGCCACCCCTGCAAGCTACGCGCACTGCGGCCCGGAAATTGTTCCTGCTATGCCCCGCACCACCCCTGCAAGCTACGCGCACTGCGGCCCGGAAATTGTTCCTGCTATGCCCCGCACCGCTGCGCTCCCTGGCTTCACGGTTTACCACAACAGCCTCGCACCCACTCAGCCTCCTGCTCCCAGCAACAGGCAGCCGGCTCTGAGGATCTGGCGCCCCACAGCGTCGCAGCCACACAGCGCGCGCAGCACGCTATCTCCAGGACAGTTCAACCTGCAGTCTGTCTCACAGATGGTGCGCCTCAGCATTGTCTACATCCTTCAGCTGTGTTTTATTTGCCATTTGCTGTTTCACTATGCTGCTCCCATCGACCGTTCGTCAAGTCGCTTGTAGCCACCCACACGAGCAGGCCTGTGCAATCATCTGGAGTCGTTTCCACCATGTTTTGGTATTTCTACTATTTCTGTTATATCTAACAATTCTATGATGTCTACCAATTCCTATTGCATCAACACACATGTACTCAGTGTTAGTGTACTCAGCTTTGCCTGCCACAGGCTGCTCAGCCCCCTGAGGCAGAGAGTGCTGAAGCCAACAGAGAGGGCCTGTTTGAGACACTGCTGAGGGATGCTCATGGCAGTCTCTCCTCAGCTTACGCCGCACTGGGCGACACCTATGATTGCTCCTGCAGCAGCGGCATGCCTGGGGCAAACGTTAACGGCGCCTCAGACACGCTGCCGCTGCTGCACAGCGCTGTCACGCACAGCGGCGACAGCAGTGGCGGCGGCAGCTTAGGCCACCGGAAGCTGAACAAGGCAAAGGCAGGCAGCGGAAGTGAAGGGGATGGCTCCGGAAAGATCGGCGCCGGGGTGGTGGTGACGAGCGGCGCGGTTGGCGTCACTCCCCCACAGCCAGCGCGGGGGCTGACAATCGTTCAGGCAGCACGCAGCATGGTGGCGCTGTATGTGCAGCAGAGCCCGCTCATGACGAGCGTGCGCTGCCCTCACCACACGCTCTCCGGCTGATGGTAGATGTACATGTCATCATGCGTGTCAGATTGCCGCACGGCCAGCGTCAGCGTTCTGCTGCCAGTCAGTGCATCACGGGCCAGGGTCAGGATGCACACAAAGCACACGTCGGCCGTAGTAGCATGAGAGCTGACGATGTACATGGCAGCCTGCGGATGCATGTGAACTCAGCAACATCAGCATGTGGACGATCCCACTCACATTCTCCCTGTTGCCCCTGCCATTGGCTTCCTGTTCTTTCGAGCAAGCAGGGGTGGGAACTGGTGCCAGGCACAGTCAGTCGTGGCCAGTCTGTGATGCAGGTGGAGTGTGAGGAGGACAAGCTGAAGCACGCCGAGGCACACTACAGCGCAACAATCAGGATCGTGCCAGTCATCCTCTTTGCGGCGTTTGTCGGGTGTGCTGGCTTCTATTTCCGCACACGTCTCATGTACAGCTTGGGCGGCCTCACACCCAGTCTGAAGAGCTGGAGCCTGTTTGTGCTCTTTGTGGAGATTTTAGGTGCCATAAACCTCCTATTTTATGGCTGCTGGCTGCTGGCAGCACCTGATAATTCTGACGTTTTCCCGCCTCCAAACGATGACGGCGAGATGCCACCACTCCGCCGGAAGTATGTTCTGCGTGTGCTGATACCATGTTACAAGGAGAGCCTGCCGATAGTACAGCGCACAGTGCTGGCGGCTCGACAAGCGACGAGGCCGGCTGGGACCCGGGTCATCATCTACCTGTGCGACGACGGAGGAGATACCACAAAAGCTCAGTGGGTGCGCCGACTTGACCTCTGCTAGCGGCACAACTCTGCCCTGCACTGTAGTCTGGTTTTGTGAGACGCGGTACGCACTTTAGATGCACTCCAGTGCCAATGGCCGCTGTGTGGACTGTGCGAGTAGCACAGCCATGCGCGTGGCAACATCACACACAAACTGCCCACATAGTACTATGCTAACTTGGCATGCAAATGTCACCTACGACAGCTTCTCTTTGACAGCGTGCCTCGGCACGCATCTACGGTCCATGGCAGAGAACGCAACTTGGCCACTGGACATCAGAATGTACACATCCCAGTATTAACGCGCGCCTGTTGAGCCTAACAAGCACAAAACAGGAGTGTAGAAGTGTTGCTAAATAGCGCAGAGTGCAGGTGAGCAGCCTGCTGGACAGGGATGTGGTGTACATCACCGGGCGTGACAAGTCAGAGAAGAGCAAGAATGGGAAGTCCGCCAACCTCAATAACACGCTGCAGCTGATCTACCCCGCCATACAGGATCCTGCGGACCCAGACAGACTCATGGAGATACCCATCAATGAGCTTGTCTGCCTGCTGGATGCTGACCAGACCTGCTCTGAGGTATGCTGTGTACATATGTGCATGCTCTGTACCCATGTGCACAATTCATGCGCAATTTGCTGTTGCGTTCCTCACTAGCGTCACCCAGATTATTGTCATGCGCTGATGACGTCCACTACTGAGTCTGTGGCACCGGCCAGTTTTCAGCTCTACCCTCTGCCAAGCGCCCACCTGAGGCCTCTGGCCACGTCTCTAGTGCTCGATCCAGCGATGCAGAAGCAGCAATCATGTATCTACGAACTGGCCATACTTGTAGCTGACTAGATTGGCCCCTGTTGCCGTGTGCGTTTGCAGCTTGTGATGTCAAACGCGGTGCTTGCTTCAATGCATGATAGGTTGGCCGAGCGTCCGGTCGCGACTATAAGGAGCTCATCTTTATACGGTCAGATGCTGTCACGACACTGCAAGAAACTGTTAGACTGGAGTTTGTGCCGGGTTAGCAAGGTCATTGCGTTCGAGCGCCAAATGCTAGCTTTGACTGTTTCGAGTTGCGCAATGGACAGTGCAAGCAGCACCGCTGTTTTGGCACATGATCAGTCAGTACTATCAAATAATTTCGGAATACGTGCAGGCTTTTTTCACCACAATGATGCGGTACATCGACAGCGGGGACGACGTTGGCGTGGCGCTGTCGCCGCAGCTGATGTACAACGTACTTCCCGACTGCGACATCTTCAACCATCAGAACGTACATTTCTGGGAGATGATGCAGCCGGGTATGGATGCCCTTGGCTTTATCTCGCTGACTGGCACCAACATGATACTGCGCAGCCGTGCGCTGCGCCAGGCTGGATGGTTCCCGACGAACACTGTCACAGAAGACTGGGCGCTCGGCATGCGCTTCAAGAAGCTCCTCTGGCGCTGTCGCTTTGTAAACGTGCGTCCCGGATGCAGGCTGGCATCATGCAGCACCACCTTAATGCCGGCCGATTGACCTACGATCGGAGTCCGTGCTGTTGTGTGGTGCTAGAAAGAGCGCTATATGTTGACTGCGTAAAGAGCTCGGTTGCGCGCAAGCGTCGCGTGTGGCTCTGTTTTGGCACCATGCAAGCGTGCACCCCGCAAGCCATTTCAGGCTTGAATCGGTATGACCGGCATCATGCAGCACTGCTCGCTGCTGAACACACCCACTTCTGTCTTGTGGACGCTGCAGCCAGAATCTCAAGCACACTGTCCTTGCAGAAGTACCTGGTCATCGGAGAGGCTCCCGATGTGACAAGGCAAGCCTTCCAGCAGCGCTCACGCTGGTGCAAGGGCCACTTCCAGGTATTCTACTCCAGTGAGTGCCCACTCTTTGATGGCCGCCTCAACCTGCTTCAGCGCCTCGCCTACTCCTCCACTTGTGCCTCTTACCTCTCCACTGGCCTCTCTGTCGTCACCCTCAACTTGGTGCCGGTGCTAACCATACTCTTTGGCTGGTTCCCCATCGCCCTGAACGCGAGGACCGTCGTCGCGATCACAGCTTACTTTGCAGCGCTTACTGCTCTATCCTACTTCTGCACCTCATGGAGCCATTTTAAGGTCTGTCCCACCGGCCACGTAGGCAGCTTTGCAATGGTCTCAATCAAAGAAGAATGAGCAGTGTCAATCACACCGCACAAATGCAGTGAATTGAGTTGCTGACTGCTTTTCACTTTCCACCTTGCTGTTGACCTGTCTACCAAAGGCACACCTGGAACATTCACTTTAAAGCATGCAATGCAGAATGGTGCTTTTGCTGGCCGCTGCACGGCGAACATGCTGCACCAACTCGGTGGTGAATGCATTGATTGTGAGTGCTGCACATTGAGTCAAAAGAGTGAAGCTTTCGCAGGTTTCATCAAGCTTGCGACAGCTCGCTAGGCATTCTTGGTGACTTTCGTAGTGGTAGATGGACTGCATCTCGGAGAGGTCTTGGTAGCACTGCCACAGCACTGATGTCCTCTGATGCTTTTGCAGCTGCAGGCACTATGGCTAGCCAATACGTCGGCTGTGGTTTTTTCTGGGGCATACCTCAAGGCGTCAATCACAACCCCCATCAAGCAGCTGCTGGGCCGCACCATGGAATTCAAGACGACGCTCAAGGGAGCCAGTGCGCGAGACTTCTCGCTGAAAATCTATGGCATGCCCATCCTGATCATCTGCATCAATCTCGTGGCATTCGTCATCGGGGCACTGACACTCGATACACAACTCAACGCTGCCAAGGTGCGATGCAGCCTCATCACCAGCATGCTGACACCCGCATGCTTAAGCTTCATGTGTGTGCAGCGAGCACCTGTCCCTGTTCCCTGCCGCCACAATGACTGTGTGTTCGTCTGCCACATCACTGTGCCTTTCATTCCGGCCGCTTCCTGTATCTGTTGCACCCGCGGTCAATGGCGAGGCTCTGCACTATCGAGTCTCAATCAAGACCACATGGGCATGAGTGTTACACGCTGTGGTTTCCCTTGCAGAGCATCTCGATGTGCTGGATCGTTTTCAACACTGTGCCGCATGCGCTGCTGCTTCTCAACGCCTACTTTGGACCAGGGGCCATCATGAATGCCCTCTGCAAGGCCTGCATAGGGCTCACCTCCGCAGTCGCTGCCCTCGCCATCGTCATCATGTGGCTTCTCTACCCACGTGAGCCCAACTGGGAGGTCCCCCTGGATGCCTCCATCACCTTTCTGCAGGTCTGGCCCTCATCATGGATTCACACTGCATGCTTGGAGGTGTCGCTTATGCCTTTCAAGACTTTGGGGCAGTCTGAGGTACAAGCCACCATGGACATGCCATTCGAGATCCACACAAGCGGTGCTGACAGCTGCGAATTGCCAGTTTTGGCCTTGCACCAGCGGGTGCAATGCAACCGCATGGCTGCTACAATGCAAGGTAGAGCATCTCCACTGTGGCGTGACTGCAGGCGCAGATGTCAGGCAAGCTGTCCCCAGGCCACATGGAGCGCGTGCCGTGGCGCTTTGACAGCGGCTTGCAGTACCGCGGTGTCCTCGTCGCTTCGAACGCCATCCATGGCGTGCGCGAGCCCTCCGCAATGCCCAGCGTGCCGGCGTTCAATGCAACTCTGGACTTGTCCAAGGGCTTCTACGAAGACGGGGTGTGGGGCCCGGTCAAGATCACCAAGAACAATGGCTTCAGCACCGCCATGCTCGGCTGGGCTATGCTGGATGCTGAGCAGTCCTTCCGGGAGAACAGAGACATTCAGGTCCGCCGTTGCCCCATCGCGATTGTGCCATGCATTGGATCTGGTGCAGCTACGCAAAGACAGTCTCGACACTCTGCTGATGCCGGTCGTAGCTGTACTGCCACTGTGAGGCAGTGTGTCCAGGAGATGGCGTTCGCCTGACCCTGCAAATGCTGTGAGGCCTAGAAATAGTGCCGAGGATTCCAGGCACTTGATTTGCCTTGGATCGTAATCCATGCGGATCGTAATCCATGCGCAAGGGGCATGGTGATTGAGTCCATGACTTGATTCATCTTGCACTATGTCGACTGTGCCGTGGTTGTGCAGGAGCAGTCGCTGAACGTGCTGCAGCACGGCCTCGACTACCTCAAGGCCTGCTACATCCCCGACCCCTCCGGCTACGGCAGCCAGTACGGAGACGTGTACGTGTACCAGGTGGGGGACGTCATGCAGGAGCGCCGCCGCTGGCGCCGCCCCGAAGACATCAAGGTACGGCATACAGAGAAATGTACCAGACATGACCCAAAATTGATTGCAATCAAGCAGCGTGACGACGTCTTCGGCGTGTCACTTGTTGACTGTAGCTGGAACATCTGCGAGCACATGTTGTTTGCTGTGTCTGCCAGTGGTGCGGTTGATGATGCAGCTAAGAGCGTGAAAGCGGTGTGATCTGCAAAGTATGTGTGCAGGACACCGAGCCGGTGTATGTGACGGCGGGCATTGAGCAGCCGACCGACCTCACGGCCCACATGACCGCCGGCATCGTGGCGAGCACCCTCACGCTGCACCGCCACGGCCGCCTCAGCCGCGTCGACGCACGAGCAAACATCGAGAGCGTGCAGGGGCTGTACAACATCACGATGCAGACATCAGGCGTGCTGAAGCACTGGCGTTCGCTGTGGCACTCGGACTCCTTCTGCGACGACCAGCTCTGGGCTGTGCGTCTTTTGCTCGCAGCTGTGCTGTGCCAGTGTCGCTTTATCTTGACTGGATTCCACTGGTGGCACCTTGAATTGCATTTTCGGCTTAGTACAGGACTTGTTCACACAGGGGTGACAGTCAGCCAGTGCCACAATTGGCTTTCCAAGCTGTGTGTGGTGCCTGCATTCAATTGAAGGCATTCAGCTGACAGTCAGCCGAGGTCTCAAACATATTTTTATGCACATGATGTCATGTTGTCTCACGCTGTGATGGTCACATCGTAAACCAGTCAGTCGTTACACAGCTGTGTTGCATGCAGGCATCATGGATGTACCGGGCCGCCGTGGCTCTGGACGGCCTGCCTTCCGACCAGGCCAAGCTCATGACGGACATGCAGACGGCATACCGCGACGCAACTGCTGAGGAGGACTCGGGCACCGTGAGCCTGGACTACGTCCTCAACGCCGCCCTCGTGCATGCCGCCCTCGTCACCCGCTCCCACGAGTTCCACACCCCCGCCCAGGCTTTCGTCTGGGATTGGATCTGTTCCACCGACACGTCCCGCACCACTCTCGGCAGAGCGTACGCCCTATCCAGACAACCACCCTGTCTGCCTGTGACGTCTAAACCACTCAGCCATCCGCGCCGCAGATGGCCGTACGGCGCTGCATGCTTGCAGGATCAGGCCTGAGGCACCGTACCTTGGGGACACCGTGCTGGCGGCTGCACTGGCCCAGATCTACACTGTGCAGCTGCTGCCGCCGGAGCAGCTGCAGGGAAGCTACAAACGTGGCTTCCAGTGCTTCGCACAGCAACAGGTGCCCATCCCGATGCTCTGTAATCCAGCATCCAGCACCACATGTCGACACCACCATAGTGATCGAATCCCCTGCGCCAGACCTGCTGTTACCTGCTGCGTTGCGAGGGCACGCAGTCTGTTGGCCACTGCTGTTCCGTGCTGGTGCAGCAATTGAGATGAGCCCGACAGAGCCACTGGAGCTCAAGGCACCGTTTGCAGGCGCGCTACCTCATCGGCACCGACTGGAACCGCAAGTCGTACGTGGTCGGCATCGGCAAGAAGGGTTACGACCGCACCGTCCACCGCGGCGCCTCGTGCCCGCCGGCTGACCCCGACAACCTCAAGCCTTGCCCACCTGATGCGCGAGCCAGCAGTCGCCCAGATATCAACGACATCACCGGTGGCGTCCTCTGGCTCCCAGAGGTGCGACGCTCCAATCCCACTGTCGCTCTAGTGGAAAATGTTCATCATTGTCAAGGTCAGGAGCACCGCTTCTGCCGTGCAGCCTGCAGTGCAGTTGCGATGTATCAGGGTTTGTGCTTTGACAGCGCGCTACTGCTGCTTGTCACGTGGCGCGGAAGTACAACATGCGGAGGTGCACTGGATACGCCCGCTCGATCTATTATCTAGTGCTATTCGTGCATTGATTTGCTCGTGTGGACTGTACCGCTATGCGTGTTTTAGCTACTCTGCCGCACTGCGTTGGCAGCCAGCACGACGCGTGGCCCATGCATCAATCTGAGCAAGAGCTGCCAGCCAAGGGCTGATGTATCAATGGGCAAGCACCACATGCGTGCAGGCAATAGACGACCCGAAGAACACGCGAGGCGGCAACAACACGGCAGTCTCTCTGACCAACAACGCCGCGCTGCCGCTGCTGATGGCAGGCCTGCAGCAGAGCACCGTCTCCTGGGTGCAGTGCGTCCAGAACTCTGGCGCGTTCCTGCCGCATCCCGTCTGCAAGACCGAGCGGCCGATCCCCTTCCAAAAGATGGGCCCCGCCGTGCGCACGCATTTCTGGGGCCTGGACTTTGGCATGGATGAGAGCGACGATGACCTGGACGAAGTCGCGGCGGGAGCTGCCGTCCTCCCCTTCACACGCGACCCAGGTGCGCGCCCTGGTGTGAAACAGCTCACTGCACTCGGCTACTCATCCGTAGTACAGATGTTGCTTCGTGTTCTTGCGAGGTACTACCATCGCTCACATCATTGTCAGCGGGTCATGTGGCAGCAAGCATGCTTTCAACTCGCCTCAGCCAGTCATTTGTCGGTCTGGCTTGAGGCTTTGTCAGGGGTGCTGCTCTCTCTGCCTGCCAGTCTGTGCTGGTAGCCACCTGGTCTCTCACTGCAGGCGTCCCCCCGAAATTGTTTCAGCTTGACAAGAGGCAGCTCGAGTACGACCTGGAGTCACTCGTCGGCAAGGCGTGGCTCTTTTACGAGGCGCAGCGCAGCGGCAAGCTACCGGCGGACAATCGGGTCCCGTGGCGCGGCGACTCATATGTGCGCGACGGCAGTCAGCGGCATGACCCGGTGGACCTTGAGGGGGGCTGGTACGATGCAGGGGACACCCTCAAACTCACCATGCCCCTCTGCGCAGCGGTGCGATCCCAACCGCTGCCCCCGCCCCCTTGTCCTGCTCTGCCTGGACTACTAGCAGGGTATTTTTACATTGCGCTGCCAACCTTGGCGTGAACCTGCCCTGCTGTGAGAGATACAAGTGGCTTTGCTCACATCACCGTCACTGCGTGGCAGAGGCCGCAGATGTGACCCCGCATGACACAGCTACCGAGCTAGCAGATGTCTGCGCATGACAGTGATCACCGCGCAAGTGTCTGCAGGTGTGGCGGCTGGCATGGGGCATGCTGTCGTTCGGTCCTGTCCTCCAGGAGACGCTGTGGCAGGGCGACCCCAACTTCTTGAATGGCATTCGGCAGCTGCGCTGGATCGCCAGCTGGCTGCAGAAGGCTCGCATCAAGAACCCAAACGGCACCTTCGACTTTGTCGTCCAGGTGAGATCTGCAGCTGCCTTTGGGTGTGATCACTGCTTGCAAGTGCTTTAGCGCCGCACTTGGACCTCTGTGGTACCGGCCATGCTGCTATGAGATGAACGAATACAGCTTGAAACTGACTGCCGCATCTGGCTGCCTACCAGCATGTACAACAGGCGCCTTGCGCCATCCACACCCCCGTTTCTGGTCTGCAGCACAGCTGCATGGACACTGCAGCCCTTCTGGTTGGCAACCTCCCTCGTGCCATCTGAGAAGCAGTGGCATATGCCATGTCCTCAAAGGCAGCCGATGCTGCGTGCTACTCAGCAACGCACTCTGCGGGGATTCAGCCCTGACACTGCCTGCCACCGTGGCCGGTTCACATACTGTAACACACACACACACACAGACGCTGGCGCTGTAAACAAAAAAGACGTGAACGACGATCACTGGGAGTAATCATGCAGGTGGGCGACGCTGATGAGGACCACCTCCTCCGGGACGGCCGGCAGTTCGTGCCCGAGTACTGGAACGACAAGAACATCAGCCGCCCGGTCTTCTCCCTCACCCACAACCAGACCGGCAGCGACCTTGCGGGAGAGGCCGTCGCGGCCTTTGCCTCCCTGTCCATCCTCTTCCGCGACATCAACCCACAGCTTAGCTTTGCGCTCGAGGAGGACGCGTGGGCGATGTACGCCTTCATGGAGAGCATGCCGGACACGCGCTACTCCGACAACAACCCTCAGTTTGCGTACACGTACGCGTCCAACGTGCCGCGCGCCCACGAGTTCCTCGCAGCCGCCTGGATGTTCCGCATGACGGGGGACCTGGAGTTTGTGGCTGCGGCCCAGGCGCTGCACGAGCTGGCTGCCGATCTGCATTTTGCCCCCATCATTGGCTGGAGCAACCCCATCCAGGTGCGTGAGATCTGTGTACACGTACGTTGCACTTGTGTTGGCACTTGCCTGCACGCAGTATGCAGACGTGACAGAATCTGTGTGTAGTTCCGGTGGACCTCAGACGCCATGCATTGTGTTGTAGCTGCCCGCGTTTGCTACAGCACCAAGTGCTCCTGCCCCCACCAGCCATCAGTTGGTGGGGGCTTCCAGATGGGGCCCATCACGAAAAAGCCAGATAGTAGATGTGCCCACTGCTGAACACATGATTGAGGCCAGGACATTGCAGAGAGCCAGACTTGACACTGTGTTTTTGCATCAAACTCATGGGCGCCGTGCTCACGCAGGAGGCCCGCCTGGTGCTGGAGGAGGCAGGCCACGGCAGCATGCTGCAGAGTGTGAAGCAGTGGCTGAATAACCACATGGGCGGCGATGGCTCTCCGTACACTCCAAAGGGTCTGCTGCTGGAGTCGGAGTGGGGCTCCCTCCGCGACGCTGCGCTCGTGGCGCACGCTGCGCTCCGTGCTGCGCTGCTGGTGGACGCCCGTGCCATGGACTCTACACATCCTGAGGCTGAGGTACGCTCGGTGGCCTGTGCATTGCATCTGCATGTTTGATGTTGACGCACGCCTGGTCCCAGCCGTACACTGCCCGGCAATCCCTGCGGGCCTTTCTAGCTCCGCCTGTGTGGTAATCTGCAGCAAGGGGTGGGCACTGTGCTGCCCGCATGGAGCGCCACGGCCGCCGTCATGCCGGAAAGCCATGCATGCAAGCAACGTCTGGCTGCAGGTGGCGTGGGCGCACCACGCGCGCTGCTTCGCGCGGCAGCAGATGAACTACATCTACGGCGACACAGGGCACTCCTTCGTCACCGACTGGGGCGTGCGCCCCCCCAAGCGGCCGCACCACCGCGGCGCGCTATGCGGCTACGTGCTCAAGGGGGAGTACTGTGACGCGGTGAAGTGGAACGACGGTGACCGAAAGTTCGCCAATGTGCTACCAGGCGCGCTCGTCGGCGGCCCAAACAAAAACGACGAATGGACTGATGACCACCGCGACTTTGTCAAGTCCGAGGTTGCCCTGGACTACAACGCCGCACTGATCTGCGGTACGACACCGCTGATGCAGTTCCTGCCTGCTGATGGGCCTGGCACCATTCTTCGCCATGTGTCAGGATGTCTCTGATGGCGGGGTACACGTGCAGCGGTGTAGGTGCACGTGCCGCGCCCGTCTGATCAGAAGTCATGCCCATGACCTGAAACCGTGTGCACGCCGCCAACCTGCGATCCACAAACTCACAGTCGGTGCAGCCAGTTCCGGGCTTGCTTCCAGTGCGAACGAGTGCCTTGCGTCTGGCTGTCTGCCATGCATGTAGCGCTGGCTGCGTCTCAC